>OW388292.1:89207338-89611384 GCA_936450465.1 Gibbula magus | reverse complement strand
AAATATAGAAAGTATTCATATGTACTTAAATATACGAATATTAATATGTGAACATTTGAATACTTGGTCTGACCGCTTTTGACGCTGAAAACAGTGGCCCCGAGCCTTTTGACGCTGAAAACAGTGGTCCCCGGGCCTTTTTGAGAGTGGCCCCGGGCCCTTTTGACGCTTGAAAACAGATGGCCCCGGGCCTTTTGACGCTGAAAACAGTGGTCCCGGGCCTTTTTGACGCTGAAAACAGTGGCCCCGGGCCTTTTGACGCTGAAAACAGTGGTCCCGGGCCTTTTTGAGAGTGGCCCCGGGCCTTTTGACGCTGAAAACAGTGGCCCCGGGCCTTTTGGAGAGTGGCCCCGGGCCTTTTGACGCTGAAAACAGTGGCCCCGGGCCTTTTGGAGAGTGGCCCCGGGCCTTTTGACGCTGAAAACAATGGCCCCGGGCCTTTTGACGCTGAAAACAGTGGCCCCGGGCCTTTTGCTTGCAGTTTAAGAGTATGGCCCCGGGCCTTTTGTTGGCTGTTTCGATGTAAAATGAACTCCAATTACTACGAGTTGATCCTGCATATTATTGCATGATTAGCTAAAGTTTCCTAAAATATTATGGTAACTATAATATTTACTTCAATTACTTATTGAGAAAAATATACTTTTTTGTTGATACTGTGATGTACGAATATCGTTGGCAGTCTTATGAAAAATAAGCATAAAAATGTTTACAACACAATTCCATGTCATGTGGTCTTATATGCGTGAGCTTAATTGACCGTAATCACCAAATGGACGAGTGATTTCACTGATATATTCATGTTATGAATAATGAATCCGTCATCTTTGTAACATTAGCAGTCAATTTGGGACATCAGATTTGTTAACACATATTTAAATGTGGTGACAAGATTATTTTGTTCGAATTTTTATTTAGCTATGTTTGTTTTTTCAAAGTAACTGACAGATGAGAAGTATAATAAATTGCCAGAGCAACATACACAGTCAAAAGTTCAGGGAAGAAGAGCTGAAGTTTAGAGATAATGTTGTAATATGTTAACATGACTAGTGGATATTCTTATTCAGTAATTATATCTCGTGTTATACAACAATGCAACTTCTGATTTTAGGTCTTATTTTGGAAGATCGACTGTTGCTCTTAGTATTTCCTACCAATACACTATATTTAATTTAAGGAGACACTACTTTGATGTTGTCTTTATGATATTCCAATTTTTTATATTTCACTGATCACAGCATTGATTTTACACAATCTTTAATCTTATTAACTCAATGTCAGTCAACTTTGATTAATAATAATTTAGTTAGATAGTTCTCAGAGCAGTATACTCAGTTTCATTCACGGAAAACTCCTTGTATAAGCCCTTGGGACTAGTAGAAATGTTGACACTGTCAACTGATGCCTGATGTTTGTCTTCTGTGTTTAAATGATAATGTGTTTAAATCTGAATGTTTTGTTTTGCAAGATAAATATTGATTTATCAAAGAAAAAGAGACCCCTGAAGAAGAATCAATAGTTACTTCATCCAAACTTGATAGCTCCTATAACTTATGCAAACATATATTATCGGTTTAATTTGTAATTTGTCGAATTATTTAAATAGGTTACTAATGTGTAATATCCATAAACCTTACTTAATGATTTATATAAGTTCCTATCGATGTAGTTAAAGCTATATCAATATTGTTCTTTTAGCAGGTTACATTATATGCATAGAGTGGCACGATGCAATGTTGACATTAAGGCTAGCATTTTCATTTCATTCATAGCGAGGTTTGCAGTTTGCTTTTCTTATTCAGGAACAGTTCTTGTATATTCACTGGTGCACTTGCGTTTCCTGACAGTCTCGAGGAGGTTTTCTTTCAATCTTCCAAGTATGGCATCTAGTTCTTTGTACAAAAACTTAGGTGTCTTGAGCATAATGTTTTATCAATATTGGAAAAAAAACATATATATGTAAACACGTCATCTATATGAACTTGTGCAAAGATGCAATAGTCTCTACTCTTCTCTACTACTTTGACATAATTATTTACATCACAGAATAAACAGGGTAACCGTTTCTGTATTAAAAATTAAACCCCTTAGTAACATGTGATAAGATACATGGATACAGTTAATCCTACCTAACCATATATGTTTATTTACAGTAAAGAGAATATATTGTTTCGGTTTAAAGGTAGCAATAAAAACTCATTGAATGAAAACATTTCATTCAATAAAAACTCATTGAATGAAAACATTTCATTACAAGATTATTATTTATAATGGTCATAACTATCACTTGCTTGGCTTCGACGTAGCACTACCATGGTGTCTAAATGGACAAGCTCATGGATCAATCAGAGCTTGTGATAGGTGTCTGACAGTGTACTCATCCTTGAAACATTTGTACAATTGCATATGTTGTGCTCAATTGTTACATTATCTTATCATCCCAAAACTGCAGCAGTTATTGTAAATTTACGAATTTATTTATTGAATAAATGGCCCATAAGAACTAACCTAACAACATCAGAGAACGACGAGTAGCATTCATTACAAAAAAGAAGTTATAAATGCATAGAAGTTAGTCACTATCCTTTTTACTTTTTAACATGTCACTCAAAGACACAACTGATTCTGTCATTGAGGTTGACTATTCTATAAGGGGATTGTATTCCTTCATAAAGTAGAACCAATCAATATCTGTATTGATGTAATTTTAATAAAGATCAAAGATAAAATTCAGCATGTCTCTTTGGTTGATTATATAACAGTTCCTCTGATTCAATCAATTATTCTGAAAGATACAATCCATTTTCATTATTATTTACATAAAACATCTTTCTATGAGGTCTGGACAACAACGAGGGATATACCGAAATTCAGACCGACTTAAAGTTCTAATTATTACCGAAGTCACGGAATTGAGAAAAATATGTTAAAATCTACTTTTAAGCATAAGCTACTGCCTATCATCTCCATATTTAGAATGTTACATGATAGACAAAGATTGACGTCAAAACACTGTTTATGACGTCACAACATCATTAAAAAGCCTTAGAGCATCGTATGAAAAATATGAACTTCCATATCATTGCCCTCGTTCATGTTAATAAAGTAAATGTCCTAATTAAGTTTTGATTTTCGGTCACATTTTCCTACAATCAGTAAAATAGGGTTTGATTTGAATTCACATTTAGAATGTATTAACTGTAGGCAAAATGAATATGACTCCTATTTCTGACAATCTAATTGAATATCTGAATTGATAAATCTCAAGTAGAGTAATGTTATTTGAATGAAAACATGTGTCCCCTCATTGTGTTGTGCATAAATAGAAATAAAGCTATCACGTTTTTCTGAAATGAATGTATGCGATCTTCTTAAATATCCGACTTAATACCATGACAAAGTTTACATATAAACGCTCAGTTGATCCAGCTCTGTGCGCATTCTCAAAATCTGGAACACATTATCTGACCTCTGATCATAACACTTAACCTTCATGGTGGCAATTAGGACTTATTGAAACATCGATAATAATTGTTGCTCACTACGAGTTAACTAAATAATTCTGATAATTAAATTACCCTGTTGAGTTGTGAGGAGGGACAAGCAGTCAATTCATTTAACCCAAGAACTGGTTCCAGAAAAACCTGAATCGCTGCCCTTCGAATTGAAATTCTTTGAAGGAGAGATGGGATCCAGAATTCGAACATTTTGCGACAACAAATTATTGTAGTGAATAAGTCTAAAAATATATGGATTACGTTTTTTTGGGCATACGCTTATCCATACACTAACGGAAAGTGCTTAAATTTTCCATAACACCTTTTAAACAGTCATTTTACGACATACTGCATAACATTAACGTCACCTATATTCGCGGTAATATGTTACTGTGTGTGTTAGTCGAATTACATACGCATCTTTAGTTACTGACGAATTAAAATCGCCTGGTATAATCAACTGATAGTTATTCTTCCATCATGCACCCCTAGATTGATAGTATGTTCAATAATGATTACACGGTAGGCCGTCAACGTTACACTTGAAACCATCAAAAATTCTTGACGTTAGGTTTTTACGTTTATGAAGGTACTTTAAAAAAATACGCTAAAGTGATGAACAACTTCCAGTGACCACCCCTATTTTTATTTCTGAATTTGTTTGTTTATTCAAATGTGCACATTATATTGCATTTTTAGCAATATCTAAAATATGTGTGTCAGTGAGAAATCCTGTTCAATATGCGAAAAACGATGAGAAAAATGCCGTTTTTAATTAAAAAGTGCTTAATTTAATTCTGTTTCTCTTTCCAGTGTCATTAATTTTCACATTATAGAGTTACTATGTATTACCGTATGTATCTGAAATGTATTTGAAAGGATTCTGAGCTTATTCGTTGAAAGCGAGCATTTCATTTTAATACATCAAATCAGTGAAAAAATGGCGTAATTTGCTGACGGGAGTATTATTATTAATGCCGAAAACTCTTAAAATCGTTCGGTGACCCCCAAAATTTTCTTACATTTTTGGATAAAAGACACAATGAACCTGCTATTTTGAAAAAAAAAACGAATTCTAAAATATTTTGTTTCATCGCCCCATCTCTCCTTAAAGGAACTGTAGCACGCCAATTGTTTTAAAATATAAATAATGCACAGATTATGCCCATCTCTCGATATCACAAATAACCTACCCTAAGGCAATGTATTATATATGTAATCTGCATAATATTGTACATATTCAAGTTTTAAAGTTAACTTTATAAGACCGGAAGTAATTAATGCAACGTTGCATTAAATCCGCATGAACTACAATATCAGCCCCAAGTTGACATCTCAGCTGAATGACTCATTCGTACCATTACAAATCTATTTCAACCAAATACGAACAACCACAAAATAACGAATTCAACATTTTATTTAGAATAACATGCCAAACCAATCGGTGAAACATCAATAAGACTGCCAAAAGTGAGATCCGTTGGGGTTACAGAAAGCGCACGCTAAGAATCGGAGTTGGTTTTGATGGTCTCCCTGCATAGCGCAAGGTATTGTGTCTTTTACTTCGGGAACAAAGTCAGCGATGACGTCCATGGCCCATTTCAGTTTCTCCCACTGATGTAAACGGAGAAAGATGCCTTTCTTGGATGGTTTCATCTCCGAAGTCTCATTATACCACCACCATTTGCGAAGATCAACACCGGCGAACGTCTTACTGACGCTGACGTATACGTTGGCACCCAAATGTCCGCATAGCTTATCTTCTTTTCCCTCTATCAAATTTTTAATTGTTTCGTCAACAACAGTCCTTTTCGATTCCAACTCGATCCACTGTCTCAGCTGCAAGGCAATACCCTTACGTATGGGATACATTTTCCCATCCAAACCGTTGGTGTTGTACTCCCTGACGTGTATCAACGTTTGTCCCTGCCATTCCTTAGCTACGATGTACACATTCTGTCCGATATCTAGTAGGCACTTTTCAACGGACGTATTAGCCTCTGCCCCTTGATTAGCCATTGCAGTTTGGGATTCGATAGAGTCTTGATGTTGATCGTAGAGTCTCTCTCTGCAGAATATTGAACTCTCAATCTTACCTCGGCTATATAGGGAATGGTTACCGTTCACCGATTGGTCGCACTTTTGACTGTCAAAGTTATGGTCCCTCCCTATTGGGTATATTTATAATCGAAAAATTATGACGTCACTTTCGTTTTCAATCTTAGTTTTGTTGAGAATTGTTGTCTTCCTTACATCCGAATGCGTTAAAAGATCCTATCCGATGCTTGGGCCGTTGATGATGTAATCCCACCATGTTAATGTAATAACATGATGGAGACCATTTTTCGTGCTCCCTCCACGGATCGTCGTTCGGTTTCCAGTCTTTCAAACGAATGTGACAGGAAAAACAATACACTTTATCTCCGCAATTGGTATACACCAGTCCGGCACATGCCATCTCTGAGGGTTTCTGATTCATCTGTACTGGCCACTTGTCAAAAGATAACAGTCGATCTTCGTACTTACTGTACTTACGAGGAGACGGGGAACTCATACTTCCCGCGGAGTCAGTACACAAGTCCCTTCCGTACACGTCCATGGTCGTAGCGAAAATGTGTGAGTATTAATGATATCAATCTTTTATAATCAAAGAATATCGTGACGTCATAGGTTTTCGCATAACAAAATTTCGTCTATAAAATGTTGGTGTAGTATGCATATCTTCCAATATCCCATCCGATGTTTGCCATCTAGACAGCCCCAGCATAACGTCAATGAGGTCTATAGCGATGTTTACATCGAATAATCAATTACATTTTATCTGTTCAAATGAAATCATTCTTTGCAAATAACGCTATACAATGATTTGGTATTTGACATCTATTTATTCAATCATTTCAGACGTTTGTTTAATTGATTACAACGTGAATCCTTTTATACATACAGGTCTTCGTTCGTATCAAGCAAAATGATTTCAATTGAATACCATCACATAACTCCTTACAGGTAAAGTGAGACATTACACCTTATTTTAATTACGAACTACTGATACGTTCAACTCCAATATCAATCTTCTGTCATTCGAGTTCACCTATCCAATCATGATATTACTTGATTGTCAAGGGGATTACCCTAACGAATTTGATGAGATTAATGAACCAGAAATAGTTGTACACGACTATAATCCTTTACACCTAATTGATGTTCGGAATCAACGGATTAATGAATCATATGTTTGTAATAACCCTGATGTGACCCTGAGGGTTTTAAATGGCTCTAGCTCTCTTATTTATATACTTAGTAATTTCGTTTCAATCGCTTTCGATTCCCGTACTACTTTTCTTTTGCTTGGGATATCGTATAGAAAAATGTAGAATACAAACATATTTAACCTTTAATAGTTGAAACTAAATTCACTCGCGTAATGCATTGTATTTGATATGACTATTCTTTAACAATTCAAAAAGATGTGTCTAAGCGAGATCTCTCGTTTGACACGTGACACCATAGTTTAAACTTACATGTACAACTCTTTCTCGTTTATGTACTCGTTGTAAGACCTATTAAACGCAAAAGAAGCAAACCTGTCTTCGTATCTACTTTATGTAAGTTTCAAAAGTTACGTTTGAATTCATCAATGTAGCTTAAGCCAAGGTCAATTGTCCAGTTTTCGATCATGACCCTGACTTGTATTATGGTTGTATTTTCGTTATGAATAAGCTATACACAAACCTAAATACGATATATATAAACTATGTTAACAAGGTTCAAGGTTTTTATTACTCAATACCCACCAGCGGTGGTACATGAGTAACATAGTACACACATATATACATAAGTACACCAAGATGCGTGATCAGTTTCGCATTATATTTTATTTGGTTCTAACATTTACTTAATTACAGAAAGTGCTGGTTAAGGTTATAGCTTCTTTCCCGACTTTCATATTTGCCCCTTTAATATATCAAATATATCATTTACATGGCTAAAACGACTGCATCTCCTGTAGTTCCTGATAAGGTGTGTTGAACTGTCGCATATGTTTAGTGTATCACTCTCCGCATGGCTATCAGCTTGAGACCGCTGAGAGCATGGGTTCAGGAGCACACAACCAGTGATGACATTGAATCAACACACCATGGAAACGATTATGTGGTCGAAAAAGTACCTAAAACACACAACCGCAAATAGACATTACTTTTAATATATGAACAAGATATTTTATTTTGCGAGAATGTTTCAAAATCATTTTTCATGTACTGTCATACCTATTCTGGCACAATAGTGTGTGTACCTACAGGACAAGAACTATGTAAAGTGAATGTCAACGTACAGACCCAGCCTAATAAATAGCATATCTCCTTCCCCTGTCTGTCGTCAGTGTGTCAACTAAATAAGGTCTGTGTCTTCTCACAGGAGATATAGAAAATGTTCATCCCGGATGAAGAAGTGCGGGTTTAAAGTTGATCATTCTGAATCAAATAATACAATATATTATAACATTGGACATCTTAGCTATGCTCCTTTCACTGCCTGGTTCTTGTTCCGAATGCCCGGTACATGCGCGAAGTGAAAGTCTGTTATGTGTGTGTCAGTGTGCGTAACAGAGTGACCTACACTGATTCTTTGCTATAAATAGAACGGCTGTCGGCTGTCGGCGTATCGCCGCTCGCACATATAATCAGTTACTAATGCGTATTGAAAATTAGATAGCTAACTGATTTAGATTCAAAACAATCACAAAAGCATGTGGTTATCGTATAAGCTTATTTACACCACTCACTATATGGGATTTACCATGCGTTTCGTTGGAGTTTAGATATGGACATTCTACTCATTAGGCTACTTCCCTGTGTCGTCTGCATTCATTCTTCATATGTATGTAATCGAATAGATTCGCAACTTGATATGTGAAGGGTTTATGAAGAGATTATGCCTTAGTTTAAGT
Organism: Gibbula magus; assembly: GCA_936450465.1. Lineage (NCBI taxonomy): Eukaryota > Metazoa > Mollusca > Gastropoda > Trochida > Trochidae > Gibbula > Gibbula magus. The sequence continues at coordinate 89,602,939 of OW388292.1, read as the reverse complement.
TATAGTTATAGTCCACTTGTATAGCGCATAGTATCCATGCTTATTGCATGCTCTAAGCGCTTTATAGTCTACACTAATAGGACCCCATGTGTGTCCGCCGCCTCTGCTAAAAATAGAACAGCCCACTGCCGAGATTTGAAAGCGGTGTTTACCTGTTACCCTTGTCTTACTCCTGTTCCCTCGTTCTCTCGTCGTCTGCATCGGACAAGCTGTAACCTATTTCAAATGTGTATAATTCAACTACACTCGCTACTCAATGCTATTCTTAAATTTGAAACGGAATGTATTGTATAGAGGGATGGTTGTATACATTACGATACAAGGCTCAGTGACACAAACAAAAACATGTCTAATACATAGCGAATGTGTGATTCAGGCAATCATTTTTTTTTACTGATATATGCTATTCGATAATAAGTTTAATTATCACTATATGATCGTGATTGTAAGCATATCTACTCATCAAATGGAACGCTTGAACGATAGAATGACTCTAATAACGGAGGCATTATGCCAACGCATCGTTCATGGTAAAGTCAAGTGGTGACGCTATCGAAAGACATAGGCCCTACGCACCTATATGACTCATCTATATATGACCTCCTCCGTTCACGTAGTGACGCTATGACGTCACGATTCGGTTATAAATTTACGATATCTGATTGGTTCGCTCGTATGTATCCCCTACCCCGGGAAGCGATGACGTCATTCCGTAGAGGGGGGACGCTAAACTACGCTATAAATATCCTACTCGCTATAAATATCCTACTCACAACTCGCTAAAGACACAGGGTATCATCAGTTGGCTATTTTTTCAATGAAATAAAAAACAACAACATTAAGATGACATTGGTTCCAAACGAATCTTAACAAATGAAGAACTTCCAGTGACTAGCCCTTACCTTTAATGGGCATGTTGTTCTTCGCTCTGTACTGACAAGCAAGACTGAGGTCTCCAACTTTCGCTTGTCCCCGGTCCAAGAAGAAGTTGCTCAAGGACATGTTCCGCAGGATGATGTTGTTTTGGTGCAGGGCGGACAGGCCCATCACGATGTCGGTCAGGATGGTACAGAGCTCTTTCTCTTCAATCCAGTTGTTTCTCTCCCGTTTCTCCAGGACGTATTCCAGGAGGGTCGTCTGGTGGCAGTCCTCCACAATGTAGTACATCAGAAAAGGTTTCACCTGGTAGCCGAGGAGCCAGCCAAGGTTGATGTGGCTCGGGATACTCCGCTGCATGTTGAAGTTGTTGATGTGTCGCTCCTTGTCCCACTGGCTTTCATAGGAAGGAGCTGTACTGTTTCCGGAATTGGTATTCATGTCTTCAAAGGAAGGGACATTGGCGTAGATTATCACAGATTGGTGGCCCATTTTCCCTTTGAGTTTTTGAAAATAGTTGCTATCAGCCCTTGTCGGAGTATCTATATGGAGACGACAATTTGATTGGCCCCTCTCTATCTCTCTCCGTGTAAGAGTACCCATGAAGTCTTGACGGAATCGTGAGAAGAGTTTGTGAACTGGGTTTCTCACACTTTCTGCTGGGTGGCAGATCAAGGGCGATAACTCGTCTAGGATGTACTGGCGACGATTGTAAGAACACTTCTTGTGCTTGCCAGTTTTGGCAAAGTTCAAAATGGAAGCAATAGATGTTTTCTTCTTGTCCTGTTCGTCCAAGACAAACTCCAAGAGTCGGATCAGTTTTCTCTTTGTCGGTAGCTCCTTTGGACCCACTTGGACATCAGCTGAAGATCATACATTTATCTTGAAGTTCATAACTAATATATTTTGAAGTACTAAGTCTATTTTCTACCATTGTCACACGACATAGGATGTTTATTTGAAGTGTAGTGAGAATGAGAATGAGAATGAGTTTATTTCTGTACGGGGGTCACAGGCCCATGATACAAGTACATTTTATTATATACCCATGTAAACTTAAGATAGTAATACAGGGGTGCAATACGGTTTTCGTGGTCGATTTCCGTATTGCAAGGTGAATTCCGTATTGCACGGCTGACGGTTCTACTTTCTCTAAACTTCGGCACTTCTCGGAATTTTCCGTACTTTTCAATGTTTTCCCAATAAAATCTCCGGAATTTATGTTTTGATAACACTGCTAGTATTTTTTCAGTTGATTAAAGTATAATCATGGATTTGGCCTAATATTAACAGCACAAGCAGGGAAAATGTTAGTCAAATTATCATTAACAAGGCAGAAAAGCGCAAAGTGTAAGGGGAATCGAAAGCATTGCCGAAAGCTTCACAAGCGATGCTGCGTCACTGTGACGTCACAACCGTTTACTAGTGTGACGTCATAACCATGGTTACGTCACTCGAAAGAAGCACGACGGACGGAAGCCTGAATGTTGTTTCTTTTTTTCAGTTCTTTGTTATTAAATAATAGTAAAGCAAATTTGATGGTTTAATTATGTTACCACACTGAAGAAAATTTCACTTACAGCTCTATTGGGTTGACAAATGACAAAATAAAGATATTATTAAGATGTCAAATCGTGAGTCGTGCTGGTCAAGCAACCGTCCGTGTATCAATACGCAGCATGTCGTCCCGGTAATTTCTGCAACTTTATTTGTTTACCAATTTGCTAATAAAAAGGGATATATAATAAATATAGAACATCATACTTGTGCATTTGGATCGTTTGTATTGAACTCGAAGCTGTCATGGAAGCAGAGGAACAACTCGTTCTTCGAACTCGTTGTTCCTCCGCTTCCATGACATCTTCTCGTTCAATACAAACGATCCAAATGCACAAGTATGATGTTCTATATATATATTCAATACAGTCTGATACAAGCGCCATAAAATGTATATAAGCAATATTTTCAAAGTACTTTTGTTCGCATTTTCAGACCAAGAAATACATATTTTGCTAAAAGGTTAACAGTTTTCGGGTTAATAGATGACATTAATTGCTTAAATTTGTCCAAGGTTAGGTTGGTGCAATAGTACATCATGTCTAAGTTTGGCAAATATGGACATTTTAAACAGACGTGATATTCAGATTCTACACATGGTTTAACACAAAAGGGACATAATCTTGCATTTCGATGTAGATTATATTTCCTACCCACTTCTACAAGAAGAGTATGGTTGGAGCGACGGGACTGAGATAAGGCTTTCCTATAAACAGGAACAGTTATGATAGATAGATAGATATGGTTTAAGTCATATTACAGATTTAAAAGTCTGAAAGGTATCTAGTTTTGACATATTACAAATACTTTCGTGCCAACTCTGATTACTAATCAAAACGCTCCTATCTCTGATATAAAAGTTACAACACATCCAACATCCTGATTTAGCAAAGCATAGCCGAATCCATAACGAAAGAGTAATTGTTTAACACTTAAGAGCCCAACACTTTGTATCTGCCTCTGCACTTAAGAACTGAAAATTATATGTTGTTAACATTCTGGTGCAGGATTCTGACCCAATACTTGATAATTCTTACATATTGGTTGACTTTAGTAGAATACCGACCCACTTCACCTCTAGCAGCACTACAAGGGGAGCCTCGACCCAGATGAAAAAACCTGTTTATAAAAATTGTCAGCAACACGTTCTACTGCAGCGGAAGGATGAAATCCCCAGACCTCAGAACCACACAAAAGAACTGGGAGAACCTTGACATCGAATATATATAACAAAACATTAATTGGCAAATTGATAAAATTAGCAACACTTGAGCGTAACGAACGAATAATCTTTGATGCCTGCTCTGAGAGCCTTGCCTGCGTAACATGCCATGATCCCGAACTGGAAAAATGAACGCCAAAATACTTATAAGACGAAACGACTTCAAGTTGAGAACCATTAAAGTAAAAACCTTCATATTTTTTCAATTTACCACCTCGACAAAATACAATTACCTTAGTTTTATCTACATTAACCATCAGCTACCATTTATTACAATAAACTGATCATTTATCCAATCTTCTTTGTAACCCAATGACACTACCATCCACAATGACCATATCGTCTGCAAATAGCAACATGAAACCATATAATACTCCTCACTAAATACACCTTTGCCCATCATCTCCCAAAAATTCAATTATATCATTAATGTACAAAGAAAACAAAAACGGTGACGTTTGACATCCCTGTCATACACCGAACAAGCATTCAAATAACTCGGAGTGACTGTCATGGAGAGAGACACAAGATATAACCATTGAATACATATTACTAATTTACCCTTCACACTGTTAACCCAAGGCTTATACATCCAACCACTCCTGGATACAGAGTCAAAGGCTGCTTTAAGATCAATAAAGGCACAGTACAATCTATCTTTATATAGAGATAAATATTTAGTAACAATAGAGTCTAATATGAAAATATTATCAATTGTTTGGAACCCGTTTCTGAAGCCTGCTTGTTCTGCAACTAAAAAAGCATTGCTGCCCAAAAACAAAGTCTTTTACAAATAACTTCAGAAAATATTTTCCCGGAAACTTCTAACAATGTTATGGGTCTATAATTACATGGTTTATTCACACTCCCTTTCTTGTGAAGAGGAATAATACCTCCAATTGTCCATATTGCCGGATATATACCTCCAATTGTCCATATTGCCGGATTTATACCTCCAATTGTCCATATTGCCGGATATATACCTCCAATTGTCCATATTGCCGGATATATACCTCCAATTGTCCATATTGCCGAATATATACCTCCAATTGTCCATATTGCCGGATATATACCACCAATTGTCCATATTGCCGGATATATACCTCCAATTGTCCATATTGCCGAATATATACCTCCAATTGTCCATATTGCCGGATATACACCTCCAATTGTCCATATTGCCGGATACATACCTCCAATTGTCCATATTGCCGAATATATACCTCCAATTGTCCATATTGCCGGATATATACCTCCAATTGTCCATATTGCCGGATATATACCTCCAATTGTCCATATTGCCGGATATATACCTCCAATTGTCCATATTGCCGAATATATACCTCCAATTGTCCATATTGCCGGATATATACCTCCAATTGTCCATATTGCCGGATATATACCTCCAAGTGTCCATATTGCCGGATATATACCTCCAATTGTCCATATTGCCGAATATATACCTCCAATTGTCCATATTGCCGGATATATACCACCAATTGTCCATATTGCCAGATATATTCCACTTGATAATACAGCATTAAATCAAGTTCGCAATGGATCAATACATATTTTGGGGCGTGTTTGAAAAATTCAATAGGTATGCCACTAAGACAGGGGCCTTGCCACTATGCATTTCTGAAATAGCATGCAGAACTTCTTGGTAGGAAATCTCTTTATCATTCCATCCATATAAGTCCATTATCAATGGAATTAACAAACTCTAACATAAAAGCATAAACTTCCCTTTCCTCGTTTGAAGTATTGAGACCATGAACTAATTTTTCAAAATAACCAGTCCATTCACTTTCTGGTATATTGTTCATCGTTCTTCTTGATTTAGATTTTACAATTGACCAAAATAGTTTACTGTTATGTTCAGATAAGGAAAAAATCATATTATCGGTGATGCTTTTAGTGAATGCAGATTGTTTATCTCTATTTGAAGTGTAGTCATCAAACTAAATTTCAAGGAAAATAGATATTGTACTTCATAACATTGATTAATGACTACTGTAACTATCATTGTCACGCACCACAGGAGTTTTATTTGAAGTTTTCCCTCCATGTTTTATGTCACGGAAGCATACACTGTACTTTAAAGCATTGATTCAATAACTGCTGTAGCTATCTTCTGTCATTGTTAAATGACATAGCACTAAGATAGAGATAAGAAAAACGCATTTCACATTATATTTTTAACGGATCTTTTCTAATCAAGGTTACCTTGAAAGAACGCTGTTTGCAAGGCAAAAACACATCCCTTTGTCAGCAACACAGCTATCGTTTGAGTTTCTTTTCCATCAGGGTGACCGTCGAGAAGGGAAGGCAAGATGAACCGCAGATAGCATAAAATACTCTCGCAGTCATTCCCAGAGGCCAGAATCTAAAGATAACAGTTTGTCTTAGAAATCGAAATGCTACATTGGTTATAAATAAAGAGTAAAAGGTCGCACTTGTATATTGACTGATATTATTTCATTGAACTAGAGAGAAAGATGTCATACCTGCTTTAGAACAGAAAAGAGGTGCAAGAGTTTGTCGCAGAACTTGGCTTTCTTGACGAGGTTCAATGTCTCCTCGTCCATGTTCTTACTCGTGGTCCTCACATCGTTGCCCCAGGACAGAACGGAACGTTTTGCAAAGCGGCGAGGGAAGTCTTCGTGGAAGGATTGCATTGCTTTGAAGAGGTCGCTGGAGGCGGTGCTCTGGACCTCGTGCCGGTACTCCTGGATGGAGGTCCTGCGTTCTCGTGACAGGTCACAGATTCTCTCTTCTAGTTCCTTGCTGACGTCGGTGTTGCAGAGCAGACAACACCAGAGTAGAAGGTTTATAATGCCGAGGTCGAAGACGTGATCTTCATGATGTCTGAGTCTGCGCCAAACATGAACTTCCGCTTCAAGGATTTGAGAAACATCCAGTTCATCGTCACCTCTGAGAAGGCACTTCATCAAGGACTCCTTCACCCGTTTTATGATGAATTCGTCGTGGATTTTCAGAAAGACAGCACTTTCTAGGTATTGCTTTTCGCTTTCCAGATAGGGAATTCTGATGGTGAGAACATGTCGGATCACGTCTGTTCTCTGCTGTGGAATAACTGCAGCTTTCCATTTCTTCAACAGCTGATCAGAGGTGAGAGACCGGTTGCTTTCATCTTGGAAATAGAACAAGAAGATATATTAGCAAAAAGAAGCTTGGTCCCTAGGATGATGTCCGTGTTGTAGAGGTTCACTGCTTTTACGGAGAAAATAGTAATAACTACGTTTACCTATATAGCTAACTCATATAATATTGCTTACAGTAAAAATTTAAAAAGTTAAGTTTCAAAAGTCTGAAGTTCCAATTGTCGCACTATGTTCAGAAATATAAAAGCGTTTCAACAAGAGGACGCCGTCATTAGTGTGTTAACTTATTATCCCGGAGAAGATTTGTAACCGATTTTGCTCAATCTTTTTAAGATTTTCTAGTCGAAAGGTTTTGCTTATTTATTTTTTTATTTTCTATAGCATGATGTCATGACCAGTTTTGGCTAACAAATATCATATCTCTATTAGTTGTTGAATGTAAAACTATCCGGTTCACCTTGTGGGAATACGTTGCGTGCTCTGACCCGGGGGCCGCTCTGGTTGCTGCTCGGCTCGGCACGGAGAGTCTCGGTGTTAATAAAGTGCCCGTCGGCGATGGTCGGCCATGGGAAAGTGTCCTCGGGGTGAGTGTTGATGCTGGCGGTGTCTCTGCACGAGCTGTAGGTGCTAGTTCGGTAACCTGCATTCACAAATTGGAGAACATATATAGAGCATAGTATATGAGTGTCCATGTCATACAATTTTAACGACACGAGTGCCTGAATATTAGTATTTCCCGAGCGAGAGCGAGAATATTCAGGCACGAGTGTCGTAAATGAAGTATGGCATAGACACGCATATTCTGTAGGCCTATATTACAGAAGTCGTGAAATTAATGAAATAATGAAAATATTACGGTAAAATGCAATTTCAATCACAGGCTGGTGACCCGCCGTCGCAGCATTTAGAACGCAACACCATAGACGAAACGTGCCATCATAGCATTGTATATGACGTCACGTCACCATTGTAAAGTGATATTTTGCCCTAGGGCATCGTATGAAAAATGACCCCCGATATGATTCGATATGAACCCCGATGTGATTCGATATGAACCCCGATATGATTGCCCCCGTAGGTAATAAACTGGATAAACTTGAGAAAGACATTGAATATTTGATTGACTGGAAACACACGTTAGAAAACTGTATTGGAAACATCAAGTACATGCCAAATAATGCTAAAACCACAAAAACGAGATAATACCACAATGGTATAAAGTCAGAAACGTGATAATACCATAATCGTATAACATCAGAAACACAATGACGCTACACTGTTATCAAATCGTGCTTGTATACAGTGTTTAGTTATTTCATTAGTGAGTTAAAGGAAAGAATTACCTGCAGAATTAGTGTACGTATCTGTACTCTGTACGTGCACCTGCTCTACTCCAACCACTTCCTTCGGCTGTGTATGACTGTTGTGGTGAGGACTCAGTCCCAGAGGCTGATGCTGATGCTGAGCCCGAGGCTGATTTGTGCTGACGAGGCTGAAAAGTACGTGATAGAATGCAAGCAACACGCTATTAACGTAATCTCAGACTCAATTCCTTCATTTAATAATACAAGAATCGTTACATTTCGTACAATTAGATGAAATAAAGCAAAGCCAATTCTAACTTTAGTGTTAGATTTCTGCTATACAAATGATACGTGGTTCTTAGAGTGTTAAATTTGTCAAACTAATAGTCAGACAAAAATTTATTTCGTAAGGACCTGTAAACGTCATAACATTTGACAGACCATGAAACAAATATTTGGATCGTACTTTAATAAAAATGTGCCTCTAGAAGTATGATAGCCTTTGTGTAATACAAAACGCCAGACAATATGTTAATCCTGAACATTTTTTTGAAATTACGAAAAGGATATTGAAAAGATTCAGAACCAAGATTTACTCACTTGCCCATGCTTACAGTCACATCATTCCTCCATGTAAACCGGGTTCTACAACAGCGGTAAGAGAGTTCATTATGTGTTTCTTAAAACTCAAGTATAAAAGCTTTCAAGGCTCAAATACTTGCTTTGACATTTTGAAAGGATACAAATAAATGTAAAACATGCGAGTGTTCCACCAACCAACATAACCTGCGCTCCACATCTTATTGACTACAGTTTCTCAGTCTGGTGAAACACCTGTGTTTGAATAGGTCTTTATACTTATAATATTCTATGCTGTAAGTTGTGTTGTGAACAAGACACACACAAATACTAGGGCCCAACTTCCGAATGCAAGGCATAACTCTTGCCAGTCTCCATTACTGGCTGATTTACGCCATGCAGTATTTCTTTAAGAAATCTGTGCTTAGAAATCAAGGTCCACTATGCATTTCTGGTGCAGCGATTCACTATCTAGACACAACAAGGCGAGGGAAATACCGCAAAGCTTATTATGCCTTGCGTTTGGAAGATGACTAGGGCCAAGATGAATATAGATTAACAAATGAATGATCGTCCGTTGATCAACACAATTATACAGACGATATGCTATCAACTGTATGAAACATGTTTATGTACTTGATTTACATACGACATATGGTATTTTTTGTTATCTATATGCACTGACGTGGTAATCTTTAATTATATCTCAACATACATACACACGTTCACACCAATACACAAGTACACATATGTCCACACGAACACACGTATATAGGTAAATACACAGAATACACACATAAGTACATACGTATATAGGTAAATACACACACAAGTACATACGTATATAGGTAAATACACACATAAGTACATACGTATATACGTAAATACACACATAAGTACATACGTATATACGTAAATACACACATAAGTACATACGTATATACGTAAATACACACATTAGTACATACGTATATACGTAAATACACACATTAGTACATACGTATATACGTAAATACACACATTAGTAAATACCTACATTTAGACCTTTTCTGTGTTGCTCCCTTACTTACTTGATGGAAATAATACGAAATTCAGGACCATATAGAGATAACAAGTATCATGCCTTGAAGAATGTGCAAAACATATGCTTATCAAATACATTCCAAATTGACTTTCACAGGTTTACAACAGTAGTTCGTTTTTACTCCGTTGTGAGTTGGTCGCGTTTATTTACATACAAGCATCACTACATATAACACTGGTTCATTTATACTGTATGATACGTCATCTTCGAATGTTTTATATGGATAGTAAATAGATTCATCCATTCATCCACTGTCATCAAGTTATATACCAGTATCACATATGCTAATATCGAGATACATCAAACGGTTCATATATACGAAAATGTGTAACACATTTCTATTGACCTATTGATAATTGATAATGATTGCTTCTAACTGCTTCTCAAACTAAAACACGACATACATATACATCGAATTCACACCGACTTGACTACACACCGACTTGACTAAACACCGACTTGGCTACACACCGACTGGACTACACACCGACTTGACTACACACCGACTTGGCTACACATCGACTTGGCTACATACCGACTTGACTACACACCGACTTGACTACACACCGACTTGACTACACACCGACTTGGCTACTTACCGACTTGGCTACGCACAGACTTGACTACACACCGACTTGACTACACACCGACTTGACTACAAATCGACTTGACTACACACCGACTTGGCTACACACCGATTTGACTACACACCGACTTGGCTACACATCGACTTGACTGCACACATACTTGGCTACACACCGACTTGACTACACAACGACTTGACTACATACCGACTTGACTACACACCGACCTGATTACACACCGACTTGGCTACACACCGTCCTGACTACACACCGACTTGGCTACATACCGACTTGACTACACACCGACTTGACTACACACCGACTTGGCTACATACCGACTTGACTACACACCGACTTGACTACACACCGACTTGGCTACACACCGACTTGGCTACGCACCGACTTGACTACACACCGACTTGACTACACACCGACTTGACTACAAATCGACTTGACTACACACCGACTTGGCTACACAGCGATCTGGCTACACACCGACTTGGCTACACACCGACTTGGCTACATACCGACTTGATTACAAACCGACTTGACTACACACCGACTTGGCTACATACCGACTTGGCTACACACCGACTTGCTTAACATCGACTTGACTGCACACATACTTGGCTACACACCGATTTGACTACACAACGACTTGGCTACATACCGACGTGGCTACACACCGACTTGATTACACACCGACTTGGCTACACACCGTCCTGACTACACACCGACTTGACTACATACCGACTTGACTACAGACCGACTTGACTACACACCGACTTGGCTACATAGCGACTTGACTACACAACGACTTGGCTACATACCGACGTGGCTACACACCGACTTGGCTACACACCGACTTGGCTACACACCGACTTGATTACACACCGACTTGGCTACACACCGTCCTGACTACACACCGACTTGACTACATACCGACTTGACTACAGATCGACTTGACTACACACCGACTTGGCTACATACCGACTTTACTACACACCGACTTGACTACACACCGACTTGGCTACATACCGACTTGGCTACTTACCGACTTGTCTACACACAGACTTGACTACACACCTACTTGACTACAAACCGACTTGACTACACACCGACTTGGCTACACACCGACTTGACTACTCACCGACCTGGCTACACACCGACTTGACTACACACCGACTTGGCTACACACCGACTTGACTACACACCGACTTGGCTACACACCGACTTGACTACACACCGACCTGGCTACACACCGACTTGACTACACACCGACTTGGCTACACACCGACTTGGCTACATACCGACTTGACTACACACCGACTTGACTACACACCGACTTGGCTACATATCGACTTGACTACACACCGACTTGACTACACACCGACTTGGCTACATACCGACTTGGCTACACACCGACTTGGCTACACATCGACTTGACTGCACACATACTTGGCTACACACCGACTTGACTACACAACGACTTAGCTACATACCGACGTGGCTACACACCGACTTGGCTACACACCGACCTGGCTACACACCGACTTGGCTACACACCGACTTGATTACACACCGACTTGGCTACACACCGTCCTGACTACAAACCGACTTGACTACATACCGACTTGACTACAGACCGACTTGACTACATACCGACTTGGCTACATACCGACTTGACTACACACCGACTTGACTACACACCGACTTGGCTACATACCGACTTAGCTACACACCGACTTGTCTACAAACCGACTTGACTACACACCTACTTGACTACAAACCGACTTGACTACACACCGACTTGGCTACACACCGACTTGGCTACACATCGACTTGACTGCACACATACTTGGCTACACACCGACTTGACTACACAACGACTTGGCTACATACCGACGTGGCTACACACCGACTTGCAACACACCGAATTGGCTACACATCGACTTGATTACACACCGACTTGGCTACACACCGTCCTGACTACACACCGACTTGACTACATACCGACTTGACTACAGACCGACTTGACTGCACACCGACTTGGCTACATACCGACTTTACTACACACCGACTTGACTACACACCGACTTGGCTACATACCGACTTGGCTACTTACCGACTTGTCTACACACCGACTTGACTACACACCTATTTGACTACAAACCGACTTGACTACACACCGACTTGGCTACACAGCGATCTGGCTACACATCGACTTGGCTACACACCGACTTGGCTACACACCGACTTGACTACACACCGACTTGACTACACACCGACTTGGCTACAAACCGACTTGACTACACACCGACCTGGCTACACACCGACTTGGCTACACACCGACTTGGCTACATACCGACTTAGCTACACACCGACTTGTCTACAAACCGACTTGACTACACACCTACTTGACTACAAACCGACTTGACTACACACCGACTTGGCTACACACCGACTTGACTACACAACGACTTGGCTACATACCGACTTGGCTACATACCGACTTGGCTACACACCGACCTGGCTACACACCGACTTGGCTACACACCGACTTGGCTACACACCGACTTGATTACACACCGATTTGGCTACACACCGTCCTGACTACACACCGACTTGACTACATACCGACTTGACTACAGACCGACTTGACTACACACCGACTTGGCTACATACCGACTTGACTACACACCGACTTGACTACACACCGACTTGGCTACATACCGACTTAGCTACACACCGACTTGTCTACACACCGACTTGACTACACACCTACTTGACTACAAACCGACTTGACTACACACCGACTTGGCTACACAGCGATCTGGCTACACACCGACTTGGCTACACACCGACTTGGCTACACACCGACTTGACTACACACCGACTTGACTACACACCGACTTGGCTACACACCGACTTGACTACACACCGACCTGGCTACACATCGACTTGACTACACACCGACTTGGCTACACACCGACTTGACAACACACCGACATGGCTACATACCGACTTGACTACACACCGACTTGACTACACACCGACTTGGCTACATACCGACTTGGCTACACACCGACTTGGCTACACATCGACTTGACTGCACACATACTTGGCTACACACCGACTTGACTACACAACGACTTGGCTACATAGGGACTTGGCTACACACCGACTTGGCTAAAAACCGACCGGGCTACACACCGACTTGGCTACACACCGACTTGGCTACACACCGACTTGGCTACACACCGACTTGACTACTCACCGACCTGGCTACACACCGACTTGACTACACACCGACTTGGCTACACACCGACTTGACTACACACCGACTTGGCTACATACCGACTTGACTACACACCGACTTTACTACACACCGACATGGCTACATCCCGACTTGGCTACACACCGATTTGGCTACACATCGACTTGACTGCACACATACTTGGCTACACACCGACTTGACTACACAACGACTTGGCTACATACCGACTTGGCTACACACCGACCTGGCTACACACCGACTTGACTACACACCGACTTGACTACACACCGACTTGGCTACACACCGACTTGACCACACATCGACTTGACTCCACACCGACTTGGCTACACATCGATTTGGGTACACACCGACTTGACTTCACACCGACTTGGCTACACACCGACTTGACTACACACCGACTTGGCTACACATCGACTTGACTGCACACATACTTGGCTACACACCGACTTGACTACACACCGACTTGGCTACACACCGACTTGATTACACACCGACTTGGCTACACACCGTCCTGACTACACACCGACTTGACTACATTCCGACTTGACTACAGACCGACTTGACTACACACCGACTTGGCTACATAGCGACTTGACTACACAACGACTTGGCTACATACCGACGTGGCTACACACCGACTTGGCTACACACCGACTTGGCTACACACCGACTTGATTACACACCGACTTGGCTACACACCGTCCTGACTACACACCGACTTGACTACATACCGACTTGACTACAGACCGACTTGACTACACACCGACTTGGCTACATACCGACTTTACTACACACCGACTTGACTACACACCGACTTGGCTACATACCGACTTGGCTACTTACCGACTTGTCTACACACCGACTTGACTACACACCTACTTGACTACAAACCGACTTGACTACAAACCGACTTGGCTACACAGCGATCTGGCTACACATCGACTTGGCTACACACCGACTTGGCTACACATCGACTTGACTACACACCGACTTGACTACACACCGACCTGGCTACACACCGACTTGACTACACACCGACTTGATTACACACCGACTTGGCTACACACCGTCCTGACTACACACCGACTTGACTACATACCGACTTGACTTCAGACCGACTTGGCTACTTACCGACTTGTCTACACACCGACTTGACTACACACCGACTTGACTAAACACCGACTTGGCTACACACCGACTTGGCTACACAGCGATCTGGCTACACATCGACTTGGCTACACACCGACTTGGCTACACACCGACTTGACTACACACCGACTTGACTACACACCGACTTGGCTACACACCGACTTGACTACACACCGACCTGGCTACACACCGACTTGACTACACACCGACTTGGCTACACACCGACTTGGCTACATACCGACTTGACTACACACCGACTTGACTACACACCGACTTGGCTACATATCGACTTGACTACACACCGACTTGACTACACACCGACTTGGCTACATACCGACTTGGCTACACACCGACTTGGCTACACATCGACTTGACTGCACACATACTTGGCTACACACCGACTTGACTACACAACGACTTAGCTACATACCGACGTGGCTACACACCGACTTGGCTACACACCGACCTGGCTACACACCGACTTGGCTACACACCGACTTGATTACACACCGACTTGGCTACACACCGTCCTGACTACACACCGACTTGACTACATACCGACTTGACTACAGACCGACTTGACTACATACCGACTTGGCTACATACCGACTTGACTACACACCGACTTGACTACACACCGACTTGGCTACATACCGACTTAGCTACACACCGACTTGTCTACAAACCGACTTGACTACACACCTACTTGACTACAAACCGACTTGACTACACACCGAGTTGGCTACACACCGACTTGACTACACACCGACTTGGCTACATACCGACTTGGCTACATACCGACTTGGCTACACACCGACTTGGCTACACATCGACTTGACTGCACACATACTTGGCTACACACCGACTTGACTACACAACGACTTGGCTACATACCGACGTGGCTACACACCGACTTGGCTACACACCGACCTGGCTACACACCGACTTGGCTACACACCGACTTGGCTACACACCGACTTGATTACACACCGACTTGGCTACACACCGTCCTGACTACACACCGACTTGACTACATACCGACTTGACTACAGACCGACTTGACTACACACCGACTTGGCTACATACCGACTTTACTACACACCGACTTGACTACACACCGACTTGGCTACATACCGACTTGGCTACTTACCGACTTGTCTACACACCGACTTGACTACACACCTACTTGACTACACACCGACCTGGCTACACACCGACTTGGCTACACATCGACTTGACTGCACACATACTTGGCTACACACCGACTTGACTACACAACGACTTAGCTACATACCGACGTGGCTACACACCGACTTGGCTACACACCGACCTGGCTACACACCGACTTGGCTACACACCGACTTGGCTACACATCGACTTGACTGCACACATACTTGGCTACACACCGACTTGACTACACAACGACTTAGCTACATACCGACGTGGCTACACACCGACTTGGCTACACACCGACCTGGCTACACACCGACTTGGCTACACACCGACTTGATTACACACCGACTTGGCTACACACCGTCCTGACTACACACCGACTTGACTACATACCGACTTGACTACAGACCGACTTGACTACATACCGACTTGGCTACATACCGACTTGACTACACACCGACTTGACTACACACCGACTTGGCTACATACCGACTTAGCTACACACCGACTTGTCTACAAACCGACTTGACTACACACCTACTTGACTACAAACCGACTTGACTACACACCGAGTTGGCTACACACCGACTTGACTACACACCGACTTGGCTACATACCGACTTGGCTACATACCGACTTGGCTACACACCGACTTGGCTACACATCGACTTGACTGCACACATACTTGGCTACACACCGACTTGACTACACAACGACTTGGCTACATACCGACGTGGCTACACACCGACTTGGCTACACACCGACCTGGCTACACACCGACTTGGCTACACACCGACTTGGCTACACACCGACTTGATTACACACCGACTTGGCTACACACCGTCCTGACTACACACCGACTTGACTACAGACCGACTTGACTACACACCGACTTGACTACACACCGACTTGGCTACATACCGACTTTACTACACACCGACTTGACTACACACCGACTTGGCTACATACCGACTTGGCTACTTACCGACTTGTCTACACACCGACTTGACTACACACCTACTTGACTACAAACCGACTTGACTACACACCGACTTGGCTACACAGCGATCTGGCTACACATCGACTTGGCTACACACCGACTTGACTACACACCGACTTGACTACACACCGACTTGACTACACACCGACTTGGCTACATATCGACTTGACTACACACCGACTTGACTACACACCGACTTGGCTACATACCGACTTGGCTACACACCGACTTGTCTACACATCGACTTGACTGCACACATACTTGGCTACACACCGACTTGACTACACAACGACTTAGCTACATACCGACGTGGCTACACACCGACTTGGCTACACACCGACCTGGCTACACACCGACTTGGCTACACACCGACTTGGCTACACACCGATTTGGCTACACATCGACTTGACTGCACACATACTTGGCTACACACCGACTTGACTACACAACGACTTGGCTACATACCGACTTGGCTACACACCGACCTGGCTACACACCGACTTGACTACACACCGACTTGACTACACACCGACTTGGCTACACACCGACTTGACTACACATCGACTTGACTACACACCGACTTGGCTACACATCGATTTGGGTACACACCGACTTGACTTCACACCGACTTGGCTACACACCGACTTGACTACACACCGACTTGGCTACACATCGACTTGACTGCACACATACTTGGCTACACACCGACTTGACTACACACCGACTTGGCTACACACCGACTTGATTACACACCGACTTGGCTACACACCGTCCTGACTACACACCGACTTGACTACATACCGACTTGACTACAGACCGACTTGACTACACACCGACTTGGCTACATAGCGACTTGACTACACAACGACTTGGCTACATACCGACGTGGCTACACACCGACTTGGCTACACACCGACTTGGCTACACACCGACTTGATTACACACCGACTTGGCTACACACCGTCCTGACTACACACCGACTTGACTACATACCGACTTGACTACAGACCGACTTGACTACACACCGACTTGGCTACATACCGACTTGACTACACACCGACTTGACTACACACCGACTTGGCTACATACCGACTTGGCTACTTACCGACTTGTCTACACACCGACTTGACTACACACCTACTTGACTACAAACCGACTTGACTACAAACCGACTTGGCTACACAGCGATCTGGCTACACATCGACTTGGCTACACACCGACTTGGCTACACATCGACTTGACTACACACCGACTTGACTACACACCGACCTGGCTACACACCGACTTGACTACACACCGACTTGATTACACACCGACTTGGCTACACACCGTCCTGACTACACACCGACTTGACTACATACCGACTTGACTTCAGACCGACTTGGCTACTTACCGACTTGTCTACACACCGACTTGACTACACACCGACTTGACTACACACCGACTTGGCTACACACCGACTTGGCTACACAGCGATCTGGCTACACATCGACTTGGCTACACACCGACTTGGCTACACACCGACTTGACTACACACCGACTTGACTACACACCGACTTGGCTACACACCGACTTGACTACACACCGACCTGGCTACACACCGACTTGACTACACACCGACTTGGCTACACACCGACTTGGCTACATACCGACTTGACTACACACCGACTTGACTACACACCGACTTGGCTACATATCGACTTGACTACACACCGACTTGACTACACACCGACTTGGCTACATACCGACTTGGCTACACACCGACTTGGCTACACATCGACTTGACTGCACACATACTTGGCTACACACCGACTTGACTACACAACGACTTAGCTACATACCGACGTGGCTACACACCGACTTGGCTACACACCGACCTGGCTACACACCGACTTGGCTACACACCGACTTGATTACACACCGACTTGGCTACACACCGTCCTGACTACACACCGACTTGACTACATACCGACTTGACTACAGACCGACTTGACTACATACCGACTTGGCTACATACCGACTTGACTACACACCGACTTGACTACACACCGACTTGGCTACATACCGACTTAGCTACACACCGACTTGTCTACAAACCGACTTGACTACACACCTACTTGACTACAAACCGACTTGACTACACACCGAGTTGGCTACACACCGACTTGACTACACACCGACTTGGCTACATACCGACTTGGCTACATACCGACTTGGCTACACACCGACTTGGCTACACATCGACTTGACTGCACACATACTTGGCTACACACCGACTTGACTACACACCGACCTGGCTACACACCGACTTGGCTACACATCGACTTGACTGCACACATACTTGGCTACACACCGACTTGACTACACAACGACTTAGCTACATACCGACGTGGCTACACACCGACTTGGCTACACACCGACCTGGCTACACACCGACTTGACTACACACCGACTTGACTACACACCGACTTGGCTACACACCGACTTGACTACACATCGACTTGACTACACACCGACTTGGCTACACATCGATTTGGGTACACACCGACTTGACTTCACACCGACTTGGCTACACACCGACTTGACTACACACCGACTTGGCTACACATCGACTTGACTGCACACATACTTGGCTACACACCGACTTGACTACACACCGACTTGGCTACACACCGACTTGATTACACACCGACTTTGCTACACACCGTCCTGACTACACACCGACTTGACTACATACCGACTTGACTACAGACCGACTTGACTACACACCGACTTGGCTACATAGCGACTTGACTACACAACGACTTGGCTACATACCGACGTGGCTACACACCGACTTGGCTACACACCGACTTGGCTACACACCGACTTGATTACACACCGACTTGGCTACACACCGTCCTGACTACACACCGACTTGACTACATACCGACTTGACTACAGACCGACTTGACTACACACCGACTTGGCTACATACCGACTTTACTACACACCGACTTGACTACACACCGACTTGGCTACATACCGACTTGGCTACTTACCGACTTGTCTACACACCGACTTGACTACACACCTACTTGACTACAAACCGACTTGACTACAAACCGACTTGGCTACACAGCGATCTGGCTACACATCGACTTGGCTACACACCGACTTGGCTACACATCGACTTGACTACACACCGACTTGACTACACACCGACCTGGCTACACACCGACTTGACTACACACCGACTTGATTACACACCGACTTGGCTACACACCGTCCTGACTACACACCGACTTGACTACATACCGACTTGACTTCAGACCGACTTGGCTACTTACCGACTTGTCTACACACCGACTTGACTACACACCGACTTGACTACACACCGACTTGGCTACACACCGACTTGGCTACACAGCGATCTGGCTACACATCGACTTGGCTACACACCGACTTGGCTACACACCGACTTGACTACACACCGACTTGACTACACACCGACTTGGCTACACACCGACTTGACTACACACCGACTTGGCTACACACCGACTTGACTACACACCGACTTGGCTACACACCGACTTGGCTACATACCGACTTGACTACACACCGACTTGACTACACACCGACTTGGCTACATATCGACTTGACTACACACCGACTTGACTACACACCGACTTGGCTACATACCGACTTGGCTACACACCGACTTGGCTACACATCGACTTGACTGCACACATACTTGGCTACACACCGACTTGACTACACAACGACTTAGCTACATACCGACGTGGCTACACACCGACTTGGCTACACACCGACCTGGCTACACACCGACTTGGCTACACACCGACTTGATTACACACCGACTTGGCTACACACCGTCCTGACTACACACCGACTTGACTACATACCGACTTGACTACAGACCGACTTGACTACACACCGACTTGGCTACATACCGACTTGACTACACACCGACTTGACTACACACCGACTTGGCTACATACCGACTTAGCTACACACCGACTTGTCTACAAACCGACTTGACTACACACCTACTTGACTACAAACCGACTTGACTACACACCGACTTGACTACACACCGACTTGACTACACACCGACTTGGCTACATACCGACTTGGCTACATACCGACTTGGCTACACACCGACTTGGCTACACATCGACTTGACTGCACACATACTTGGCTACACACCGACTTGACTACACAACGACTTGGCTACATACCGACGTGGCTACACACCGACTTGGCTACACACCGACCTGGCTACACACCGACTTGGCTACACACCGACTTGGCTACACACCGACTTGATTACACACCGACTTGGCTACACACCGTCCTGACTACACACCGACTTGACTACATACCGACTTGACTACAGACCGACTTGACTACACACCGACTTGGCTACATACCGACTTTACTACACACCGACTTGACTACACACCGACTTGGCTACATACCGACTTGGCTACTTACCGACTTGTCTACACACCGACTTGACTACACTCCTACTTGACTACACACCGACCTGGCTACACACCGACTTGGCTACACATCGACTTGACTGCACACATACTTGGCTACACACCGACTTGACTACACAAAGACTTAGCTACATACCGACGTGGCTACACACCGACTTGGCTACACACCGACCTGGCTACACACCGACTTGGCTACACACCGACTTGGCTACACATCGACTTGACTGCACACATACTTGGCTACACACCGACTTGACTACACAACGACTTAGCTACATACCGACGTGGCTAAACACCGACTTGGCTACACACCGACCTGGCTACACACCGACTTGGCTACACACCGACTTGATTACACACCGACTTGGCTACACACCGTCCTGACTACACACCGACTTGACTACATACCGACTTGACTACAGACCGACTTGACTACATACCGACTTGGCTACATACCGACTTGACTACACACCGACTTGACTACACACCGACTTGGCTACATACCGACTTAGCTACACACCGACTTGTCTACAAACCGACTTGACTACACACCTACTTGACTACAAACCGACTTGACTACACACCGAGTTGGCTACACACCGACTTGACTACACACCGACTTGGCTACATACCGACTTGGCTACATACCGACTTGGCTACACACCGACTTGGCTACACATCGACTTGACTGCACACATACTTGGCTACACACCGACTTGACTACACAACGACTTGGCTACATACCGACGTGGCTACACACCGACTTGGCTACACACCGACCTGGCTACACACCGACTTGGCTACACACCGACTTGGCTACACACCGACTTGATTACACACCGACTTGGCTACACACCGTCCTGACTACACACCGACTTGACTACAGACCGACTTGACTACACACCGACTTGACTACACACCGACTTGACTACACACCGACTTGACTACACACCGACTTGGCTACATACCGACTTTACTACACACCGACTTGACTACACACCGACTTGGCTACATACCGACTTGGCTACTTACCGACTTGTCTACACACCGACTTGACTACACACCTACTTGACTACAAACCGACTTGACTACACACCGACTTGGCTACACAGCGATCTGGCTACACATCGACTTGGCTACACACCGACTTGACTACACACCGACTTGGCTACACACCGACTTGACTACACACCGACCTGGCTACACACCGACTTGACTACACACCGACTTGGCTACACACCGACTTGGCTACATACCGACTTGACTACACACCGACTTGACTACACACCGACTTGGCTACATATCGACTTGACTACACACCGATTTGACTACACACCGACTTGGCTACATACCGACTTGGCTACACACCGACTTGGCTACACATCGACTTGACTGCACACATACTTGGCTACACACCGACTTGACTACACAACGACTTGGCTACATACCGACGTGGCTACACACCGACCTGGCTACACACCGACCTGGCTACACACCGACTTGGCTACACACCGACTTGGCTACACACCGACTTGATTACACACCGACTTGGCTACACACCGTCCTGACTACACACCGACTTGACTACATACCGACTTGACTACAGACCGACTTGACTACACACCGACTTGGCTACATACCGACTTGACTACACACCGACTTGACTACACACCGACTTGGCTACATGCCGACTTAGCTACACACCGACTTGTCTACACACCGACTTGACTACACACCTACTTGACTACAAACCGACTTGACTACACACCGACTTGGCTACACAGCGATCTGGCTACACACCGACTTGGCTACAAACCGACTTGGCTACACACCGACTTGACTACACACCGACTTGACTACACACCGACTTGGCTACACACCGACTTGACTACACACCGACCTGGCTACACATCGACTTGACTACACACCGACTTGGCTACACACCGACTTGACTACACACCGACATGGCTACATACCGACTTGACTACACACCGACTTGACTACACACCGACTTGGCTACACACCGACTTGGCTACACATCGACTTGACTGCACACATACTTGGCTACACACCGACTTGACTACACAACGACTTGGCTACATAGGGACTTGGCTACACACCGACTTGGCTAAAAACCGACCGGGCTACACACCGACTTGGCTACACACCGACTTGGCTACACACCGACTTGACTACACACCGACTTGACTACACACCGACTTGGCTACACACCGACTTGACTACTCACCGACCTGGCTACACACCGACTTGACTACACACCGACTTGGCTACACACCGACTTGACTACACACCGACTTGGCTACATACCGACTTGACTACACACCGACTTTACTACACACCGACATGGCTACATCCCGACTTGGCTACACACCGACTTGGCTACACATCGACTTGACTGCACACATACTTGGCTACACGCCGACTTGACTACACAACGACTTGGCTACATACCGACTTGGCTACACACCGACCTGGCTACACACCGACTTGACTACACACCGACTTGACTACACACCGACTTGGCTACACACCGACTTGACTACACATCGACTTGACTACACACCGACTTGGCTACACATCGATTTGGGTACACACCGACTTGACTTCACACCGACTTGGCTACACACCGACTTGACTACACACCGACTTGGCTACACATCGACTTGACTGCACACATACTTGGCTACACACCGACTTGACTACACAACGACTTGACTACATACCGACTTGACTACACACCGACTTGATTACACACCGACTTGACTACACACCGACTTGACTACACACCGACTTGGCTACACACCGACTTGACTACTCACCGACCTGGCTACACACCGACTTGACTACACACCGACTTGGCTACACACCGACTTGACTACACACCGACTTGGCTACATACCGACTTGACTACACACCGACTTTACTACACACCGACATGGCTACATCCCGACTTGGCTACACACCGACTTGGCTACACATCGACTTGACTGCACACATACTTGGCTACACGCCGACTTGACTACACAACGACTTGGCTACATACCGACTTGGCTACACACCGACCTGGCTACACACCGACTTGACTACACACCGACTTGACTACACACCGACTTGGCTACACACCGACTTGACTACACATCGACTTGACTACACACCGACTTGGCTACACATCGATTTGGGTACACACCGACTTGACTTCACACCGACTTGGCTACACACCGACTTGACTACACACCGACTTGGCTACACATCGACTTGACTGCACACATACTTGGCTACACACCGACTTGACTACACAACGACTTGACTACATACCGACTTGACTACACACCGACTTGATTACACACCGACTTGGCTACACACCGTCCTGACTACACACCGACTTGGCTACATACCGACTTGACTACACACCGACTTGACTATACACCGACTTGGCTACATACCGACTTGGCTACGCACCGACTTGACTACACACCGACTTGACTACAAATCGACTTGACTACAAATCGACTTGACTACACACTGACTTGGCTACACACCGATTTGACTACACACCGACTTGACTGCACACATACTTGGCTACACACCGACTTGACTACACAACGACTTGGCTACATACCGACTTGGCTACACACCGACTTGGCTACACATCGACTTGACTGCACACATACTTGGCTACACACCGACTTGACTACACAACGACTTGGCTACATAGGGACTTGGCTACACACCGACTTGGCTAAAAACCGACCGGGCTACACACCGACTTGGCTACACACCGACTTGGCTACACACCGACTTGACTACACACCGACTTGACTACACACCGACTTGGCTACACACCGACTTGACTACTCACCGACCTGGCTACACACCGACTTGACTACACACCGACTTGGCTACACACCGACTTGACTACACACCGACTTGGCTACATACCGACTTGACTACACACCAACTTTACTACACACCGACATGGCTACATCCCGACTTGGCTACACACCGACTTGGCTACACATCGACTTGACTGCACACATACTAGGCTACACGCCGACTTGACTACACAACGACTTGGCTACATACCGACTTGGCTACACACCGACCTGGCTACACACCGACTTGACTACACACCGACTTGACTACACACCGACTTGGCTACACACCGACTTGACTACACATCGACTTGACTACACACCGACTTGGCTACACATCGATTTGGGTACACACCGACTTGACTTCACACCGACTTGGCTACACACCGACTTGACTACACACCGACTTGGCTACACATCGACTTGACTGCACACATACTTGGCTACACACCGACTTGACTACACAACGACTTGACTACATACCGACTTGACTACACACCGACTTGATTACACACCGACTTGGCTACACACCGTCCTGACTACACACCGACTTGGCTACATACCGACTTGACTACACACCGACTTGACTATACACCGACTTGGCTACATACCGACTTGGCTACGCACCGACTTGACTACACACCGACTTGACTACAAATCGACTTGACTACAAATCGACTTGACTACACACCGACTTGGCTACACACCGACTTGACTACACACCGACTTGACTGCACACATACTTGGCTACACACCGACTTGACTACACAACGACTTGACTACATACCGACTTGACTACACACCGACTTGATTACACACCGACTTGGCTACACACCGTCCTGACTACACACCGACTTGGCTACATACCGACTTGACTACACACCGACTTGACTACACACCGACTTGGCTACATACCGACTTGGCTACACACCGACTTGGCTACACATCGACTTGACTGCACACATACTTGGCTACACACCGACTTGACTACACAACGACTTGGCTACATACCGACTTGGCTACACACCGACTTGGCTACACACCGACTTGACTACACACCGACTTGGCTACACACCGACTTGGCTACACACCGACTTGACTACACACCGACTTGACTACACACCGACTTGGCTACACATCGATTTGGGTACACACCGACTTGACTTCACACCGACTTGGCTACACACCGACTTGACTACATACCGACTTGGCTACACATCGACTTGACTGCACACATACTTGGCTACACACCGACTTGACTACACAACGACTTGACTACATACCGACTTGACTACACACCGACTTGATTACACACCGACTTGGCTACACACCGTCCTGACTACACACCGACTTGGCTACATACCGACTTGACTACACACCGACTTGACTATACACCGACTTGGCTACATACCGACTTGGCTACGCACCGACTTGACTACACACCGACTTGACTACAAATCGACTTGACTACAAATCGACTTGACTACACACTGACTTGGCTACACACCGATTTGACTACACACCGACTTGACTGCACACATACTTGGCTACACACCGACTTGACTACACAACGACTTGGCTACATACCGACTTGGCTACACACCGACTTGGCTACACATCGACTTGACTGCACACATACTTGGCTACACACCGACTTGACTACACAACGACTTGGCTACATAGGGACTTGGCTACACACCGACTTGGCTAAAAACCGACCGGGCTACACACCGACTTGGCTACACACCGACTTGGCTACACACCGACTTGACTACACACCGACTTGACTACACACCGACTTGGCTACACACCGACTTGACTACACACCGACTTGGCTACACACCGACTTGACTACACACCGACTTGGCTACACACCGACTTGACTACACACCGACTTGGCTACATACCGACTTGACTACACACCGACTTTACTACACACCGACATGGCTACATCCCGACTTGGCTACACACCGACTTGGCTACACATCGACTTGACTGCATACATACTTGGCTACACGCCGACTTGACTACACAACGACTTGGCTACATACCGACTTGGCTACACACCGACCTGGCTACACACCGACTTGACTACACACCGACTTGACTACACACCGACTTGGCTACACACCGACTTGACTACACACCGACTTGACTACACACCGACTTGGCTACACATCGATTTGGGTACACACCGACTTGACTTCACACCGACTTGGCTACACACCGACTTGACTACACACCGACTTGGCTACACATCGACTTGACTGCACACATACTTGGCTACACACCGACTTGACTACACAACGACTTGACTACATACCGACTTGACTACACACCGACTTGACTACACACCGACTTGGCTACACACCGTCCTGACTACACACCGACTTGGCTACATACCGACTTGACTACACACCGACTTGACTATACACCGACTTGGCTACATACCGACTTGGCTACGCACCGACTTGACTACACACCGACTTGACTACACACCGACTTGACTACAAATCGACTTGACTACACACTGACTTGGCTACACACCGATTTGACTACACACCGACTTGACTGCACACATACTTGGCTACACACCGACTTGACTACACAACGACTTGACTACATACCGACTTGACTACACACCGACTTGATTACACACCGACTTGGCTACACACCGTCCTGACTACACACCGACTTGGCTACATACCGACTTGACTACACACCGACTTGACTACACACCGACTTGGCTACATACCGACTTGGCTACACACCGACTTGGCTACACATCGACTTGACTGCACACATACTTGGCTACACACCGACTTGACTACACAACGACTTGGCTACATACCGACTTGACTACACACCGACTTGGCTACACACCGACTTGACTACACACCGACTTGGCTACACACCGACTTGGCTACACACCGACTTGACTACACATCGACTTGACTACACACCGACTTGGCTACACATCGATTTGGGTACACACCGACTTGACTTCACACCGACTTGGCTACACACCGACTTGACTACATACCGACTTGGCTACACATCGACTTGACTGCACACATACTTGGCTACACACCGACTTGACTACACAACGACTTGACTACATACCGACTTGGCTACACACCGTCCTGACACTACACACCGACTTGGCTACATACTAACTTGACTACACACCGACTTGACTACACACCGACTTGGCTACATACCGACTTGACTACACACCGACTTGACTATACACCGACTTGGCTACATACCGGCTTGGCTACGCACCGACTTGACTACACACCGACTTGACTACACACCGACTTGACTACAAATCGACTTGACTACACACCGACTTGGCTACACACCGATTTGACTACACATCGACTTGGCTACACATCGGCTTGACTACACACCGACTTGGCTACACACCGACTTGGCTACACACCGACTTGGCTACATACCGACTTGACTACACACCGACTTGACTACACATCGACTTGACTAAACACCGACTTGGCTACACATCGATTTGGGTACACACCGACTTGGCTTCACACCGACTTGGCTACACACCGACTTGACTACACACCGACTTGGCTACACACCGACTTGGCTACACACCGACTTGACTACACATCGACTTGACTACACACCGACTTGGCTACACATCGATTTGGGTACACACCGACTTGACTTCACACCGACATGGCTACACACCGACTTGACTACACACCGACTTGGCTACACATCGACTTGACTGCACACATACTTGGCTACACACCGACTTGACTACACAACGACTTGACTACACACCGACTTGATTACACATCGACTTGGCTACACACCGACTTGGCTACACATCGATTTGGGTACACACCGACTTGGCTTCACACCGATTTGGCTACACACCGACTTGACTACACACCGACTTGGCTACACACCGACTTGACTACACACCGACTTGACTATACACCGACTTGGCTACATACCGACTTGGCTACGTACCGACTTGACTACACACCGACTTGACTACACACCGACTTGACTACAAATCGACTTGACTACACACCGACTTGGCTACACACCGATTTGACTACACACCGACTTGGCTACACATCGACTTGACTGCACACATACTTGGCTACACACCGACTTGACTACACAACGACTTGACTACATACCGACTTGACTACACACCGACTTGATTAAACACCGACTTGACTACACACCGTCCTGACTACACACCGACTTGGCTACATACCGACTTGACTACACACCGACTTGACTACACACCGACTTGGCTACATACCGACTTGGCTACACACCGACTTGGGTACACATCGGCTTGACTGCACACATACTTGGCTACACACCGACTTGACTACACAACGACTTGGCTACATACCGACTTGGCTACACACCGACCTGGCTGCACACTGACTTGACTACACACCGACTTGGCTACACACCGACTTGGCTACACACCGACTTGACTACACATCGACTTGACTACACACCGACTTGGCTACACATCGATTTGGGTACACACCGACTTGACTTCACACCGACATGGCTACACACCGACTTGACTACACACCGACTTGGCTACACATCGACTTGACTGCACACATACTTGGCTACACACCGACTTGACTACACAACGACTTGACTACACACCGACTTGATTACACATCGACTTGGCTACACACCGTTATGACAACACACCGACTTGGCTACATACTGACTTGACTACACACCGACTTGACTATACACCGACTTGGCTACATACCGACTTGGCTACGCACCTACTTGACTACACACCGACTTGACTATACACCGACTTGGCTACATACCGACTTGGCTACGCACCTACTTGACTACACACCGACTTGACTACACACCGACTTGACTACAAATCGACTTGACTACACACCGACTTGGCTACACACCGACTTGACTACACACCGACTTGGCTACACATCGACTTGACTGCACACATACTTGGCTACACACCGACTTGACTACACAACGACTTGACTACATACCGACTTGACTACACACCGACTTGATTACACACCGACTTGGCTACACACCGTCCTGACTACACACCGACTTGGCTACATACCGACTTGACTACACACCGACTTGACTACACACCGACTTGGCTACATACCGACTTGACTACACACCGACTTGACTACACACCGACTTGGCTACATACCGACTTGTCTACGCACCGACTTGACTACACACCGACTTGACTACACACCGACTTGACTACAAATCGACTTGACTACACACCGTCTTGGCTACACAGCGATCTGGCTACACACCTACTTGGCTACACACCGACTTGGCTACACACCGACTTGACTACACACCGACTTGATTACACACCGACTTGGCTACACACCGACTTGACTACACACCGACCTGGCTACACACCGACTTGACTACACACCGACTTGGCTACACACCGACTTGACTAAACACCGACTTGGCTACATACAGACTTGACTACACACCGACTTGACTACACACCGACTTGGCTACATACCGACTTGGCTACACACCGACTTGGCTACACATCGACTTGACTGCACACATACTTGGCTACACACCGACTTGACTACACAACGACTTGGCTACATACCGACGTGGCTACACACCGACTTGGCTACACACCGACCTGGCTACACACCGACTTGGCTACACACCGACTTGGCTACACACCGACTTGATTACACACCGACTTGGCTACACACCGTCCTGACTACACACCGACTTGACTACATACCGACTTGACTAGAGACCGACTTGACTACACACCGACTTGGCTACATACCGACTTGACTACACACCGACTTGACTACACACCCACTTGTCTACACACCGACTTGACTACACACCAACTTTACTACACACCGACATGGCTACATCCCGACTTGGCTACACACCGACTTGGCTACACATCGACTTGACTGCACACATACTAGGCTACACGCCGACTTGACTACACAACGACTTGGCTACATACCGACTTGGCTACACACCGACCTGGCTACACACCGACTTGACTACACACCGACTTGACTACACACCGACTTGGCTACACACCGACTTGACTACACATCGACTTGACTACACACCGACTTGGCTACACATCGATTTGGGTACACACCGACTTGACTTCACACCGACTTGGCTACACACCGACTTGACTACACACCGACTTGGCTACACATCGACTTGACTGCACACATACTTGGCTACACACCGACTTGACTACACAACGACTTGACTACATACCGACTTGACTACACACCGACTTGATTACACACCGACTTGGCTACACACCGTCCTGACTACACACCGACTTGGCTACATACCGACTTGACTACACACCGACTTGACTATACACCGACTTGGCTACATACCGACTTGGCTACGCACCGACTTGACTACACACCGACTTGACTACAAATCGACTTGACTACAAATCGACTTGACTACACACTGACTTGGCTACACACCGATTTGACTACACACCGACTTGACTGCACACATACTTGGCTACACACCGACTTGACTACACAACGACTTGACTACATACCGACTTGACTACACACCGACTTGATTACACACCGACTTGGCTACACACCGTCCTGACTACACACCGACTTGGCTACATACCGACTTGACTACACACCGACTTGACTACACACCGACTTGGCTACATACCGACTTGGCTACACACCGACTTGGCTACACATCGACTTGACTGCACACATACTTGGCTACACACCGACTTGACTACACAACGACTTGGCTACATACCGACTTGGCTACACACCGACTTGGCTACACACCGACTTGACTACACACCGACTTGGCTACACACCGACTTGGCTACACACCGACTTGACTACACACCGACTTGACTACACACCGACTTGGCTACACATCGATTTGGGTACACACCGACTTGACTTCACACCGACTTGGCTACACACCGACTTGACTACATACCGACTTGGCTACACATCGACTTGACTGCACACATACTTGGCTACACACCGACTTGACTACACAACGACTTGACTACATACCGACTTGACTACACACCGACTTGATTACACACCGACTTGGCTACACACCGTCCTGACTACACACCGACTTGGCTACATACCGACTTGACTACACACCGACTTGACTATACACCGACTTGGCTACATACCGACTTGGCTACACACCGACTTGACTACACACCGACTTGACTACAAATCGACTTGACTACAAATCGACTTGACTACACACCGACTTGGCTACACACCGATTTGACTACACACCGACTTGACTGCACACATACTTGGCTACACACCGACTTGACTACACAACGACTTGGCTACATACCGACTTGGCTACACACCGACTTGGCTACACATCGACTTGACTGCACACATACTTGGCTACACACCGACTTGACTACACAACGACTTGGCTACATAGGGACTTGGCTACACACCGACTTGGCTAAAAACCGACCGGGCTACACACCGACTTGGCTACACACCGACTTGGCTACACACCGACTTGACTACACACCGACTTGACTACACACCGACTTGGCTACACACCGACTTGACTACACACCGACTTGGCTACACACCGACTTGACTACACACCGACTTGGCTACACACCGACTTGACTACACACCGACTTGGCTACATACCGACTTGACTACACACCGACTTTACTACACACCGACATGGCTACATCCCGACTTGGCTACACACCGACTTGGCTACACATCGACTTGACTGCATACATACTTGGCTACACGCCGACTTGACTACACAACGACTTGGCTACATACCGACTTGGCTACACACCGACCTGGCTACACACCGACTTGACTACACACCGACTTGACTACACACCGACTTGGCTACACACCGACTTGACTACACACCGACTTGACTACACACCGACTTGGCTACACATCGATTTGGGTACACACCGACTTGACTTCACACCGACTTGGCTACACACCGACTTGACTACACACCGACTTGGCTACACATCGACTTGACTGCACACATACTTGGCTACACACCGACTTGACTACACAACGACTTGACTACATACCGACTTGACTACACACCGACTTGATTACACACCGACTTGGCTACACACCGTCCTGACTACACACCGACTTGGCTACATACCGACTTGACTACACACCGACTTGACTATACACCGACTTGGCTACATACCGACTTGGCTACGCACCGACTTGACTACACACCGACTTGACTACAAATCGACTTGACTACAAATCGACTTGACTACACACTGACTTGGCTACACACCGATTTGACTACACACCGACTTGACTGCACACATACTTGGCTACACACCGACTTGACTACACAACGACTTGACTACATACCGACTTGACTACACACCGACTTGATTACACACTGACTTGGCTACACACCGTCCTGACTACACACCGACTTGGCTACATACCGACTTGACTACACACCGACTTGACTACACACCGACTTGGCTACATACCGACTTGGCTACACACCGACTTGGCTACACATCGACTTGACTGCACACATACTTGGCTACACACCGACTTGACTACACAACGACTTGGCTACATACCGACTTGACTACACACCGACTTGGCTACACACCGACTTGACTACACACCGACTTGGCTACACACCGACTTGGCTACACACCGACTTGACTACACATCGACTTGACTACACACCGACTTGGCTACACATCGATTTGGGTACACACCGACTTGACTTCACACCGACTTGGCTACACACCGACTTGACTACACACCGACTTGGCTACACATCGACTTGACTGCACACATACTTGGCTACACACCGACTTGACTACACAACGACTTGACTACATACCGACTTGGCTACACACCGTCCTGACACTACACACCGACTTGGCTACATACTAACTTGACTACACACCGACTTGACTACACACCGACTTGGCTACATACCGACTTGACTACACACCGACTTGACTATACACCGACTTGGCTACATACCGGCTTGGCTACGCACCGACTTGACTACACACCGACTTGACTACACACCGACTTGACTACAAATCGACTTGACTACACACCGACTTGGCTACACACCGATTTGACTACACACCGACTTGGCTACACATCGGCTTGACTACACACCGACTTGGCTACACACCGACTTGGCTACACACCGACTTGGCTACATACCGACTTGACTACACACCGACTTGACTACACATCGACTTGACTAAACACCGACTTGGCTACACATCGATTTGGGTACACACCGACTTGGCTTCACACCGACTTGGCTACACACCGACTTGACTACACACCGACTTGGCTACACACCGACTTGGCTACACACCGACTTGACTACACATCGACTTGACTACACACCGACTTGGCTACACATCGATTTTGGTACACACCGACTTGACTTCACACCGACATGGCTACACACCGACTTGACTACACACCGACTTGGCTACACATCGACTTGACTGCACACATACTTGGCTACACACCGACTTGACTACACAACGACTTGACTACACACCGACTTGATTACACATCGACTTGGCTACACACCGACTTGGCTACACATCGATTTGGGTACACACCGACTTGGCTTCACACCGATTTGGCTACACACCGACTTGACTACACACCGACTTGGCTACACACCGACTTGACTACACACCGACTTGACTATACACCGACTTGGCTACATACCGACTTGGCTACGTACCGACTTGACTACACACCGACTTGACTACACACCGACTTGACTACAAATCGACTTGACTACACACCGACTTGGCTACACACCGATTTGACTACACACCGACTTGGCTACACATCGACTTGACTGCACACATACTTGGCTACACACCGACTTGACTACACAACGACTTGACTACATACCGACTTGACTACACACCGACTTGATTAAACACCGACTTGACTACACACCGTCCTGACTACACACCGACTTGGCTACATACCGACTTGACTACACACCGACTTGACTACACACCGACTTGGCTACATACCGACTTGGCTACACACCGACTTGGGTACACATCGGCTTGACTGCACACATACTTGGCTACACACCGACTTGACTACACAACGACTTGGCTACATACCGACTTGGCTACACACCGACCTGGCTGCACACTGACTTGACTACACACCGACTTGGCTACACACCGACTTGGCTACACACCGACTTGACTACACATCGACTTGACTACACACCGACTTGGCTACACATCGATTTGGGTACACACCGACTTGACTTCACACCGACATGGCTACACACCGACTTGACTACACACCGACTTGGCTACACATCGACTTGACTGCACACATACTTGGCTACACACCGACTTGACTACACAACGACTTGACTACACACCGACTTGATTACACATCGACTTGGCTACACACCGTTATGACAACACACCGACTTGGCTACATACTGACTTGACTACACACCGACTTGACTATACACCGACTTGGCTACATACCGACTTGGCTACGCACCTACTTGACTACACACCGACTTGACTATACACCGACTTGGCTACATACCGACTTGGCTACGCACCTACTTGACTACACACCGACTTGACTACACACCGACTTGACTACAAATCGACTTGACTACACACCGACTTGGCTACACACCGACTTGACTACACACCGACTTGGCTACACATCGACTTGACTGCACACATACTTGGCTACACACCGACTTGACTACACAACGACTTGACTACATACCGACTTGACTACACACCGACTTGATTACACACCGACTTGGCTACACACCGTCCTGACTACACACCGACTTGGCTACATACCGACTTGACTACACACCGACTTGACTACACACCGACTTGGCTACATACCGACTTGACTACACACCGACTTGACTACACACCGACTTGGCTACATACCGACTTGTCTACACACCGACTTGACTACACACCGACTTGACTACACACCGACTTGACTACAAATCGACTTGACTACACACCGTCTTGGCTACACAGCGATCTGGCTACACACCTACTTGGCTACACACCGACTTGGCTACACACCGACTTGACTACACACCGACTTGATTACACACCGACTTGGCTACACACCGACTTGACTACACACCGACCTGGCTACACACCGACTTGACTACACACCGACTTGGCTACACACCGACTTGACTAAACACCGACTTGGCTACATACAGACTTGACTACACACCGACTTGACTACACACCGACTTGGCTACATACCGACTTGGCTACACACCGACTTGGCTACACATCGACTTGACTGCACACATACTTGGCTACACACCGACTTGACTACACAACGACTTGGCTACATACCGAAGTGGCTACACACCGACTTGGCTACACACCGACCTGGCTACACACCGACTTGGCTACACACCGACTTGGCTACACACCGACTTGATTACACACCGACTTGGCTACACACCGTCCTGACTACACACCGACTTGACTACATACCGACTTGACTAGAGACCGACTTGACTACACACCGACTTGGCTACATACCGACTTGACTACACACCGACTTGACTACACACCGACTTGTCTACACACCGACTTGACTACACACCTACTTTACTACAAACCGACTTGACTACACACCGACTTGGCTACACAGCGATCTGGCTACACATCGACTTGGCTACACACCGACTTGGCTACACACCGACTTGACTACACACCGACTTGGCTACACACCGACTTGACTACACACCGACCTGGCTACACACCGACTTGACTACACACCGACTTGGCTACACACCGACCTGGCTACACACCGACTTGGCTACACACCGACTTGGCTACACACCGACTTGATTACACACCGACTTGGCTACACACCGTCCTGACTACACACCGACTTGACTACATACCGACTTGACTAGAGACCGACTTGACTACACACCGACTTGGCTACATACCGACTTGACTACACACCGACTTGACTACACACCCACTTGTCTACACACCGACTTGACTACACACCTACTTTACTACAAACCGACTTGACTACACACCGACTTGGCTACACAGCGATCTGTCTACACATCGAGTTGGCTACACACCGACTTGGCTACACACCGACTTGACTACACACCGACTTGGCTACACACCGACTTGACTACACACCGACCTGGCTACACACCGACTTGACTACACACCGACTTGGCTACACACCGACCTGGCTAAACACCGACTTGGCTACATACCGACTTGACTACACACCGACTTGACTACACAACGACTTGGCTACATACCGACGTGGCTACACACCGACTTGGCTACACACCGACCTGGCTACACACCGACTTGGCTACACACCGACTTGGCTACACACCGACTTGATTACACACCGACTTGGTTACACACCGTCCTGACTACACACCGACTTGACTACATACCGACTTGACTAGAGACCGACTTGACTACACACCGACTTGGCTACATACCGACTTGACTACACACCGACTTGACTACACACCCACTTGTCTACACACCGACTTGACTACACACCTACTTTACTACAAACCGACTTGACTACACACCGACTTGGCTACACAGCGATCTGGCTACACATCGACTTGGCTACACACCGACTTGGCTACACACCGACTTGACTACACACCGACTTGGCTACACACCGACTTGACTACACACCGACCTGGCTACACACCGACTTGACTACACACCGACTTGGCTACACACCGACCTGGCTACACACCGACTTGGCTACACACCGACTTGGCTACACACCGACTTGATTACACACCGACTTGGCTACACACCGTCCTGACTACACACCGACTTGACTACATACCGACTTGACTACAGACCGACTTGACTACACACCGACTTGGCTACATACCGACTTGACTACACACCGACTTGACTACACACCGACTTGGCTACATACCGACTTAGCTACACACCGACTTGTCTACACACCGACTTGACTACACACCTACTTGACTACAAACCGACTTGACTACACACCGACTTGGCTACACAGCGATCTAGCTACACACCGACTTGGCTACACACCGACTTGACTACACACCGACTTGGCTACACACCGACTTGGCTACACACCGACTTGACTACACATCGACTTGACTACACACCGACTTGGCTACACATCGATTTGGGTACACACCGACTTGACTTCACACCGACTTGGCTACACACCGACTTGACTACACATCGACTTGACTACACACCGACTTGGCTACACATCGATTTGGGTACACACCGAGACTTCACACCGACTTGGCTACACACCGACTTGACTACACACCGACTTGGCTACACATCGACTTGACTGCACACATACTTGGCTACACACCGACTTGACTACACAACGACTTGACTACATACCGACTTGACTACACACCGACTTGATTACACACCGACTTGGCTACACACCGTTATGACTACACACCGACTTGGCTACATACCGACTTGACTACACACCGACTTGACTTCACACCGACTTGGCTACATACCGACTTAACTACACACCGACTTGACTATACACCGACTTGGCTACATACCGACTTGGCTACGCACCGACTTGACTACACACCGACTTGACTACACACCGACTTGACTACAAATCGACTTGACTACACACCGA
Organism: Gibbula magus; assembly: GCA_936450465.1. Taxonomy (NCBI): domain Eukaryota; kingdom Metazoa; phylum Mollusca; class Gastropoda; order Trochida; family Trochidae; genus Gibbula; species Gibbula magus. Next base: position 89,563,791 of record OW388292.1, on the reverse strand, counting down.
CTTGGCTACACACCGATTTGACTACACACCGACTTGGCTACACATCGACTTGTCTGCACACATACTTGGCTACACACCGACTTGACTACACAACGACTTGACTACATACCGACTTGACTACACACCGACTTGATTACACACCGACTTGGCTACACACCGTCCTGACTACACACCGACTTGGCTACATACCGACTTGACTACACACCGACTTGACTACACACCAACTTGGCTACATACCGACTTGACTACACACCGACTTGACTACACACCGACTTGGCTACATACCGACTTGGCTACGCACCGACTTGACTACACACCGACTTGACTACACACCGACTTGACTACAAATCGACTTGACTACACACCGACTTGGCTACACAGCGATCTGGCTACACACCGACTTGGCTAAACACCGACTTGGCTACACACCGACTTGACTACACACCGACTTGACTAAACACCGACTTGACTACACACCGACTTGACTACACACCGACTTGGCTACACACCGACTTGACTACACACCGACTTGGCTACACACCGTCTTGACTACACACCGACTTGGCTACATACCGACTTGACTACACACCGACTTGACTACACACCGACTTGGCTACATACCGACTTGGCTACACACCGACTTGGCTACACATCGACTTGACTGCACACATACTTGGCTACACACCGACTTGACTACACAACGACTTGGCTACATACCGACGTGGCTACACACCGACTTGGCTACACACCGACCTGGCTACACACCGACTTGGCTACACACCGACTTGGCTACACACCGACTTGATTACACACCGACTTGGCTACACACCGTCCTGACTACACACCGACTTGACTACATACCGACTTGACTACAGACCGACTTGACTACACACCGACTTGGCTACATTCCGACTTGACTACACACCGACTTGACTACACACCGACTTGGCTACATACCGACTTGGCTACACACCGACTTGTCTACACACCGACTTCACTACACACCTACTTGACTACAAACCGACTTGACTACACACCGACATGGCTACACAGCGATCTGGCTACACACCGACTTGGCTACACACCGACTTGGCTACACACCGACTTGACTACACACCGACTTGACTACACACCGACTTGGCTACACACCGACTTGACTACACACCGACCTGGCTACACACCGACTTGACTACACACCGACTTGGCTACACACCGACTTGACTACACACCGTCATGGCTACATACCGACTTGACTACACACCGACTTTACTACACACCGACTTGGCTACATACCGACTTGACTACACACCGACTTGGCTACACATCGACTTGACTGCACACATACTTGGCTACACACCGACTTGACTACACAACGACTTGGCTACATAGGGACTTGGCTACACACCGACTTGGCTTCACACCGACCTGGCTACACACCGACTTGGCTACACACCGACTTGGCTACACACCGACTTGACTACACACAGACCTGACTACACACCGACTTGGCTACACACCGACTTGACTACACACCGACCTGGCTACACACCGACTTGACTACACACCGACTTGGCTACACACCGACTTGACTACACACCGACTTGGCTACATACCGACTTGACTACACACCGACTTTACTACACACCGACTTGGCTACATCCCGACTTGGCTACACACCGACTTGGCTACACATCGACTTGACTGCACACATACTTGGCTACACACCGACTTGACTACACAACGACTTGGCTACATACCGACTTGGCTACACACCGACCTGGCTACACACCGACTTGACTACACACCGACTTGGCTACACACCGACTTGGGTACACACCGACTTGACTTCACACCGACTTGGCTACACACCGACTTGACTACACACCGACTTGACTACACACCGACTTGACTACATACCGACTTGACTACACACTGACTTGACTACACACCGACTTGACTACACACCGACTTGGCTACATACCGACTTGGCTACGCACCGACTTGACTACACACCGACTTGACTACACACCGACTTGACTACAAATCGACTTGACTACACACCGACTTGGCTACACAGCGATCTGGCTACACACTGACTTGGCTAAACACCGACTTGGCTACACACCGACTTGACTACACACCGACTTGACTAAACACCGACTTGACTACACACCGACTTGACTACACACCGACCTGGCTACACACCGACTTGACTACACACCGACTTGGCTACACACCGACTTGACTACACACCGACTTGGCTACATACCGACTTAACTACACACCGACTTGACTACACACCGACTTGGCTACATACCGACTTGGCTACACACCGACTTGGCTACACACCGACTTGGCTACACATCGACTTGACTGCACACATACTTGGCTACACACCGACTTGACTACACAACGACTTGGCTACACACCGACGTGGCTACACACCGACCTGGCTACACACCGACCTGGCTACACACCGACTTGGCTACACACCGACTTGATTACACACCGACTTGGCTACACACCGTCCTGACTACACACCGACTTGACTACATACCGACTTGACTACAGACCGACTTGACTACACACCGACTTGGCTACATACCGACTTGACTACACACCGACTTGACTACACACCGACTTGGCTACATACCGACTTGGCTACACACCGACTTGTCTACACACCGACTTGACTACACACCTACTTGACTACAAACCGACTTGACTACACACCGACTTGGCTACACAGCGATCTGGCTACACACCGACTTGGCTACACACCGACTTGGCTACACACCGACTTGACTACACACCGACTTGACTACACACCGACTTGGCTACACACCGACTTGACTACACACCGACCTGGCTACAGACCGACTTGACTACACACCGACTTGGCTACACACCGACTTGACTACACACCGACATGGCTACATACCGACTTGACTACACACCGACTTTACTACACACCGACTTGGCTACATACCGACTTAACTACACACCGACTTGGCTACACATCGACTTGACTGCACACATACTTGGCTACACACCGACTTGACTACACAACGACTTGGCTACATAGGGACTTGGCTACACACCGACTTGGCTTCACACCGACCTGGCTACACACCGACTTGGCTACACACCGACTTGGTTACACACCGACTTGACTACACACAGACGTGACTACACACCGACTTGGCTACACACCGACTTGACTACACACCGACCTGGCTACACACCGACTTGACTACACACCGACTTGGCTACACACCGACTTGACTACACACCGACTTGGCTACATACCGACTTGACTACACACCGACTTTACTACACACCGACTTGGCTACATCCCGACTTTTCTACACACCGACTTGGCTACACATCGACTTGACTGCACACATACTTGGCTACACACCGACTTGACTACACAACGACTTGGCTACATACCGACTTGGCTACCCACCGACCTGGCTACACACCGACTTGACTACACACCGACTTGGCTACACACCGACTTGGCTACACACCGACTTGGGTACACACCGACTTGACTTCACACCGACTTGGCTACACACCGACTTGACTACACACCGACTTGACTACACACCGACTTGACTACATACCGACTTGACTACTCACCGACTTGACTACACACCGACTTGGCTAAACACCGTCCTGACTTCACACCGACTTGACTACACACCGACTTGACTAAACACCGACTTGGCTACACACCGACTTGACTACACACCGACCTGGCTACACACCGACTTGACTACACACCGACTTGGCTACACGCCGACTTGACTACACACCGACTTGGCTACATACCGACTTGACTACACACCGACTTGACTACACACCGACTTGACTAAACACCGACTTGGCTACACACCGACTTGACTACACACCGACTTGGGTACACATCGACTTGACTACACACCGACTTGACTACACACCGACTTGACTACACACCGACTTGGCTACACACCGACTTGACTACACACCGACTTGGCTACACACCGACTTGACTACACACCGACATGGCTACATACCGACTTGACTACACACCGACTTTACTACACACCGACTTGGCTACATACCGACTTAACTACACACCGACTTGGCTACACATCGACTTGACTGCACACATACTTGGCTACACACCGACTTGACTACACAACGACTTGGCTACATAGGGACTTGGCTACACACCGACTTGGCTTCACACCGACCTGGCTACACACCGACTTGGCTACACACCGACTTGGCTACACACCGACTTGACTACACACAGACGTGACTACACACCGACTTGGCTACACACCGACTTGACTACACACCGACCTGGCTACACACCGACTTGACTACACACCGACTTGGCTACACACCGACTTGACTACACACCGACTTGGCTACATACCGACTTGACTACACACCGACTTTACTACACACCGACTTGGCTACATCCCGACTTTTCTACACACCGACTTGGCTACACATCGACTTGACTGCACACATACTTGGCTACACACCGACTTGACTACACAACGACTTGGCTACATACCGACTTGGCTACCCACCGACCTGGCTACACACCGACTTGACTACACACCGACTTGGCTACACACCGACTTGGCTACACACCGACTTGGGTACACACCGACTTGACTTCACACCGACTTGGCTACACACCGACTTGACTACACACCGACTTGACTACACACCGACTTGACTACATACCGACTTGACTACTCACCGACTTGACTACACACCGACTTGGCTAAACACCGTCCTGACTTCACACCGACTTGACTACACACCGACTTGACTAAACACCGACTTGGCTACACACCGACTTGACTACACACCGACCTGGCTACATACCGACTTGGCTACACACCGACTTGTCTACACATCGACTTGACTACACACCTACTTGACTACAAACCGATTTGACTACACACCGACTTGGGTACACAGCGATCTGGCTACACACCGACTTGGCTACACACCGACTTGGCTACACACCGACTTGACTACACACCGACTTGACTACACACCGACTTGGCTACACACCGACTTGACTACACGTCGACTTGACAACACGTCGACTTGACTACACACCGACTTGGCTACACACCGACTTGGCTACACACCGACTTGGCTACACTGCCACTTGGCTACACACCGACTTGGCTACACACCGACATGGCTACACACCGACTTGGCTACACACCGACTTGACTACACATCGACTTGACTACACACCGACTTGGCTACACATCGACTTGACTACACACGAACTTGGCTACACATCGACTGTGGTAAACACCGACTTGGCTACACACCGACTTGACTACACACCGACTTGACTACACACCGACTTGACTACACACCGACTTGACTACACACCGACCTGGCTACACACTGACTTGACTACACACCGACTTGGCTACATACCGACTTGGCTACACACCGACTTGACTACATACCGACTTGACTGCACACCGACATGGCTACACACCGACTTGACTACACACAGACTTGACTACACACCGACTTGACTACACACCGACTTGACTACACACCGACTTGACTACATACCGACCTGGCTGCACACTGACTTGACTACACATCGACCTGGCTACACACCGACTCGACTACACACCGACTAGACTACACACCGACTTGACTACACACCGACTTGACCATACACCGACTTGACTACACACCGACTTGACTATATACCGACTTGACTACACAACGACTTGGCTACACACCGACTTGACTACACGTCGACTTGACAACACGTCGACTTGACTACACACCGACTTGGCTACACACCGACTTGGCTACACACCGACTTGGCTACACTGCCACTTGGCTACACACCGACTTGGCTACACACCGACTTGGCTACACACCGACTTGGCTACACACCGACTTGACTACACATCGACTTGACTACACACCGACTTGGCTACACATCGACTTGACTACACACCGACTTGGCTACACATCGACTGTGGTACACACCGACTTGGCTACACATCGACTTGGGTACACACCGACTTGACTAAACACCGACTTGGCTACACCGAATTGACTGCACACCGACTTGGGTACACACCGACTTGGGTACACATCGACTTGACTACACACCGACTTGACTACACACCGACTTGGCTACACACCGACTTGGCTACACACCGACTTGACTACACACCGACTTGGCTACACACCGACTTGGCTACACACCGACTTGACTACACATCGACTTGACTACACACCGACTTGGCTACACATCGACTTTGGTACACACCGACTTGACTTCACACCGACTTGGCTACACACCGACTTGACGACACACCGACTTGACTACACACCGACTTAACTACATACCGACTTGGCTAAACATCGACTTGACTACACACCGACTTGACTATACACCGACTTGACTACACACCGACTTGGCTACACACCGAGCTGGCTACAAACCGACTTGGCTACACACCGACTTGACTACACACCGACCTGGCTACACACCGACTTGACTACACACCGACTTAGCTACACATCGACTTGGCTACAAACCGATTTGGCTACACACCGACTTGACTACACACCGACTTGGCTACCCACCGACTTTACTAAACAAGGACTTGGCTACACACCGACTTGGCTACACATCGACTTGACTGCACACATACTTGGCTACACACCGACTTGACTAAACAACGACTTGGCTACATACCGACTTGACTGCACACCGACTTGGGTACACACCGACTTGGGTACACATCGACTTGACTACACACCGACTTGACTACACACCGACTTGGCTACACACCGACTTGACTGCACACCGACTTGACTGCACACCGACTTGGGTACACACCGACTTGGGTACACATCGACTTGACTACACACCGACTTGACTACACACCGACTTGACTACACACCGACTTAGCTACACATCGACTTGGCTACAAACCGATTTGGCTACACACCGACTTTACTTCACACCGACTTGGCTACATACCGACTTGACTACACACCGACTTGACTACACACCGACTTGGCTACACACCGACTTGACTACCACCGACTTGGCTTCACACCGACTTGGTTACACACCGACTTAGTTACACACCGACTTCACTACACACCGACGTGGCTGCACAGCGACTTGACTACACACCGAATTGGCTACACATCGACTTGACTACACACCGACTTGACTACACACCCACTTGGCTACATACCGACATGGCTACATACCGACTTGACTACACACCGACTTGGCTACACACCGACTTGACTACACACCGACTTGACTACACACCGACTTGACTACACACCGACTTGACTACACACCGACTTGACTACACACCGACTTGGCTACACACTGACTTGACTACACACCGACCTTGCTACACACCGACTCGACTACACACCGACTTGACTACACACCGACTTGACTACACACCGACTTGACTACACACCGACTTGACTACACACCGACTTGACTACACACCGACTTGACTACACACCGACCTGGCTACACACCGACTTGACTACACACCGACTTGGCTACACACCGACTTGGCTACACACCGACTTGGCTACACTGCGACTTGGCTACACACCGACTTGACTACACACCGACTTGGTTACACACCGACTTGGTTACACACCGACTTGACTACACACCGACTTGACTACACATCGACTTGGCTACACACCGACTTGGCTACACACCGACTTGGCTACACACCGACTTGGCTACACACCGACTTGATTACACACCGACTTGGCTACACACCGACTTGGCTACACACCGACTTGACTACACATCGACTTGACTACACACCGACTTGACTACACACCGACTTGACTACACACCGACTTGGCTACACACCGACTTGACTGCACACCGACTTGACTATTCACCGAAAGGGCTACACACCGACTTGGCTCCACACCGAATGGGCTACACACCGACTTGTCTACACACCGACTTGACTACACACCGACTTGACTACACACCGACTTGGCTACACACCGACTTGGCTACACACCGACTTGACTACACACCGACTTGGATACACACCGACTTGGCTACACACCGACTTGACTACACATCGACTTGACTACACACCGACTTGGCTACACATCGACTTTGGTACACACCGACTTGACTTCACACCGACTTGGCTACACACCGACTTGACGACACACCGACTTGACTACACACCGACTTAACTACATACCGACTTGGCTAAACATCGACTTGACTACACACCGACTTGACTATACACCGACTTGACTACACACCGACTTGGCTACACACCGAGCTGGCTACAAACCGACTTGGCTACACACCGACTTGACTACACACCGACCTGGCTACACACCGACTTGACTACACACCGACTTAGCTACACATCGACTTGGCTACAAACCGATTTGGCTACACACCGACTTGACTACACACCGACTTGGCTACCCACCGACTTTACTAAACAAGGACTTGGCTACACACCGACTTGGCTACACATCGACTTGACTGCACACATACTTGGCTACACACCGACTTGACTAAACAACGACTTGGCTACATACCGACTTGACTGCACACCGACTTGGGTACACACCGACTTGGGTACACATCGACTTGGGTACACATCGACTTGACTACACACCGACTTGACTACACACCGACTTGACTACACACCGACTTAGCTACACATCGACTTGGCTACAAACCGATTTGGCTACACACCGACTTGACTTCACACCGACTTGGCTACATACCGACTTGACTACACACTGACTTGACTACACACCGACTTGGCTACACACCGACTTGACTACCAACGACTTGGCTTCACACCGACTTGGTTACACACCGACTTAGTTACACACCGACTCGACTACACACCGACGTGGCTGCACAGCGACTTGACTACACACCGAATTGGCTACACATCGACTTGACTACACACCGACTTGACTACACACCCACTTGGCTACATACCGACATGGCTACATACCGACTTGACTACACACCGATTTGACTACATACCGACTTGACTACACACCGATCGACTACACACCGACTTGACTACACACCGACTTGACTACACACCGACTTGACTACACACCGACTTGACTACACACCGACTTGGCTACACACTGACTTGACTACACACCGACCTTGCTACACACCGACTCGACTACACACCGACTTGACTACACACCGACTTGACTACACACCGACTTGACTACACACCGACTTGACTACACACCGACTTGACTACACACTGACCTGGCTACACACCGACTTGACTACACACCGACTTGGCTACACACCGACTTGGCTACACACCGACTTGGCTACACTGCGACTTGGCTACACACCGACTTGACTACACACCGACTTGGTTACACACCGACTTGGTTACACACCGACTTGACTACACACCGACTTGACTACACATCGACTTGGCTACACACCGACTTGGCTACACACCGACTTGGCTACACACCGACTTGGCTACACACCGACTTGATTACACACCGACTTGGCTACACACCGACTTGGCTACACACCGACTTGACTACACATCGACTTGACTACACACCGACTTGACTACACACCGACTTGACTACACACCGACTTGGCTACACACCGACTTGACTGCACACCGACTTGACTATTCACCGAAAGGGCTACACACCGACTTGGCTCCACACCGAATGGGCTACACACCGACTTGTCTACACACCGACTTGACTACACACCGACTTGACTACACACCGACTTGACTATTCACCGACTGGGCTACACACCGACTTGACTATTCACCGACTGGGCTACACACCGAAATGGCTACACACCGACTTGACTACACACCGACTTGGCTACATACCGACTTGACAACACACCCACTTGACTACACACCGACTTGGCTACACACCGACTTGACTACCACCGACTTGGCTTCACACCGACTTGGTTACACACCGACTTGGTTACACACCGACTTGACTACACACCGACGTGGCTGCACAGCGACTTGACTACACACCGAATTGGCTACACATCGACTTGACTACACACCGACTTGACTACACACCGACTTAGCTACACATCGACTTGGCTACAAACCGATTTGGCTACACACCGACTTGACTACACACCGACTTGGCTACATACCGACTTGACTACACACCGACTTGACTACACACCGACTTGACTATTCACCGACTGGGCTACACACCGAAATGGCTACACACCGACTTGACTACACACCGACTTGGCTACATACCGACTTGACAACACACCCACTTGACTACACACCGACTTGGCTACACACCGACTTGACTACCACCGACTTGGCTTCACACCGACTTGGTTACACACCGACTTGGTTACACACCGACTTGACTACACACCGACGTGGCTGCACAGCGACTTGACTACACACCGAATTGGCTACACATCGACTTGACTACACACCGACTTGACTACACACCGACTTAGCTACACATCGACTTGGCTACAAACTGATTTGGCTACACACCGACTTGACTACACACCGACTTGGCTACATACCGACTTGACTACACACCGACTTGACTACACACCGACTTGGCTACACACCGACTTGGCTACACACCGTCTTGGCTACACTGCGACTTGGCTACACACCGACTTGACTACACACCGACTTGGTTACACACCGACTTGGTTACACACCGACTTGACTACACACCGACTTGACTACACATCGACTTGGCTACACACCGACTTGGCTACACACCGACTTGGCTACACACCGACTTGGCTGCACACCTACTTGACTACACACCGACTTGGCTACACACCGACTTGGCTACACACCGACTTGACTACACATCGACTTGACTACACACCGACTTGACTACACACCGACTTGACTACACACCGACTTAGCTACACACCGACTTGACTGCACACCGACTTGACTATTCACCGAAAGGGCTACACACCGACTTGGCTACACACCGAATGTTCTACACACCGACTTGGCTACACACCGACTTGTCTACACACCGACTTGACTGCACACCGACTTGACTACACACCGACTTGACTATTCACCGACTGGGCTACACAGCGACTTGACTATTCACCGACTGGGCTACACACCGAAATGGCTACACACCGACTTGGCTACACACCGACTTGGCTACACATCGACTTGGCTACAAACCGATTTGGCTACACACCGACTTGACTACACACCGACTTGGCTTCACACCGACTTGGTTACACACCGACTTGGTTACACACCGACTTGACTACACACCGACGTGGCTGCACAGCGACTTGACTACACACCGAATTGGCTACACATCGACTTGACTACACACCGACTTCACTACATACCGACTTAGCTACACATCGACTTGGCTACAAACCGATTTGGCTACACACCGACTTGACTACACACCGACTTGGCTACACACCGACTTGACTACCACCGACTTGGCTTCACACCGACTTGGTTACACACCGACTTGGTTACACACCGACTTGACTACACACCGACGTGGCTGCACAGCGACTTGACTACACACCGAATTGGCTACACATCGACTTGACTACACACCGACTTGACTACACACCGACTTGGCTACATGCCGACTTGGCTACACACCGACCTGGCTACACACCGATTTGACTACATACCGACTTGACTGCACACCGACCTGGCTAGACACCGACTTGACTACACACCGACTTGGCTACACACCGACTTGACTACACACCGACTTGGCTACACTGCGACTTGGCTACACACCGACTTGGTTACACACCGACTTGGTTACACACCGACTTGACTACACACCGACTTGACTACACATCGACTTGGCTACACACCGACTTGGCTAAACAGCGACTTGGCTACACACCGACTTGGCTACACACCGACTTGACTACACACCGACTTGGCTACACACCGACTTGGCTACACACCGACTTGACTACACATCGACTTGACTACACACCGACTTGACTACACACCGACTTGACTACACACCGACTTGGCTACACACCGACTTGACTGCACACCGACTTGACTATTCACCGACTGGGCTACACACCGACTTGGCTACACACCGACTGGGCTACACACCGACTTGGCTACACACCGACTTGTCTACACACCGACTTGACTACACACCGACTTGACTACACACCGACTTAAATATTCACCGACTGGGCTACACACCGACTTGACTATTCACCGACTGGGCTACACACCGAAATGGCTACACACCGACTTGGCTACACACCGACTTGGCTACACACCGACTTGACTACACACCGACTTGGCTACACACCGACTTGACTACACACCGACTTGACTACACACCGACTTGACTACACACCGACTTGACTACACACCGACTTGGCTACACACCGACTTGACTACACACCGACTTGACTATTCACCGACTGGGCTACACACCGACATGGCTACAAACCGACTTGGCTACACACCGACTTGGCTACACACCGACTTGACTACACACCGACTTGACTACACACCGACTTGACTACACACCGACTTGACTACAAACCGACTTGACTACACACCGACCTGGCTGCACACTGACTTGACTACACATCGACCTGGCTACACACCGACTTAACTACACAACGACTTGGCTACACGTCGACTTGACTACACACCGACTTGGGTACACACCGACTTGACTACACACCGACTTGGCTACACGTCGACTTGGCTACACACCGATTTGGCTACACACCGACTCGGCTACACACCGACTTGGCTCCACACCGACTTGGCTTCACACCGACTTGGCTTCACACCAACTTGACTACACACCGACTTGGTTACACACCGACTTGACTACACACCGACTTGACTACGCACCGACTTGACTACACACCGACCTCGCTACACACCGACATGGCTACAAACCGACTTGGCTACACACCGACCTGGCTACACACCGACTTGACTACATACCGACTTGACTACACACCGACTTGACTACACGAATACTTGGCTACATACCGACTTGGCTACACACCGACTTGGCTACATTCCGACTTGGCTACACACCGACTTGACTACACACCGACTCGACTACACACCGACTTGACTACACACCGACTTGGCTACACACCGACTTGACTACACACCGACTTGACTATACACCGACTTGACTACACACCGACTAGGCTACACACCGAGCTGGCTACAAACCGACTTGGCTACACACCGACTTGACTACGCACCGACCTGGCTACACACCGACTTGATTACACACCGACTTAGCTACTCATCGACTTGGCTACAAACCGATTTGGCTACACACCGACTTGACTACACACCGACTTGGCTACCCACCGACTTTACTAAACAAGGACTTGGCTACACACCGACTTGGCTACACATCGACTTGACTGCACACATACTTGGCTACACACCGACTTGACTACACACCGACTTGGCTACACACCGACTTGACTGCACACCGACTTGGGTACACACCGACTTGGGTACACATCGACTTGACTACACACCGACTTGACTACACACCGACTTGACTACACACCGACTTAGCTACACATCGACTTGACTACCACCGACTTGGCTTCACACCGACTTGGTTACACACCGACTTGGTTACACACCGACTTGACTACACACCGACGTGGCTGCACAGCGACTTGACTACACACCGAATTGGCTACACATCGACTTGACTACACACCGACTTGACTACACACCGACTTGGCTACATACCGACTTGGCTACATACCGACTTGACTACACACCGATTTGACTACATACCGACTTGACTACACACCGATTGACTACACACCGACTTGACTACACACCGACTTGACTACACACCGACTTGACTACACACCGACTTGACTACACACCGACTTGGCTACACACTGACTTGACTACACACCGACCTGGCTACACACCGACTCGACTACACACCGACTAGACTTTACACCGACTTGACTACACACCGACTTGACTACACACCGACTTGACTACACACCGACTTGACTACACACCGACCTGGCTACACACCGACTTGACTACACACCGACTTGGCTACACACCGACTTGGCTACACACCGACTTGGCTACACTGCGACTTGGCTACACACCGACTTGACTACACACCGACTTGGTTACACACCGACTTGGTTACACACCGACTTGACTACACACCGACTTGACTACACACCGACTTGACTACACACCGACTTGACTACACATCGACTTGGCTACACACCGACTTGGCTACACACCGACTTGGCTACACACCGACTTGGCTACACACCGACTTGACTACACATCGACTTGACTACACACCGACTTGACTACACACCGACTTGACTACACACCGACTTGACTATTCACCGAAAGGGCTACACACCGACTTGGCTACACACCGAATGGGCTACACATCGACTTGTCTACACACCGACTTGACTACACACCGACTTGACTACACACCGACTTGACTATTCACCGACTGGGCTACACACCGACTTGACTATTCACCGACTGGGCTACACACCGAAATGGCTACACACCGACTTGGCTACACACCGACTTGGCTACACATCGACTTGGCTACAAACCGATTTGGCTACACACCGACTTGACTACACACCGACTTGGCTACATACCGACTTGACAACACACCGACTTGACTACACACCGACTTGGCTACACACCGACTTGACTACCACCGACTTGGCTTCTCACCGACTTTGTTACACACCGACTTGGTTACACACCGACTTGACTACACACCGACGTGGCTGCACAGCGACTTGACTACACACCGAATTGGCTACACATCGACTTGACTACACACCGACTTGACTACACACCGACTTAGCTACACATCGACTTGGCTACAAACCGATTTGGCTACACACCGACTTGACTACACACCGACTTGGCTACATACCGACTTGACTACACACCGACTTGACTACACACCGACTTGGCTACACACCGACCTGGCTACACACCGTCTTGGCTACACTGCGACTTGGCTACACACCGACTTGACTACACACCGACTTGGTTACACACCGACTTGGTTACACACCGACTTGACTACACACCGACTTGACTACACACCGACTTGGCTACACACCGACTTGGCTACACACCGACTTGGCTACACACCGACTTGGCTACACACCGACTTGACTACACACCGACTTGGCTACACACCGACTTGGCTACACACCGACTTGACTACACACCGACTTGACTACACACCGACTTGACTACACACCGACTTGACTACACACCGACTTAGCTACACACCGACTTGACTGCACACCGACTTGACTATTCACCGAAAGGGCTACACACCGACTTGGCTACACACCGAATGTTCTACACACCGACTTGGCTACACACCGACTTGTCTACACACCGACTTGACTGCACACCGACTTGACTACACACCGACTTGACTATTCACCGACTTGGCTACACACCGACTTGACTATTCACCGACTGGGCTACACACCGAAATGGCTACACACCGACTTGGCTACACACCGACTTGGCTACACATCGACTTGGCTACAAACCGATTTGGCTACACACCGACTTGACTACACACCGACTTGGCTTCACACCGACTTGGTTACACACCGACTTGGTTACACACCGACTTGACTACACACCGACGTGGCTGCACAGCGACTTGACTACACACCGAATTGGCTACACATCGACTTGACTACACACCGACTTGACTACACACCGACTTAGCTACACATCGACTTGGCTTCAAACCGATTTGGCTACACACCGGCTTGACTACACACCGACTTGGCTACATACCGACTTGACTACACACCGACTTGACTACACACCGACTTGGCTACACACCGACTTGAATACCACCGACTTGGCTTCACACTGACTTGGTTACACACCGACTTGGTTACACACCGACTTGACTACACACCGACGTGGCTGCACAGCGACTTGACTACACACCGAATTGGCTACACATCGACTTGACTACACACCGACTTGACTACACACCGACTTGGCTACATGCCGACTTGGCTACACACCGACCTGGCTACACACCGATTTGACTACATACCGACTTGACTGCACACCGACCTGGCTACACACCGACTTGACTACACACCGACTTGACTACACACCGACTTGGCTACACACCGACTACTGTCTTGACCACCGAGCTGGACGGACGTGTTTCGCGCAGCTCCCGCAACACGCTACAAAGTCCTACTGAAGAAACGATTCAATGTCACAATGAGCGTTATATGGGCTTGTGATTTGAATACATCTGGATAATCAGTGTTGTTTTCAAACATATTCTGAACATTGGCAAGTTTTGTGTCAAGATGAATGAGTCGGATATAATCTATGATACACAACCGACTAACGTGAGAGATCATGAAATGTTCAAGGATCTAGAAGAAGTCATTGGTGGATGTGACAAACTTACAGCGGAAAAGAAGCTAGTGGAAACCTATAAAGACGATAAAGATGGACTAAATGCAGTCCGACAGTCACTGTATGATATTTCTAAAGAGAAATATGAAAACTTCCCAGAAGGTACATTGATCAAACGTGTTAACAGAACTGAAGGTGGAAAAACTGTTTTACAGAAGTATGCTGCTGATGTGTATCATCTATTTAGCTTTGTTCAGGGATCGGTGAGTGCACATGTTCTTCAATCTGAAGTTTTGAGCCGACATAAACTGAGGGAAAGTAAAATGCCTACCAGAACTAATGAGGAACGAAACAGTGAGACAACTGCAGAAGAGAATAAAGATGTGCTATCTATGATGTTC
This sequence comes from Gibbula magus, assembly GCA_936450465.1. Lineage (NCBI taxonomy): Eukaryota > Metazoa > Mollusca > Gastropoda > Trochida > Trochidae > Gibbula > Gibbula magus. Next base: position 89,546,861 of record OW388292.1, on the reverse strand, counting down.
ACACGAATGATAAGTATGCATGAGGAAACTGTCAACAAAGTTGAGTATCTACAGACGACTCTTGAGTCGTTTTATGATAAATACAGATCGGACATGCTTGAGCTAATCACCTCATGGGAAAGTAAAAATGATGAAATAAAACGTCAATCAGATGAAAATCACCACCTATCCACTCAGTTGGATATTCTGACATCAGAAAATAGTTTATTGAGAGGAGAAGTATTACGGAAAGAGAAACACATTCTATCATTAGAAACGACAATCTCTGATGAACTCTTAGCAATAACCAAGAAAACCTCTAAAATTGATGGGAAAATAGACTGTATGAATACTCGAACCAAGATTGCAGTGTCAGAAAACGTGAAATTCTCACAAGACAAGCCAAGTCCAACATATGCAACAATAGTACAATCCTCCGTCAGCCCTACACCAAGCTTGCACTCTATTGTTCAGTCTAATTGGCCTACTATTTCACCAAACGTTGATGCTGAGCCAAGCGCGATATCTCACAGTCAGACAAAAACAGACAATCAAGGTGTAAAAACGCAAACGAAATCTGTGACGGCCAATCAGAATAGACCACAAGCTATTACACAGCGTCGCGTTGTCTTTGATACACACTGGAAGAGAGCTTTTCGTGGGTCAGTTAAAGTGAAGACTAAGAGACTTGTATTGTCATATGTCAGTGCTGATGAACAATTTGAAACAGTGCAAGATGCCATCTGTAACTATGCTCAACAACGAGGTGTCAACGTCACTCACACTCAGCTGCTCAAACACTGGAAGGGAGATAATCCAACCTTCACAATCCGTATCAACGCCTCTGAAGATGATACCAGAAAGATAACACAAGACGACACGTTCTGGCCAGATGGAGTCCGGTGCAGAGACTGGGTTCCAAGCAAAGAATGGTATGGAAATGATTATAAGTCAACATGATTAATATGAATAATGCAACAATCATACCTATGATATTCCTTCTAATGACTTTCCAACTAATTACCTGGAATGTGAGGGGAGTTATGTATGGAACAAACTATCTTACAGAGCAACTAAGAAGATGTGATATTGTATTTGTTTGTGAACATTGGCTCCAATCACATAACGAACACTTCCTTAAGTCCATAAACAACGAGTTTAACGTCTTCTCTAAAATCTCTAATCAACAAGACTGCAATCAACGTGGATCTGGTGGAGTCTGCTTCTTCATACGTTCAGCTATAAGTAGATCTATGCGGCAGATTGATACACCGAATGACAGGGTAATAGCAGTTGAAATCAAACTCTCTTCACAACGCTTATTCCTACTAGGTACCCATCTCCCGTCGTCCAATGTTCCTGATGGTGTTTACACAGAAGCCCTTAACGATGTTATGACACTCTATGACATCTATTCTCAGATAGGTAACACTTTCATTATGGGAGACTTTAATGCGGACCTACGACAAGGTAGTACATTGAAACTGCGTGCTAGACATTTGTTGCGAGCTGTGACTGAGAGAAATATATCTTCTGTGATACCTCTACATGACAACACGATCTATTCCTATAGCAATAAGAGTGGAAGTGTCAAATCGTTGATCGACTATATTTTCATTAGTGAGGACAACTTAAGCAGTGTGTTAACCCGCTGCATAGATATCAACGCCCCATTCAGTGTGTCGGACCACCTACCCGTGATGATGACCTTCCATCTTGGACAAGAACCAACTCAGTCTAGTGGATATAGAATGAACTGGCGTAAAGCAAACTGTGACGAACATACACTCTACCGCTATGAAACTGAAAACTGTTTTCGTGAACTGGATTTTATCCCGGATAACTATTCATGTGCTAGTGACTGTATTGAAGCACATAATGCGTACATTACACAGTCTCTTCTAACAGCAGCTGCTATGTACATCCCTGTAACGTCATTTCGACCACATCTTAACCCCGGTTGGAAGAGAGACACTATTAAACCGCTTCATGTTGATATGAGAAGCAAACGTAAGACGTGGGTTGATAAAGGCAAACCACGGTCAAATGATGATGTTTCATATGTTCAATATAAACAAGCAAAGTCTGTATTCAGAAGAATGTTCCGAAAATCTAAACGTAATTCTGAAAATGAGAAGTTAAGAGAAGTTTATAATGCTGCGGAATTGGACATAAACGACTTCTTTAGAACAACTAAACGTTTGAAGAATAAAAAGGGTCATATCAAAACCCTAAGCTTTGAATCTGAAGTTTGCAGCACTTCTCAAGAGATATGCAAATCATTTGGCAAATATTTTGGTAAACTCGCTACACCCTCTGAATCAGACAACCGTGTTCATGATTTTGAAAAAGATGTTTGTACTAAAATTGCCTCCATTGCTAATGATAAGCATAATTATCACCAAGAGATATTGGATACTGTATTTACGCATGATGAAATCATTTCTTCGTTAAAACGCATTAAGAATGGTAAATCCCCTGGCCCTGATCTCCTATGTAATGAACACTTAAAGTATGCTGGCAGGTCCCTGACATCTCAACTGTGTGTGCTATTCAATAACATATTGAAGTATGAGTATATCCCTGAGATATTTAGTATTGGACATATCATACCAATACATAAAGGGAAAGGGAAAAGTAAATCTGACCCCTCAAACTATCGTGGGATAACCCTTACTTCTACCATAGGCAAACTATTTGAGCGCCTCATTTTGTCTAGAATTGAAAGGTGGGTTTCACTCAAGTTAGATAACACTCCTCATCGACTTCAGTTTGGTTTCCGTAAGCACCTTGGAGCCGATACAGCAGCACTGACCCTGACAGAGACGATATCATACTTCAGAGAGAGGAAATCTCCAGTTTTTTGTGTGTTTCTGGATAACGAAAAGGCATTTGATCGTGTCTGGCTGGATGGGTTGTTTCTTAAATTGTATAATCTTGGCATCAGAGGTAAAATCTGGAGATTGCTTCGAAATTCATACTTGTCAATGCAATCTTGTGTTTCTTATGCTGGTTATCAATCTGATGTGTTTAGAATTTGTCAAGGTGTTGGACAGGGGAGAGTGATTTCAGCGTGGCTTTTTAGTTTGTACATCAACGACCTGATCCAGAGCTTAGACAACTCAGGGTTAGGTCTTCAGCTTCCATGGGGACATTGTCCAGGTATTCTTCTTGCTGATGATACTACTTTAACTTCTAGCAATCCACGTAACTCCCAGGCACTCCTTGAAATTGTGCATGATTATGGCTTGAAGTGGAAGTTGAAGTTTAACGTCAGTAAAAGTGCCTTGCTTGTATTCAATGCAGATAGATATCTTACATCACTTAGCTTATATCTTGGATCAACGTCAATCCCCTTAAAGCAATCGGTTATGTATGCTGGAGTTCATTTGTCTACATGTAATAGGTCGTATGATAGAACCATGTCCTCGTGTGAAAAGGCTCGAAAACTGGTAAATATGTATCATGATCTTGGGCTATGCTATGGTTCACTCAATCCAGTCTGTGCTTGTCGCATATGGAATAATGTCATCTTGCCATGTGCATTATATGGTTGTACAGTATGGAGTAGATTAACATCAAGAGAATTGGAGATATTGGAGTCGGTGCAGAGGTATTTCTGCAAAAAGATACAGGGTCTGCCCAAACGCACTGCGTCTCCTGTGGTTTTAGATACTCTGGGTTTACTGCCGGTTCAAGGGTATATAGAAAAAGCATGTTTGCTTATGTTTGGTAGATTATGTCGTCTAGACTATGTCTATTCTGTAAAGCAATTATTCCTTCATCGTCTCTTTGAATGTAGGTGTGTGGCCAACATCGGTAAATCCCAGTCACCTATTTTGTACATGGTTTCACTTTTAGACAAGTACAATTTGTTTGGCGTTCTTGACACATATATCACAACAGGTGTTTCATGCTCTAAAGCAAAATGGACTGATATTGTTAAATCTAAAATTTGTCAATATTACGAGAGGTTGCTGTGTCATCAGATAGCAGTGAGAGAGGATCTATCTAGATATCACCTAATCCGAGAGCCTTGTAAACCCAGCAGACTCTGGGAGCTTGCCTTAATCAATAAGCATAAATTTTTCAATATCTCTCGTATTATTCATGTTAGCTGTACAAAGATTGAATCCAGAGAATGTATATGTGGAATTGTAGCTTGTGATATTGTTAAACATGTTATACTATCATGTACAGTTTTTAATGATTTAAGAAATGACATGTTTGAAAGGATTTGTGATATCATACCAATATCTGATTTTGTTGAATTTTGTGAAAATGATGATGATGAAATTATTGTTGATTTGCTTGGTGGTTCCTGTACATCACTGGGAAAATTAAATATGACAGAATGGGAGAAGGTGATGATATTAGTGTCAGACTTCATGACTGTCTGTCACTCTCGATTGTTTTCAAAATTAATTGTCCATTGATTCACTGTATATTTAACTTGTGATGTTGCTTTGATATGTAACAATCTTCATTTTTTTGGAGGAAATAAAGTTGATCTATCTATCTACACACCGACTTGACTATTCACCGACTGGGCTACACACCGACTTGACTATTCACCGACTGGGCTACACACCGAAATGGCTACACACCGACTTGGCTACACACCGACTTGGCTACACATCGACTTGGCTACAAACCGATTTGGCTACACACCGACTTGACTACACACCGACTTGGCTACATACCGACTTGACAACACACCGACTTGACTACACACCGACTTGGCTACACACCGACTTGACTACCACCGACTTGGCTTCACACCGACTTGGTTACACACCGACTTGGTTACACACCGACTTGACTACACACCGACGTGGCTGCACAGCGACTTGACTACACACCGAATTGGCTACACATCGACTTGACTACACACCGACTTGACTACACACCGACTTAGCTACACATCGACTTGGCTACAAACCGATTTGGCTACACACCGACTTGACTACACACCGACTTGGCTACATACCGACTTGACTACACACCGACTTGACTACACACCGACTTGGCTACACACCGACCTGGCTACACACCGTCTTGGCTACACTGCGACTTGGCTACACACCGACTTGACTACACACCGACTTGGTTACACACCGACTTGGTTACACACCGACTTGACTACACACCGACTTGACTACACACCGACTTGGCTACACACCGACTTGGCTACACACCGACTTGGCTACACACCGACTTGGCTACACACCGACTTGACTACACACCGACTTGGCTACACACCGACTTGGCTACACACCGACTTGACTACACACCGACTTGACTACACACCGACTTGACTACACACCGACTTGACTACACACCGACTTAGCTACACACCGACTTGACTGCACACCGACTTGACTATTCACCGAAAGGGCTACACACCGACTTGGCTACACACCGAATGTTCTACACACCGACTTGGCTACACACCGACTTGTCTACACACCGACTTGACTGCACACCGACTTGACTACACACCGACTTGACTATTCACCGACTTGGCTACACACCGACTTGACTATTCACCGACTGGGCTACACACCGAAATGGCTACACACCGACTTGGCTACACACCGACTTGGCTACACACCGACTTGGCTACAAACCGATTTGGCTACACACCGACTTGACTACACACCGACTTGGCTTCACACCGACTTGGTTACACACCGACTTGGTTACACACCGACTTGACTACACACCGACGTGGCTGCACAGCGACTTGACTACACACCGAATTGGCTACACATCGACTTGACTACACACCGACTTGACTACACACCGACTTAGCTACACATCGACTTGGCTACAAACCGATTTGGCTACACACCGGCTTGACTACACACCGACTTGGCTACATACCGACTTGACTACACACCGACTTGACTACACACCGACTTGGCTACACACCGACTTGAATACCACCGACTTGGCTTCACACTGACTTGGTTACACACCGACTTGGTTACACACCGACTTGACTACACACCGACGTGGCTGCACAGCGACTTGACTACACACCGAATTGGCTACACATCGACTTGACTACACACCGACTTGACTACACACCGACTTGGCTACATGCCGACTTGGCTACACACCGACCTGGCTACACACCGATTTGACTACATACCGACTTGACTGCACACCGACCTGGCTACACACCGACTTGACTACACACCGACTTGACTACACACCGACTTGGCTACACACCGACTTGGCTACACACCGACTTGGCTACACTGCGACTTGGCTACACACCGACTTGGTTACACACCGACTTGGTTACACACCGACTTGACTACACACCGACTTGACTACACACCACCGACTTGGTTACACACCGACTTGACTACACACCGACTTGACTACACACCGACTTGACTACACACCGACTTGACTACACACCGACTTGGCTACACACCGACTTCACTACACACCGACTTGACTATTCACCGAATGGGCTACACACCGACATGGCTACAAACCGACTTGGCTACACACCGACTTGGCTACACACCGACTTGACTACACACCGACTTGACTACACACCGACTTGACTACACACCGACTTGACTACACACCGACCTGGCTACACACCGACTTGACTACACAACGACTTGGCTACACGTCGACTTGACTACACACCGACTTGGGTACACACCGACTTGACTACACACCGACTTGGCTACACGTCGACTTGGCTACACACCGACTTGGCTACACACCGACTCGGCTACACACCGACTTGGCTCCACACCGACTTGGCTTCACACCGACTTGGCTTCACACCAACTTGACTACACACCGACTTGGTTACACACCGACTTGACTACACACCGACTTGACTACGCACCGACTTGACTACACACCGACTTCGCTACACACCGACATGGCTACAAACCGACTTGGCTACACACCGACCTGGCTACACACCGACTTGACTACATACCGACTTGACTACACACCGACTTGACTACACACATACTTGGCTACATACCGACTTGGCTACACACCGACTTGGCTACATTCCGACTTGGCTACACACCGACTTGACTACATACCGACTTGGCTACATACCGACCTTACTACACACCGACTTGACTACACACCGACTTGACTACACACCGACTTGACTACCCACCGACTTGACTACCCACCGACTTGACTTCACACCGACCTGGCTACACACCGACTTGACTACACACCGACTCGACTACACACCGACTTGGCTACACACCGACTTGACTACACACCGACTTGGCTACACACCGACTTGACTACACACCGACTTGACTACACACCGACTTGACTACACACCGACTTGACTACACACCGACTTGACTACACACCGACTTGACTACACACCGACTTGGCTACACGTCGACTTGACTACACACCGACTTGGGTACACACCGACTTGACTACACACCGACTTGGCTACACACCGACTTGGCTACACGTCGACTTGGCTACACACCGACTTGGCTACACACCGACTTGGCTCCACACCGACTTGGCTTCACACCGACTTGGCTTCACACCGACTTGGTTACACACCGACTTGACTACACACTGACTTGACTACACACCGACTTGACTACACACCGACTTCGCTACACACCGACATGGCTACAAACTGACTTGGCTACACACCGACCTGGCTACACACCGACTTGACTACATACCGACTTGACTACACACCGACTTGGCTACACATCGACTTGACTACACACCGACTTGACTACACACATACTTGGCTACATACCGACTTGGCTACACACCGACTTGGCTACATACCGACTTGGCTACACACCGACTTGACTACAAACCGACTTGACTACACACCGACTTGACTACACACCGACTTGACTACACACCGACTTGACTACACACTGACCTGGCTACACACCGACTTGACTACACACCGACTCGACTACACACCGACTTGACTACACACCGACTTGGCTACACACCGACTTGACTACACACCGACTCGACTACACACCGACTTGACTACACACCGACTTGGCTACACACCGACTTGACTACACATCGACTTGGCTACACATCGACTTGGGTACACACCGACTTGTCTACATACCGACTTGGCTACATACCGACTTGACTACACACCGACTTGACTACACACCGACTCGACTACACACCGACTTGACTACACACCGACTTGGCTACACACCGACTTGACTACACATCGACTTGGCTACATATCGACTTGGGTACACACCGACTTGTCTTCACACTGACTTGGCTACACACCGACTTGACTACACACCGACTTCAACTACACACCGACTTGACTACACGCCGACTTGACTACACACCGAATTGACTACACACCGACTTGACTACACACCGACTTGATTACACACGACCCATTTTACATTTTACGAAGAATAAAGTGTTCGGTCTTGAATTTGAATAGGAGCTTAAAACATCTCAAATATGATACAAAAATTTGTGTTATTAAAGAGTCTGGAATCGAACATGCAATCCTTCGTTTATTATCGCAGCGATCTTATCCATCTACCGAGCTGTCACACATAAAAATGTACAACGACTAAATCGCGTTAGATGGGCCCCAGCAAATATTTTGAAAAACTTTTGAAATCTACAAAATCGGTAATCTGTAAAAGTGTATTAACTCGACTAAAATGAAGTGTAATAGTTTATACCTATGCTTATCCGAGCGTATGAGATGATACACCTATACACTGCCCTCGTCAGTCGGTAGGTGTATCAGCTCATACACAAGGATAAGTATAGGTATAACTATCACATACACCTACACTTTTTCTGATATACCTATACTTTTTCTGATATACCTACACTTTTTCTGATATACCTACACTTTTCTAATATACCTACACTTTTTAACAACTGAGAAACAATTGAGTCAATTTTCGAAATTTCCAAATTCTAAGTGATGATACTTTATAAAATGTCAGATTATAAATGAACATATAAGGAACCTGGGATCGAACCCGTGTCCTGTTGCTTTCTGGCCGAACGACCTAACCATTACACCACGAAGACAGTTGAAAGTCGGAGCATTTTTTCAGGACCAAATGAATAAGGTTCTTAAAATGCGTGAAATAATATCACAAATTTATGTTTTTCTTTTTATATAAGAATGTAATTTAATTTTGGATGCAAAATATCTTAACATACTGAAAGTTGTTTCTTTTTTCTCTAAACTTTGGCCACGTTGACACTAGCCATGCTGTTTATAGCGTTAGCTGTACATTTCAGCAAGATGCACGTGCATCTGCGTTGACAATGCCGTCATTGGGCCATATCAATTAGATTTCGAGCCCCAAACATGGGTAACCATACAACGCAGCACGGACGAGACCGTATTTGGGTTGTGCGTTTCATGCAGAAGCTTGTTTACAGCTGTATTTGTTATGAAATATTATGAAATAGTATCCGCTTACACTCGACCGTAAGTGGGGTATAAGACAGATATACCCATACTTTTCCTCGTGTATCAAATGATACCCAACACTTTTCCCCGTTGGAGCCTTACTCGGCTCCGCCTTGTAAGGGCCCCACGGGGAAAAGTGTAGGGTATCATTCGATATACTCGGGAAAGTATGGGTATATCTCTCACGTAGCTAAGGAGGTCACTGCCTCGTTTTGACCTGAACAGTCTTCTGATCTGCGTCAGTGAACACTATTTCTATTACATATCTTTAATATCGTTAATACAATTGTTTAAGCTTCTCACGAATCTCGGCAAATGATTGACACTTATTTCTCAACACAACATATCTATATGTATCACACTATCTCACGGTTCAAGTTAAACTGAAAGGTTAATTGTAATATAATAATGAGTGTCCAGATTGACCCATTTATAAAAAAAAAAAGAACTAAATAATACTTACCACATATATCAGACAGTAAGTTAAACAGTGTCGCTACACCTCTAGCCAGCACTGCAATGGCGTCATAATAGCTGGGAAGCCCAACGTGTATCTATTTTTATGGAGCTATTCAATCTATTCAAACCCTTCTTGGTAAACAGTGGTAAGTTATACTGAGATACGGAATGCGAGACCCCCCGAGCTCGCTTCATGCATTTTAACTTTCAATTTAAAGGCTGCAAACGTTATATAATATCCCTCGCATTGGTTAAATGATATCTATTACAAAAACAACATACATTTGCCTCTTGTAACTTTCGGTTTGACAGTTGTGAACAAAATCACATTTTCCGGACTAATTACGAATGGTAAAATTGACTTCATGTAATGTTACACCCTAAAAAATATTTAACACATGATGTTCGGTTTTAAGCGAAACAAAGAGGACATTCTACTACAACTGACTTTGAAATAACACCTTAAAAGTATATTTTGTCTAATTACACAAGTTTTGATGTTAATAAAACGTGACCTTAATTTCTCAGAATGTAAAAATCTTGAAACTATTTTCCTTACGTGTTCAAAACTAATGTTATTGAGAGTGATCATCTGTGTGCCACATCTATCTTTATTACATACACATTTTGCCGGGAAATCATACAATGCTTAAACGATGTACATAATATAACTGTAAGTGTAGTTAAGTTTGTTTCTATACAAATACAAATACCTGTCAATGTTGGAGGGGAAATATTGACATTCGGTTATAAAGAGAACATACTATTGGTCATATGGTATTATAAGCATTGTGATATAATATTAGTCATATGGTATTATAAGCATTGTGATATAATATTGGTCATATGGTATTATAAGCATTGTGATATAATATTGGTCATATGGTATTATAAGCATTGTGATATAATATTGGTCATATAGTATTATAAGTGATATACTGGACACACAATAGCTCTTGTAACCAAGATTTGGTGAGGTGAGGTGAGGTGAGGTGAGGTGAGGTGAGGTGAGGTGAGGTGAGGTGAGGTGAGGTGAGGTGAGGTGAGGTGAGGTGAGGTGAGGTGAGGTGAGGTGAGGTGAGGTGAGGTGAGGTGAGGTGAGGTGAGGTGAGGTGGGGTGAGGTGAGGTGAGGCTGTTAATATTATGGCAAGAAGAAGGCCCGCAACATCATGTAGCTATGCATTGCGGTGAAACCTGCGAGCATCGGCTGGAACTAGCTAACCATGGGTGGTACTACGCTGAAATGTAGTGAAGCATTGCACCCAAACCTTACTGCGTTTAGAACAGTTCGAATCTCTACTTCAGACAAAGTTGCCGTGCCCCTAGTTCGAAGCCGAACGCACTAACCACTGCGCTATCCCACTATAGCTCGTGTCTTGGTTGCATTGTAAAATATCTGTCTGCATTCAATTTGTAAGTTTAGGTTTTAATAAATATAGGTATCTACAACACATTCTTGTGAACATTGGGCGGTCACACATACAAGTTTAATACTGATTTTTAAGAGTACAAACAGAAACGTATGCCTTATATAATACAAAGGGTCTCAATGAATGCAGTACGTTTAACCATTGAAAACCTTTGCTTACATGTGTGTAAATCTAATGGCATTGTATACAGTAAAGCTATCGTATTTACAAGGTGTCTGTACAGAATCTTGTCAGGCTATTTACCAAAGTAGGTCAACCGTGCATTAATACTTTGAAACCAAAATCTATGACGCAAATTCGGATTGTATGTAACGACAAAGAAAGAACTAGAACAGAATGTAAGACTCACGGGAAAGGGAGGGAAAGTCCCTACTGAAATAATACTAAACCAAATCTTCTGGTTGGTATACTCTAATGTAATACAAGTATTCAAATTGCAGTCTATAATTCCCCAAACAAATGCATCGGATGTATTTGGGCTCACTGTCTGTCCCTATATATCATTTTCGTTGGGTCTCATTTCAAGTTAGATAATAAATCGGTAATTGTTCACACACATAATACCCGGTTTGGACTAAAAAAAAACGCTTTAATATGTATAAATGTATTATGTATGTATGTATGTATGTTTTCAGAGAAAGAGTGTCAGTACAGTGAACAAACGTTTATGGGCCATGACATCCAGATAGTGAACTAACGTTTATTGGTCATGACATCCAGATAGTGAACAAATGTTTATGGTCCATGACATCCAGATAGTGAACAAACGTTTATGGTCCATGACATCTAGATAGTGAACAACGTTTATGGTCCATGACATCCAGATAGTAAACAAACGTGTATGGTCCATGACATCTAGATAGTGAACAAATGTTTATGGGCTATGACATCCAGATAGTGAACAAACGTTTATGGGCTATGACATCCAGATAGTGAACAACAATTATGGTCCATGACATCCAGATAGTGAACAAACGTTTATGGGCTATGACATCCAGATAGTGAACAAACGTGTATGGTCCATGACATCCAGATAGTGAACACACGTTTATGGGCCATGACATCCAGATAGTGAACAAACGTTTATGGGCCATGACATCTAGATAGTTAACAAACGTTTATGGGTCATGACATCTAGATAATGAACAAACGTTTATGGGCCATGACATCAAGATAATGAACAAACGTTTATGGGCTATGACATCCAGATAGTTAACAAACGTTTATGGGCCATGACATCCAGATAGTGAACAAATGTTTATGGGCCATGACATCTAGATAGTGAACAAACGTTTATGGGCCATGACATCCAGATAATGAACAAACGTTTATGGGCTATGACATCTAGATAGTGAACAAACGTTTATGGGCTATGACATCCACATAGTGAACAAACGTTTATGGGCCATGACATCCAGATAATGAACAAACGTTTATGGGCTATGACATCCAGATAGTGAACAAATGTTTATGGGCCATGACATCCAGATAGTGAACAACGTTTATGGTCCATGACATCCAGATAGTGAACAAACGTTTATGGGCTAGACATCCAGATAGTGAACAACGTTTATGGTCCATGACATCCAGATAGTGAACACACGTTTATGGGCTATGACATCCAGATAGTGAACAACGTTTATGGTCCATGACATCCAGATAGTGAACAAACGTTTATGGGCTATGACATCCAGATAGTTAACAAACGTTTATGGGCTATGACATCCAGATAGTGAACAAACGTTTATGGTCCATGACATCCAGATAGTGAACAAACGTTTATGGGCCATGACATCCAGATAGTGAACAAATGTTTATGGGCCATGACATCCAGATAGTGAACAACGTTTATGGGCCATGACATCCAGATAGTGAACAAACGTTTATGGGCTAGACATCCAGATAATGAACAACGTTTATGGTCCATGACATCCAGATAGTGAACACACGTTTATGGGCTATGACATCCAGATAGTGAACAACGTTTATGGTCCATGACATCCAGATAGTGAACAAACGTTTATGGGCTATGACATCCAGATAGTTAACAAACGTTTATGGGCTATGACATCCAGATAGTGAACAAACGTTTATGGTCCATGACATCCAGATAGTGAACAAACGTTTATGGGCCATGACATCCAGATAGTGAACAAATGTTTATGGGCCATGACATCCAGATAGTGAACACACGTTTATGGGCCATGACATCCAGATAGTGAACAAACGTTTATGGGCTATGACATCCAGATAGTTAACAAACGTTTATGGGCCATGACATCTAGATAATGAACAAACGTTTATGGACCATGACATCCAGATAACGAACAAACGTTTATGGGCTATGACATCCAGATAGTGAACAAATGTTTATGGGCCATGACATCAAGATAGTGAACAAACGTTTATGGGATATGACATCCAGATAATGAACAACGTTTATGGGATATGACATCCAGATAGTGAACAGACGTTTATGGGCCATGACATCCAGATAGTGAACAAATGTTTATGGGCCATGACATCTAGATAGTGAACAAATGTTTATGGGCCATGACATCCAGATAGTGAACAAACGTTTATGGGCTATGACATCCAGATAGTGAACAAACGTTTATGGGCTATGACATCCAGATAGTGAACAAACGTTTATGGGCCATGACATCCAGATAATGAACAAACGTTTATTGGCTATGACATCCAGATAGTTAACAAACGTTTATGGGCCATGACATCTAGATAATGAACAAACGTTTATGGGCCATGACATCCAGATAGTGAACAAATGTTTATGGGCCATGACATCCAGATAGTGAACAAACGTTTATGGGCCATGACATCCAGATAGTGAACAAACGTTTATTGGTCATGACATCCAGATAGTGAACACACGTTCATGGGCCATGACATCCAGATAGTGAACAACGTTTATGGGCCATGACATCTTGATAGTGAACAAACGTTTATGGGCCATGACATCCAGATAGTGAACAAACGTTTATGGTCCATGACATCCAGATAGTGAACAAACGTTTATTGGCCATGACATCCAGATAGTGAACAAACGTTTATGGGCTATGACATCCAGATAGTGAACACACGTTTATGGGCCATGACATCCAGATAGTGAACACACGTTTATGGGCCATGACATCCAGATAGTGAACAAACGTTTATGGTCCATGACATCTAGATAGTGAACAAATGTTTATGGGCCATGACATCTAGATAGTGAACAAACGTTTATGGGCCATGACATCCAGATAGTGAACAAACGTTTATGGGCCATGACATCCAGATAGTGAATACACGTTTATGGTCCATGACATCCAGATAGTGAATAAATGTTTATGGGCCATGACATCCAGATAGTGAACAACGTTTATGGGCCATGACATCCAGATAGTTAACAAACGTTTATGGTTCATGACATCCAGACAGTGAACACACGTTTATGGGCCATGACATCCAGATAGTGAACAAACGTTTATGGGCCATGACATCCAGATAGTGAATACACGTTTATGGTCCATGACATCCAGATAGTGAATAAATGTTTATGGGCCATGACATCCAGATAGTGAACAACGTTTATGGGCCATGACATCCAGATAGTTAACAAACGTTTATGGGTCATGACATCTAGATAATGAACAAACGTTTATGGGCCATGACATCAAGATAATGAACAAACGTTTATGGGCTATGACATCCAGATAGTTAACAAACGTTTATGGGCCATGACATCCAGATAGTGAACAAATGTTTATGGGCCATGACATCTAGATAGTGAACAAACGTTTATGGGCCATGACATCCAGATAATGAACAAACGTTTATGGGCTATGACATCTAGATAGTGAACAAACGTTTATGGGCTATGACATCCACATAGTGAACAAACGTTTATGGGCCATGACATCCAGATAATGAACAAACGTTTATGGGCTATGACATCCAGATAGTGAACAAATGTTTATGGGCCATGACATCCAGATAGTGAACAACGTTTATGGTCCATGACATCCAGATAGTGAACAAACGTTTATGGGCTAGACATCCAGATAGTGAACAACGTTTATGGTCCATGACATCCAGATAGTGAACACACGTTTATGGGCTATGACATCCAGATAGTGAACAACGTTTATGGTCCATGACATCCAGATAGTGAACAAACGTTTATGGGCTATGACATCCAGATAGTTAACAAACGTTTATGGGCTATGACATCCAGATAGTGAACAAACGTTTATGGTCCATGACATCCAGATAGTGAACAAACGTTTATGGGCCATGACATCCAGATAGTGAACAAATGTTTATGGGCCATGACATCCAGATAGTGAACAACGTTTATGGGCCATGACATCCAGATAGTGAACAAACGTTTATGGGCTAGACATCCAGATAATGAACAACGTTTATGGTCCATGACATCCAGATAGTGAACACACGTTTATGGGCTATGACATCCAGATAGTGAACAACGTTTATGGTCCATGACATCCAGATAGTGAACAAACGTTTATGGGCTATGACATCCAGATAGTTAACAAACGTTTATGGGCTATGACATCCAGATAGTGAACAAACGTTTATGGTCCATGACATCCAGATAGTGAACAAACGTTTATGGGCCATGACATCCAGATAGTGAACAAATGTTTATGGGCCATGACATCCAGATAGTGAACACACGTTTATGGGCCATGACATCCAGATAGTGAACAAACGTTTATGGGCTATGACATCCAGATAGTTAACAAACGTTTATGGGCCATGACATCTAGATAATGAACAAACGTTTATGGACCATGACATCCAGATAACGAACAAACGTTTATGGGCTATGACATCCAGATAGTGAACAAATGTTTATGGGCCATGACATCAAGATAGTGAACAAACGTTTATGGGATATGACATCCAGATAATGAACAACGTTTATGGGATATGACATCCAGATAGTGAACAGACGTTTATGGGCCATGACATCCAGATAGTGAACAAATGTTTATGGGCCATGACATCTAGATAGTGAACAAATGTTTATGGGCCATGACATCCAGATAGTGAACAAACGTTTATGGGCTATGACATCCAGATAGTGAACAAACGTTTATGGGCTATGACATCCAGATAGTGAACAAACGTTTATGGGCCATGACATCCAGATAATGAACAAACGTTTATTGGCTATGACATCCAGATAGTTAACAAACGTTTATGGGCCATGACATCTAGATAATGAACAAACGTTTATGGGCCATGACATCCAGATAGTGAACAAATGTTTATGGGCCATGACATCCAGATAGTGAACAAACGTTTATGGGCCATGACATCCAGATAGTGAACAAACGTTTATTGGTCATGACATCCAGATAGTGAACACACGTTCATGGGCCATGACATCCAGATAGTGAACAACGTTTATGGGCCATGACATCTTGATAGTGAACAAACGTTTATGGGCCATGACATCCAGATAGTGAACAAACGTTTATGGTCCATGACATCCAGATAGTGAACAAACGTTTATTGGCCATGACATCCAGATAGTGAACAAACGTTTATGGGCTATGACATCCAGATAGTGAACACACGTTTATGGGCCATGACATCCAGATAGTGAACACACGTTTATGGGCCATGACATCCAGATAGTGAACAAACGTTTATGGTCCATGACATCTAGATAGTGAACAAATGTTTATGGGCCATGACATCTAGATAGTGAACAAACGTTTATGGGCCATGACATCCAGATAATGAACAAATGTTTATGGGCCATGACATCCAGATAGTGAACACACGTTTATGGGCCATGACATCCAGATAGTGAACAAACGTTTATGGGCTATGACATCCAGATAGTTAACAAATGTTTATGGGCCATGACATCTAGATAGTGAACAAACGTTTATGGGCCATGACATCCAGATGAAGAACAAACGTTTATGGGCTATGACATCTAGATAGTGAACAAACGTTTATGGGCTATGACATCTAGATAGTGAACAAACGTTTATGGTCCATGACATCCAGATAGTGAACAACGTTTATGGTCCATGACATCCAGATAGTGAACAAACGTTTATGGGCTATGACATCCAGATAATGAACAACGTTTATGGTCCATGACATCCAGATAGTGAACAAACGTTTATGGGCCATGACATCCAGATAGTGAACAAATGTTTATGGGCCATGACATCCAGATAGTGAACACACGTTTATGGGCCATGACATCCAGATAGTGAACAACGTTTATGGTCCATGACATCCAGATAGTGAACAAACGTTTATGGGCTATGACATCCAGATAGTGAACAACGTTTATGGTCCATGACATCCAGATAGTGAACAAACGTTTATGGGCCATGACATCCAGATAGTGAACAAACGTTTATGGGCCATGACATCCAGATAGTGAACAAACGTTTATGGGCTATGACATCCAGATAGTGAACAACGTTTATGGGCCATGACATCAAGATAATGAACAACGTTTATGGTCCATGACATCCAGATAGTGAACAAATGTTTATGGGCCATG
This sequence comes from Gibbula magus, assembly GCA_936450465.1. Lineage (NCBI taxonomy): Eukaryota > Metazoa > Mollusca > Gastropoda > Trochida > Trochidae > Gibbula > Gibbula magus. The sequence goes on along the minus strand of OW388292.1, from coordinate 89,528,958 downwards.
ACATCCAGATAGTGAACAAATGTTTATGGGCCATGACATCCAGATAGTGAACAAATGTTTATGGGCCATGACATCTAGATAGTGAACAAATGTTTATGGTCCATGACATCCAGATAGTTAACAAACGTTTATGGTCCATGACATCCAGATAGTGAACAAACGTTTATGGGCTATGACATCCAGATAGTGAACAACGTTTATGGGCCATGACATCAAGATAATGAACAACGTTTATGGTCCATGACATCCAGATAGTGAACAAATGTTTATGGGCCATGACATCCAGATAGTGAACAAATGTTTATGGTCCATGACATCCAGATAGTGAACAACGTTTATGGTCCATGACATCCAGATAGTGAACAAATGTTTATGGGCCATGACATCCAGATAGTGAACAACGTTTATGGTCCATGACATCCAGATAGTGAACAAACGTTTATGGGCTATGACAGCCAGAAAGTGAACAACGTTTATGGTCCATGACATCCAGATAGTGAACAAACGTTTATGGGCCATGACATCCAGATAGTGAACAAACGTTTATGGGCCATGACATCCAGATAGTGAATACACGTTTATGGTCCATGACATCCAGATAGTGAATAAATGTTTATGGGCCATGACATCCAGATAGTGAACAACGTTTATGGGCCATGACATCCAGATAGTTAACAAACGTTTATGGTTCATGACATCCAGACAGTGAACACACGTTTATGGGCCATGACATCCAGATAGTGAACAAACGTTTATGGGCCATGACATCCAGATAGTGAATACACGTTTATGGTCCATGACATCCAGATAGTGAATAAATGTTTATGGGCCATGACATCCAGATAGTGAACAACGTTTATGGGCCATGACATCCAGATAGTTAACAAACGTTTATGGTTCATGACATCCAGACAGTGAACACACGTTTATGGTCCATGACATCCAGATAGTGAACAAATGTTTATGGGCCATGACATCCAGATAGTGAACAACGTTTATGGTCCATGACATCCAGATAGTGAACAAACGTTTATTGGTCATGACATCCAGATAGTGAACAAATGTTTATGGGCTATGACATCCAGATAGTGAACAACGTTTATGGTCCATGACATCCAGATAGTGAACAAACGTTTATGTGCCATGATATCCAGATAGTGAACAAACGTTTATGGGCTTTGACATCCAGATAGTGAACAAACGTTTATGGGCTATGACATCCAGATAGTGAACAACGTTTATGGTCCATGATATCCAGATAGTGAACAAACGTTTATGGGCTTTGACATCCAGATAGTGAACAAACGTTTATGGGCTATGACATCCAGATAGTGAACAACGTTTATGGTCCATGACATCCAGATAGTGAACAACGTTTATGGGCTATGACATCCAGATAGTGAACAAATGTTTATGGGCCATGACATCCAGATAGTGATCAACGTTTATGGTCCATGACATCCAGATAGTGAACAAACGTTTATGGGCTATGACATCCAGATAGTGAACAACGTTTATTTTCCATGACATCTAGATAGTGAACAAACGTTTATGGGCCATGACATCCAGATAATGAACAAACGTTTATGGGCCATGACATCTAGATAGTGAACAAACGTTTATGGGCTATGACATCCAGATAGTTAACAAACGTTTATGGGCTATGACATCCAGATAGTGAACAAACGGTTATGGGCCATGACATCCAGATAGTGAACAAACGTTTATGTGCCATGACATCCAGATAGTGAACAAACGTTGATGGGCTATGACATCCAGATAGTGAACAAACGTTTATGGGTCATGACATCCAGATAGAGAACAACGTTTATGGGCCATGACATCTAGATAGTGAACAAACGTTTATGGGCCATGACATCCAGATAGTGAACAAACGTTTATGGTCCATTACATCCCGATAGTGAACAAACGTTTATGGGCCATGACATCCAGATAGTGAACAAACGTTTATAGGCTATGACATCCAGATAGTGAACACACGTTTATGGGCCATGACATCCAGATAGTGAACACACGTTTATGGGCCATGACATCCAGATAGTGAACAAACGTTTATGGTCCATGACATCCAGATAGTTAACAAACGTTTATGGGCCATGACATCCAGATAGTGAACAAACGTTTATGGGCTATGACATCCAGATAGTGAACAACGTTTATGGGCCATGACATCAAGATAATGAACAACGTTTATGGTCCATGACATCCAGATAGTGAACAAATGTTTATGGGCCATGACATCCAGATAGTGAACAACGTTTATGGTCCATGACATCCAGATAGTGAACAAACGTTTATGGGCTATGACATCCAGATAGTGAACAACGTTTATGGTCCATGACATCCAGATAGTGAACAAACGTTTATGGGCCATGACATCCAGATAGTTAACAAACGTTTATGTGCCATGACATCCAGATAGTGAACAAACGTTTATGGGCTATGACATCCAGATAGTGAACAACGTTTATGGGCCATGACATCAAGATAATGAACAACGTTTATGGTCCATGACATCCAGATAGTGAACACACGTTTATGGTCCATGACATCCAGATAGTGAACAAATGTTTATGGGCCATGACATCCAGATAGTGAACAACGTTTATGGGCCATGACATCCAGATAGTGAAAAACGTTTATGGGCTATGACATCCAGATAGTGAACAAACGTTTATGGTCCATGACATCCAGATAGTGAACAAATGTTTATGGGCAATGACATCTAGATAGTGAACAAACGTTTATGGGCCATGACATCTAGATAGTGAACAAACGTTTATGGGCTATGACATCCAGATAGTTAACAAACGTTTATGGGCTATGACATCCAGATAGTGAACAAACGGTTATGGGCCATGACATCCAGATAGTGAACAAACGTTTATGTGCCATGACATCCAGATAGTGAACAAACGTTGATGGGCTATGACATCCAGATAGTGAACAAACGTTTATGGGTCATGACATCCAGATAGAGAACAACGTTTATGGGCCATGACATCTAGATAGTGAACAAACGTTTATGGGCCATGACATCCAGATAGTGAACAAACGTTTATGGTCCATTACATCCCGATAGTGAACAAACGTTTATGGGCCATGACATCCAGATAGTGAACAAACGTTTATAGGCTATGACATCCAGATAGTGAACACACGTTTATGGGCCATGACATCCAGATAGTGAACACACGTTTATGGGCCATGACATCCAGATAGTGAACAAACGTTTATGGTCCATGACATCCAGATAGTTAACAAACGTTTATGGGCCATGACATCCAGATAGTGAACAAACGTTTATGGGCTATGACATCCAGATAGTGAACAACGTTTATGGGCCATGACATCAAGATAATGAACAACGTTTATGGTCCATGACATCCAGATAGTGAACAAATGTTTATGGGCCATGACATCCAGATAGTGAACAACGTTTATGGTCCATGACATCCAGATAGTGAACAAACGTTTATGGGCTATGACATCCAGATAGTGAACAACGTTTATGGTCCATGACATCCAGATAGTGAACAAACGTTTATGGGCCATGACATCCAGATAGTTAACAAACGTTTATGTGCCATGACATCCAGATAGTGAACAAACGTTTATGGGCTATGACATCCAGATAGTGAACAACGTTTATGGGCCATGACATCAAGATAATGAACAACGTTTATGGTCCATGACATCCAGATAGTGAACACACGTTTATGGTCCATGACATCCAGATAGTGAACAAATGTTTATGGGCCATGACATCCAGATAGTGAACAACGTTTATGGGCCATGACATCCAGATAGTGAAAAACGTTTATGGGCTATGACATCCAGATAGTGAACAAACGTTTATGGTCCATGACATCCAGATAGTGAACAAATGTTTATGGGCAATGACATCTAGATAGTGAACAAACGTTTATGGGCCATGACATCCAGATAGTGAACAAACGTTTATGGGCTATGACATCCAGATAGTGAACAAACGTTTATGGTCCATGACATCCAGATAGTGAACAAATGTTTATGGGCCATGACATCTAGATAGTGAACAAACGTTTATGGTCCATGACATCCAGATAGTGAACAAACGTTTATGGGCTATGACATCCAGATAGTGAACAACGTTTATGGTCCATGACATCCAGATAGTGAACAAACGTTTATGGGACATGACATCCAGATAGTTAACAAACGTTTATGGGCCATGACATCCAGATAGTGAACAAATGTTTATGGGCCATGACATCTAGATATTGAACAACGTTTATGGGCTATGACATCCAGATAGTGAACAAACGTTTATGGTCCATGACATCCAGATAGTGAACACATGTTTATGGGCCATGACATCTAGATAGTGAACAAATGTTTATGGTCCATGACATCCAGATAGTTAACAAACGTTTATGGTCCATGACATCCAGATAGTGAACAAACGTTTATGGGCTATGACATCCAGATAGTGAACAACGTTTATGGGCCATGACATCAAGATAATGAACAACGTTTATGGTCCATGACATCCAGATAGTGAACAAATGTTTATGGTCCCTGACATCCAGATAGTGAACAAATGTTTATGGGCCATGACATCCTGATAGTGAACAAACGTTTATGGGCCATGACATCCAGATAGTGAACAAACGTTTATGATCCATGACATCCAGATAGTGAACAAATGTTTATGGGCCATGACATCCAGATAGTGAACAAACGTTTATGGGCTATGACATCCAGATAGTGAACAAACGTTTATGGTCCATGACATCCAGATAGTGAACAAATGTTTATGGGCCATGACATCTAGATAGTGAACAAATGTTTATGGTCCATGACATCCAGATAGTTAACAAACGTTTATGGGCTATGACATCCAGATAGTGAACAACGTTTATGGTCCATGACATCCAGATAGTGAACAAACGTTTATGGGCCATGACATCCAGATAATGAACAACGTTTATGGTCCATGACATCCAGATAGTGAACACACGTTTATGGTCCATGACATACAGATAGTGCACAAATGTTTATGGGCCATGACATCCAGATAGTGAACAACGTTTATGGGTCATGACATCCAGATAGTGAACAACGTTTATGGTTTATGACATCCAGATAGTGAACAAACGTTTATGGTCCATGACATCCAGATAGTGAACAAATGTTTATGGGCCATGACATCTAGATAGTGAACAAATGTTTATGGTCCATGACATCCAGATAGTTAACAAACGTTTATGGTCCATGACATCCAGATAGTGAACAAACGTTTATGGGCTATGACATCCAGATAGTGAACAACGTTTATGGCCCATGACATCAAGATAATGAACAACGTTTATGGTCCATGACATAAAGATAGTTAACACACGTTTATGGTCCATGACATCCAGATACTGAACAAATGTTTATGGGCCATGACATCCAGATAGTGAACAACGTTTATGGTCCATGACATCCAGATAGTGAACAAACGTTTATGGGCTATGACATCCAGAAAGTGAACAACGTTTATGGTCCATGACATCCAGATAGTGAACAAACGTTTATGGGCCATGACATCCAGATAGTGAACAAACGTTTATGGGCCATGACATCCAGATAGTGAACACACGTTTATGGTCCATGACATCCAGATAGTGAACAAATGTTTATGGGCCATGACATCCAGATAGTGAACAACGTTTATGGGCCATGACATCCAGATAGTTAACAAACGTTTATGGTCCATGACATCCAGACAGTGAACACACGTTTATGGTCCATGACATCCAGATAGTGAACAAATGTTTATGGGCCATGACATCCAGATAGTGAACAACGTTTATGGTCCATGACATCCAGATAGTGAACAAACGTTTATTGGTCATGACATCCAGATAGTGAACAAATGTTTATGGGCCATGACATCCAGATAATGAACAAACGTTTATGGGCCATGACATCCAGATAATGAACAAACGTTTATGGGTCATGACATCCAGATAGTTAACAAACGTTTATGGGCCATGACATCAAGATAGTGAACAAACGTTTATGGGCCATGACATCCAGATAATGAACAAACGTTTATGGGCTATGACATCCAGATAGTGAACAAACGTTTATGGGCCATGACATCCAGATAATGAACAAACGTTTATGGGCCATGACATCCAGATAGTTAACAAACGTTTATGGGCTATGACATCCAGATAGTGAACAAATGTTTATGGGCCATGACATCTAGATAGTGAACAAACGTTTATGGGCTATGACATCCAGATAGTGAACAAACGTTTATGGGCCATGACATCCAGATAGTGAACAAACGTTTATGGTCCATGACATCCAGATAGTGAACACACGTTTATGGTCCATGACATCCAGATAGTGAACAAATGTTTATGGGCCATGACATCCAGATAGTGAACAACGTTTATGGGCCATGACATCCAGATAGTGAACAAACGTTTATTGGTCATGACATCCAGATAGTGAACAAATGTTTATGGGCCATGACATCTAGATAGTGAACAAACGTTTATGGGCCATGACATCCAGATAGTGAACAAACGTTTATGGGCTATGACATCCAGATAGTGAACAACGTTTATGGTCCATGACATCCAGATAGTGAACAAACGTTTATGGGACATGACATCCAGATAGTTAACAAACGTTTATGGGCCATGACATCCAGATAGTGAACAAATGTTTATGGGCCATGACATCTAGATATTGAACAACGTTTATGGGCTATGACATCCAGATAGTGAACAAACGTTTATGGTCCATGACATCCAGATAGTGAACAAATGTTTATGGGCCATGACATCTAGATAGTGAACAAATGTTTATGGTCCATGACATCCAGATAGTTAACAAACGTTTATGGTCCATGACATCCAGATAGTGAACAAACGTTTATGGGCTATGACATCCAGATAGTGAACAACGTTTATGGGCCATGACATCAAGATAATGAACAACGTTTATGGTCCATGACATCCAGATAGTGAACACACGTTTATGGTCCCTGACATCCAGATAGTGAACAAATGTTTATGGGCCATGACATCCTGATAGTGAACAAACGTTTATGGGCCATGACATCCAGATAGTGAACAAACGTTTATGATCCATGACATCCAGATAGTGAACAAATGTTTATGGGCCATGACATCCAGATAGTGAACAAACGTTTATGGGCTATGACATCCAGATAGTGAACAAACGTTTATGGTCCATGACATCCAGATAGTGAACAAACGTTTATGGGCTATGACATCCAGATAGTGAACAACGTTTATGGGCCATGACATCAAGATAATGAACAACGTTTATGGTCCATGACATCCAGATAGTGAACACACGTTTATGGTCCATGACATACAGATAGTGCACAAATGTTTATGGGCCATGACATCCAGATAGTGAACAACGTTTATGGGTCATGACATCCAGATAGTGAACAACGTTTATGGTTTATGACATCCAGATAGTGAACAAACGTTTATGGTCCATGACATCCAGATAGTGAACAAATGTTTATGGGCCATGACATCTAGATAGTGAACAAATGTTTATGGTCCATGACATCCAGATAGTTAACAAACGTTTATGGTCTATGACATCCAGATAGTGAACAAACGTTTATGGGCTATGACATCCAGATAGTGAACAACGTTTATGGGCCATGACATCAAGATAATGAACAACGTTTATGGTCCATGACATAAAGATAGTGAACACACGTTTATGGTCCATGACATCCAGATAGTGAACAAATGTTTATGGGCCATGACATCCAGATAGTGAACAACGTTTATGGTCCATGACATCCAGATAGTGAACAAACGTTTATGGGCTATGACATCCAGAAAGTGAACAACGTTTATGGTCCATGACATCCAGATAGTGAACAAATGTTTATGGGCCATGACATCCAGATAGTGAACAACGTTTATGGGCCATGACTTCCAGATAGTTAACAAACGTTTATTGTCCATGACATCCAGACAGTGAACACACGTTTATGGTCCATGACATCCAGATAGTGAACAAATGTTTATGGGCCATGACTTCCAGATAGTTAACAAACGTTTATTGTCCATGACATCCAGACAGTGAACACACGTTTATGGTCCATGACATCCAGATAGTGAACAAAAGTTTATGGGCTATGACATCCAGATAGTGAACAACGTTTATGGTCCATGACATCCAGATAGTGAACAAACGTTTATTGGTCATGACATCCAGATAGTGAACAAATGTTTATGGGCCATGACATCCAGATAATGAACAAACGTTTATGGGCCATGACATCCAGATAGTGAACAAACGTTTATGGGCCATGACATCCAGATAATGAACAAACGTTTATGGGCTATGACATCCAGATAGTGAACAAACGTTTATGGGCCATGACATCCAGATAATGAACAAACGTTTATGGGCCATGACATCCAGATAGTTAACAAACGTTTATGGGCTATGACATCCAGATAGTGAACAAATGTTTATGGGCCATGACATCTAGATAGTGAACAAACGTTTATGGGCTATGACATCCAGATAGTGAACAAACGTTTATGGGCCATGACATCCAGATAGTGAACAAACGTTTATGGTCCATGACATCCAGATAGTGAACACACGTTTATGGTCCATGACATCCAGATAGTGAACAAATGTTTATGGGCCATGACATCCAGATAGTGAACAACGGTTATGGGCCATGACATCCAGATAGTGAACAAACGTTTATTGGTCATGACATCCAGATAGTGAACAAATGTTTATGGGCCATGACATCTAGATAGTGAACAAACGTTTATGGGCCATGACATCCAGATAATGAACAAACGTTTATGGGCCATGACATCCAGATAGTGAACAAACGTTTATGGGCCATGACATCCAGATAGTGAACAAACGTTTATTGTCCATGACATCCAGATAGTGAACAACGTTTATGGTCCATGACATCCAGATAGTGAACAACGTTTATGGTCCATGACATCCAGATAGTGAACAAACGTTAATGGGCCATGACATCCAGATAGTGAACAACGTTTATGGTCCATGACATCTAGATAGTGAACAACGTTTATGGTCCATGACATAGAGATAGTGAACAACGTTTATGGTCTATGACATCCAGATAGTGAACAAATGTTTATGGGCCATGACATCCAGATAGTGAACAAACGTGTATGGTCCATGACATCCAGATAGTGAACAACGTTTATGGTCCATGACATCCAGATAGTGAACAAACGTTTATGGGCTATGACATCCAGATAGTGAACAACGTTTATGGTCCATGACATCCAGATAGTGAACAAATGTTTATTGGCCATGACATCCAGATAGTGAACAAATGGTTATGGGCCATGACATCCAGATAGTGAACAAACGTTTATGGTCCATGACATCCAGATAGTGAACAACGTTTATGGTCCATGACATCCAGATAGTGAACAAACGTTTATGGGCTATGACATCCAGATAGTGAACAACGTTTATGGTCCATGACATCCAGATAGTGAACAAATGTTTATGGTCCATGACATCCAGATAGTGAACAAACGTTATGGGCCATGACATCCAGATAGTGAACAAACGTTTATGGGCCATGACATCCAGATAATGAACAAACGTTTATGGGCTATGACATCCAGATAGTGAACAACGTTTATGGGCCATGACATCCAGATAGTGAACAACGTTTATGGGCCATGACATCCAGATAGTTAACAAATGTTTATGGGCCATGACATCCAGATAGTGAACAACGTTTATGGTCCATTTAATCCAGATAGTGAACAAACGTTTATGGGCCATGACATCCAGATAGTGAACAACGTTTATGGTCCATGACATCCAGATAGTGAACAAACGTTTATTGGTCATGACATCCAGATAGTGAACAAATGTTTATGGGCCATGACATCCAGATAATGAACAAACGTTTATGGGCCATGACATCCAGATTATGAACAGACGTTTAAGGGCCATGACATCCAGATAGTTAACAAACGTTTATGGGCTATGACATCCAGATAGTGAACAACGTTTATGGTCCATGACATCCAGATAGTGAACAAACGTTTATGGGCCATGACATCCAGATAGTGAACAACGTTTATGGTCCATGACATCCAGATAGTGAACAACGTTTATGGTCCATGACATCCAGATAGTGAACAAAATCTTATGGGCCATGACATCCAGATAGTGAACAAACGTTTATGGGCCATGACATCCAGATTATGAACAAACGTTTATGGGCTATGACATCCAGATAGTGAACAACGTTTATGGGCCATGACATCCAGATAGTTAACAAACGTTTATGGTCCATGACATCCAGATAGTGAACACACGTTTATGGTCCATGACATCCAGATAGTGAACAAATGTTTATGGGCCATGACATCCAGATAGTGAACAACGTTTATGGTCCATGACATCCAGATAGTGAACAAACGTTTATGGGCCATGACATCCAGATAGTGAACAACGTTTATGGTCCATGACATCCAGATAGTGAACAACGTTTATGGGCCATGACATCCAGATAGTTAACAACGTTTATGGTCCATGACATCCAGATAGTGAACAACGTTTATGGTCCATGACATCCAGATAGTGAACAAACGTTAACAAATGGTTATGGGCCATGACATCCAGATAGTGAACAAACGTTTATGGTCCATGACATCCAGATAGTGAACAATGTTTATGGTCCATGACATCCAGATAGTGAACAAACGTTTATGGGCCATGACATCCAGATAGTGAACAACGTTTATGGTCCATGACATCCAGATAGTGAACAACGTTTATGGTCCATGACATCCAGATAGTGAACAAACGTTTATGGGCCATGACATCCAGATAGTGAACAAACGTTTATGGGCCATGACATCCAGATTATGAACAAACGTTTATGGGCTATGACATCCAGATAGTGAACAACGTTTATGGGCCATGACATCCAGATAGTTAACAAACGTTTATGGTCCATGACATCCAGATAGTGAACACACGTTGATGGTCCATGACATCCAGATAGTGAACAAATGTTTATGGGCCATGACATCCAGATAGTGAACAACGTTTATGGTCCATGACATCCAGATAGTGAACAAACGTTTATGGGCCATGACATCCAGATAGTGAACAACGTTTATGGTCCATGACATCCAGATAGTGAACAAACGTTTATGTGCTATGACATCCAGATAGTGAACAACGTTTATGGTCCATGACATCCAGATAGTGAACAAATGTTTATTGGCCATGACATCCAGATAGTGAACAAATGGTTGTGGGCCATGACATCCAGATAGTGAACAAACGTTTATGGTCCATGACATCCAGATAGTGAACAACGTTTATGGTCCATGACATCCAGATAGTGAACAAACGTTTGTGGGCTATGACATTCAGATAGTGAACAACGTTTATGGTCCATGACATCCAGATAGTGAACAAATGTTTATGGGCCATGACATCCAGATAGTGAACAAATGTTTATGGTCCATGACATCCAGATAGTGAACAACGTTTATGGTCCATGACATCCAGATAGTGAACAAACGTTTATTGGTCATGACATCCAGATAGTGAACAATTGTTTATGGGCCATGACATCCAGATAGTGAACAACGTTTATGGTCCATGACATCCAGATAGTGAACAAACGTTTATGGGCCATGACATCCAGATAGTGAACAAACGTTTATGGGCCATGACATCCAGATAATGAACAAACGTTTATGGGCTATGACATCCAGATAGTGAACAACGTTTATGGGCCATGACATCCAGATAGTGAACAACGTTTTTGGGCCATGACATCCAGATAGTTAACAAACGTTTATGGTCCATGACATCCAGATAGTGAACAAATGTTTATGGGCCATGACATCCAGATAGTGAACAACGTTTATGGTCCATGACATCCAGATAGTGAACAAACGTTTATGGGCCATGACATCCAGATAGTGAACAACGTTTATGGTCCATGACATCCAGATAGTGAACAAACGTTTATGGGCTATGACATCCAGATAGTGAACAACGTTTATGGGCCATGACATCCAGATAGTGAACAAATGTTTATTGGCCATGACATCCAGATAGTGAACAAATGGTTATGGGCCATGACATCCAGATAGTGAACAAACGTTTATGGTCCATGACATCCAGATAGTGAACAACGTTTATGGTCCATGACATCCAGATAGTTAACAAACGTTTATGGGCCATGACATCCAGATAGTGAACAACGTTTATGGTCCATGACATCCAGATAGTGAACAACGTTTATGGTCCATGACATCCAGATAGTGAACAAACGTTTATGGGCCATGACATCCAGATAGTGAACAAACGTTTATGGGCCATGACATCCAGATAGTGAACAAATGTTTATGGGCCATGACATCTAGATAGTGAACAAACGTTTATGGGCTATGACATCCAGATAGTGAACAAACGTTTATGGGCCATGACATCCAGATAGTGAACAAACGTTTATGGTCCATGACATCCAGATAGTGAACACACGTTTATGATCCATGACATCCAGATAGTGAACAAATGTTTATGGGCCATGACATCCAGATAGTGAACAACGTTTATGGGCCATGACATCCAGATAGTGAACAAACGTTTATTGGTCATGACATCCAGATAGTGAACAAATGTTTATGGGCCATGACATCTAGATAGTGAACAAACGTTTATGGGCCATGACATCCAGATAATGAACAAACGTTTATGGGCCATGACATCCAGATAGTGAACAAACGTTTATGGGCCATGACATCCAGATAGTGAACAAACGTTTATTGTCCATGACATCCAGATAGTGAACAACGTTTATGGTCCATGACATCTAGATAGTGAACAAACGTTTATGGGCTATGACATCCAGATAGTGAACAAACGTTTATGGTCTATGACATCCAGATAGTGAACAACGTTTATTGTCCATGACATCCATATAGTGAACAAACGTTTATGGGCCATGACATCCAGATAGTGAACAACGTTTATTGTCCATGACATCCAGATAGTGAACAACGTTTATGGTCCATGACATCCAGATAGTGAACAAACGTTAATGGGCCATGACATCCAGATAGTGAACAACGTTTATGGTCCATGACATCTAGATAGTGAACAACGTTTATGGTCCATGACATCCAGATAGTGAACAACGTTTATGGTCTATGACATCCAGATAGTGAACAAATGTTTATGGGCCATGACATCCATATAGTGAACAAACGTGTATGGTCCATGACATCCAGATAGTGACCAACGTTTATGGTCCATGGCATCCAGATAGTGAACAAACGTTTATGGGCTATGACATCCAGATAGTGAACAAATGGTTATGGTCCATGACATCCAGATAGTGAACAAATGTTTATTGGCCATGACATCCAGATAGTGAACAAATGGTTATTGTCCATGACATCCAGATAGTGAACAAACGTTTATGGTCCATGACATCCAGATAGTGAACAACGTTTATGGTCCATGACATCCAGATAGTGAACAAACGTTTATGGGCTATGACATCCAGATAGTGAACAACGTTTATGGTCCATGACATCCAGATAGTGAACAAATGTTTATGGTCCATGACATCCAGATATTGAACAAACGTTATGGGCCATGACATCCAGATAGTGAACAAACGTTTATGGGCCATGACATCCAGATAATGAACAAACGTTTATGGGCTATGACATCCAGATAGTGAACAACGTTTATGGGCCATGACATCCAGATAGTGAACAACGTTTATGGGCCATGACATCCAGATAGTTAACAAACGTTTATGGTCCATGACATCCAGATAGTGAACAAACGTTTATGGTCCATGACATCCAGATAGTGAACAAATGTTTATGGGCCATGACATCCAGATAGTGAACAACGTTTATGGTCCATGACATCCAGAGAGTGAACAAACGTTTATGGGCCATGACATCCAGATAGTGAACAACGTTTATGGTCCATGACATCCAGATAGTGAACAAACGTTTATTGGTCATGACATCCAGATAGTGAACAAATGTTTATTGGCCATGACATCCAGATAATGAACAAACGTTTATGGGCCATGACATCCAGATTATGAACAGACGTTTAAGGGCCATGACATCCAGATAGTTAACAAACGTTTATGGGCTATGACATCCAGATAGTGAACAACGTTTATGGTCCATGACATCCAGATAGTGAACAAATGTTTATGGGCCATGACATCCAGATAGTGAACAAATGTTTATGGTCCATGACATCCAGATAGTGAACAACGTTTATGGTCCATGACATCCAGATAGTGAACAAACGTTTATGGGCCATGACATCCAGATAGTGAACAACGTTTATGGTACATGACATCCAGATAGTGAACAACGTTTATGGTCCATGACATCCAGATAGTGAACAAACGTTTATGGGCCATGACATCCAGATAGTGAACAAACGTTTATGGGCCATGACATCCAGATTATGAACAAACGTTTATGGGCTATGACATCCAGATAGTGAACAACGTTTATGGGCCATGACATCCAGATAGTTAACAAACGTTTATGGTCCATGACATCCAGATAGTGAACACACGTTTATGGTCCATGACATCCAGATAGTGAACAAATGTTTATGGGCCATGACATCCAGATAGTGAACAACGTTTATGGTCCATGACATCCAGATAGTGAACAAACGTTTATGGGCCATGACATCCAGATAGTGAACAACGTTTATGGTCCATGACATCCAGATAGTGAACAAACGTTTATGGGCTATGACATCCAGATAGTGAACAACGTTTATGGTCCATGACATCCAGATAGTGAACAAATGTTTATTGGCCATGACATCCAGATAGTGAACAAATGGTTATGGGCCATGACATCCAGATAGTGAACAAACGTTTATGGTCCATGACATCCAGATAGTGAACAACGTTTATGGTCCATGACATCCAGATAGTGAACAAACGTTTATGGGCCATGACATCCAGATAGTGAACAACGTATATGGTCCATGACATCCAGATAGTGAACAACGTTTATGGTCCATGACATCCAGATAGTGAACAAACGTTTATGGGCCATGACATCCAGATAGTGAACAAACGTTTATGGGCCATGACATCCAGATAATGAACAAACGTTTATGGGCTATGACATCCAGATAGTGAACAACGTTTATGGGCCATGACATCCAGATAGTTAACAAACCTTTATGGTCCATGACATCCAGATAGTGAACACACGTTTATGGTCCATGACATCCAGATAGTGAACAAATGTTTATGGGCCATGACATCCAGATAGTGAACAACGTTTATGGTCCATGACATCCAGATAGTGAACAAACGTTTATGGGCCATGACATCCAGATAGTGAACAACGTTTATGGTCCATGACATCCAGATAGTGAACAAACGTTTATGGGCTATGACATCCAGATAGTGAACAACGTTTATGGTCCATGACATCCAGATAGTGAACAAATGTTTATTGGCCATGACATCCAGATAGTGAACAAATGGTTCTGGGCCATGACATCCAGATAGTGAACAAACGTTTATGGTCCATGACATCCAGATAATGAACAAACGTTTATGGGCCATGACATTCAGATAGTGAACAACGTTTATGGTCCATGACATCCAGATAGTGAACAAATGTTTATGGGCCATGACATCCAGATAGTGAACAAATGTTTATGGTCCATGACATCCAGATAGTGAACAACGTTTATGGTCCATGACATCCAGATAGTGAACAAACGTTTATGGGCCATGACATCCAGATTATGAACAAACGTTTATGGGCTATGACATCCAGATAGTGAACAACGTTTATGGGCCATGACATCCAGATAGTTAACAAACGTTTATGGTCCATGACATCCAGATAGTGAACACACGTTTATGGTCCATGACATCCAGATAGTGAACAAATGTTTATGGGCCATGACATCCAGATAGTGAACAACGTTTATGGTCCATGACATCCAGATAGTGAACAAACGTTTATGGGCCATGACATCCAGATAGTGAACAACGTTTATGGTCCATGACATCCAGATAGTGAACAAACGTTTATGGGCTATGACATCCAGATAGTGAACAACGTTTATGGTCCATGACATCCAGATAGTGAACAAATGTTTATTGGCCATGACATCCAGATAGTGAACAAATGGTTGTGGGCCATGACATCCAGATAGTGAACAAACGTTTATGGTCCATGACATCCAGATAGTGAACAACGTTTATGGTCCATGACATCCAGATAGTGAACAAACGTTTATGGGCTATGACATTCAGATAGTGAACAACGTTTATGGTCCATGACATCCAGATAGTGAACAAACGTTTATTGGTCATGACATCCAGATAGTGAACAAACGTTTATGGGCTATGACATCCAGATAGTGAACAACGTTTATGGGCCATGACATCCAGATAGTGAACAACGTTTATGGGCCATGACATCCAGATAGTTAACAAACGTTTATGGTCCATGACATCCAGATAGTGAACAAATGTTTATTGGCCATGACATCCAGATAGTAAACAAATGGTTATGGGCCATGACATCCAGATAGTGAACAAACGTTTATGGTCCATGACATCCAGATAGTGAACAACGTTTATGGTCCATGACATCCAGATAGTGAACAAACGTTTATGGGCTATGACATCCAGATAGTGAACAACGTTTATGGTCCATGACATCCAGATAGTGAACAAATGTTTATTGGCCATGACATCCAGATAGTGAACAAATGGTTATGGGCCATGACATCCAGATAGTGAACAAACGTTTATGGTCCATGACATCCAGATAGTGAACAACGTTTATGGTCCATGACATCCAGATAGTGAACAAACGTTTATGGGCCATGACATCCAGATAGTGAACAAACGTTTATGGGCCATGACATCCAGATAATGAACAAACGTTTATGGGCTATGACATCCAGATAGTGAACAACGTTTATGGGCCATGACATCCAGATAGTGAACAACGTTTATGGGCCATGACATCCAGATAGTTAAGAAACGTTTATGGTCCATGACATCCAGATAGTGAACACACGTTTATGGTCCATGACATCCAGATAGTGAACAAATGTTTATGGGCCATGACATCCAGATAGTGAACAACGTTTATGGTCCATGACATCCAGATAGTGAACAAACGTTTATGGGCCATGACATCCAGATAGTGAACAACGTTTATGGTCCATGACATCCAGATAGTGAACAAACGTTTATGGGCCATGACATCCAGATAGTGAACAAATGTTTATGGGCCATGACATCCAGATAATGAACAAACGTTTATGGGCCATGACATCCAGATAATGAACAGACGTTTAAGGGCCATGACATCCAGATAGTTAACAAACGTTTATGGGCTATGACATCCAGATAGTGA
Source organism: Gibbula magus (assembly GCA_936450465.1). Taxonomy (NCBI): domain Eukaryota; kingdom Metazoa; phylum Mollusca; class Gastropoda; order Trochida; family Trochidae; genus Gibbula; species Gibbula magus. The sequence goes on along the minus strand of OW388292.1, from coordinate 89,511,445 downwards.
ACAACGTTTATGGGCTATGACATCCAGATAGTGAACAACGTTTATGGTCCATGACATCCAGATAGTGAACAAATGTTTATGGGCCATGACATCCAGATAGTGAACAAATGTTTATGGTCCATGACATCCAGATAGTGAACAAACGTTTATGGGCCATGACATCCAGATAGTGAACAACGTTTATGGTCCATGACATCCAGATAGTGAACAACGTTTATGGTCCATGACATCCAGATAGTGAACAACGTTTATGGTCCATGACATCCAGATAGTGAACAAACGTTTATGGGCCATGACATCCAGATAGTGAACAAACGTTTATGGGCCATGACATCCAGATAGTGAACAACGTTTATGGTCCATGACATCCAGATAGTGAACAAACGTTTATGGGCCATGACATCCAGATAGTGAACAAACGGTTATGGGCCATGACATCCAGATAGTGAACAAACGTTTATGGGCTTTGACATCCAGATAGTGAACAAATGTTTATGGGCTATGACATCCAGATAGTGAACAACGTTTATGGTCTATGACATCCAGATAGTGAACAACGTTTATGGGCTATGACATCCAGATAGTGAACAAATGTTTATGGACCATTACATCCAGATAGTGAACAAATGTTTATGGTCCATGACATCCAGATAGTGAACAACGTTTATGGTCCATGACATCCAGATAGTGAACAAACGTTTATGGGCCATGACATCCAGATAGTGAACAAACGTTTATGGGCCATGACATCCAGATTATGAACAAACGTTTATGGGCTATGACATCCAGATAGTTAACAAACGTTTATGGGCTATGACATCCAGATAGTGAACAACGTTTATGGGCCATGACATCAAGATAATGAACAACGTTTATGGGCCATGACATCCAGATAGTGAATAAACGTTTATGGTCCATGACATCCAGATAGTGAACAACGTTTATGGTCCATGACATCCAGATAGTGAACAAACGTTTATGGGCTATGACATCCAGATAGTGAACAACGTTTATGGTCCATGACATCCAGATAGTGAACAAACGTTTATGGGCCATGACATCCAGATAGTGAACAAACGGTTATGGGCCATGACATCCAGATAGTGAACAAACGTTTATGTGCCATGACATCCAGATAGTGAACAAACGTTTATGGGCTTTGACATCCAGATAGTGAACAAACGTTTATGGGCTATGACATCCAGATAGTGAACAACGTTTATGGTCCATGACATCCAGATAGTGAACAACGTTTATGGGCTATGACATCCAGATAGTGAACAAATGTTTATGGGCCATGACATCCAGATAGTGAACAAATGTTTATGGGCCATGACATCCAGATAGTGAACAAATGTTTATGGGCCATGACATCTAGATAGTGAACAAACGTTTATGGGCCATGATATCCAGATAATGAACAAACGTTTATGGGCCATGACATCTAGATAGTGAACAAATGTTTATGGGCCATGACATCCAGATATTGAACAACGTTTATGGGCCATGACATCCAGATAGTGAACAAACGTTTATGGTCCATGACATCCAGATAGTGAACACACGTTTATGGGCTATGACATCTAGATAGTGAACAAACGTTTATGGGCCATGACATCCAGATAGTGAACAAACGTTTATGGTCCATGACATCTAGATAATGAACAAAATAAATGTTTATTGGCTTTGACATCTGGAAAATGAACAAATGTTTATGACCTACATGACATCTAGATAATGAACAAATGTTTATGACTTATACTTTAATACTAGTGTACTTTGTCGTACATGAGAGCCAACTCCCGTAGAATCAGGCACCCAATGTCCCTAACTGTTTTACCATAATTTCTATATACGTGGTCTAACTTTTCAATCCAGAGAGCTGTTATTTTTCTGAGGAAAATTTAATTTAAATCTAACCTTTCTATCAGTGGTTTGACTTCGTTTCAGCGATCAGTCAGGATGGGTGGGTGTTATTCTCTCTGCCGTTCTCTCCATACATGTACTGTTTTGCGATACAAACCAACTGGTAAAGGTAAAGTACGATACATGTAGCTGCACTTGTACTGTGGCTGCTGTACTCCACTCATTCTCCCTTTCTTAACTTTCACATATTGAATGCGCTGTATAATGGCGTTCTTACTTAAATAAAGTCTCACGAAAATGTAAATATGAGTTACCAATAACTAAATAATACTCATGAATCAATAAAAAGAGTTCTAAAACGAATGTACATGGTTCGGTTAAGTCATACGAGTCTATTTCCCTTCGACCGACCATTTTAAGGTGTTCAAATTCAAATGACCCCGCGATACTTCAAGGGATATGACTGATGTAACGATACCAAAACACTCAGTTTTAAATTTGGTATCATAATTGAATGGTCAACCATCTTGCTGACTGAACTCCACCTCTAACACTGAAGAGTTCCAAAAAGGTGTCGCTTTTTCTTCCAATACGGATAACCGTTTTCTATTGATACAGCTTATTGGGTCGCGAAATGAGAAGTTTTACCCTACAACGTATCTATATATTTATAACCTTTCATACTAAATAGCAAATTGGAGAAAATAGAATATGCCAAAAGCGTGCTACAGTAGTCCAATCAATCAATGGTCAATATAGTCAAAATTAACTAGACAAAATTGCAAAAGAAATGATAACAAGTCTTTCATTCTGAGCAAATTTTTTCTATCACAGACAAAAACTCGAAAATAATCGGAATGGGGGAACATTTCCAAATTCCGTTGTCATGACAACGCATCTTTGACCATTGACGTGTGTGCGGTCACACTGGATATGACGCAATTTCTATTTTCAAACAACTCGTTGCAATATATCATTTCTGGTATTTTAAGGCTCAAGAAATTGATTTATGACATTGATTTTATGAATTGATCTCGTTTTGACCTTCAAATCAATTTCCCCCCTCATTTGAGGCCCTGAAAGAACATCAAAAGCTGATTTGGCAGTTTCCAAGCGTAACTAGATAAGCAAATCAGATTTGCAATATAAGTGAATTTAAGTGTTTTTAATATCCCAAAAGTACTTACTATCACACAACAAAGTAAAATCAAATCTGAAATGGGAATTTATAAAATCTATAGTCATGGCAACGCATCCCATTATATTGAAACTGTCATTATTCAATAGAATGGTAATGTATTATTGTATAGATACATCAGAACAAAATTATCATTTAAACACCATTCTTAGGACATGATATATATGTTACACATAAAGGTCAGACGTTGTTCAAGGTCAGAGTCAAGGTCAGAGTCAAGGTCAAATTCACAGTTATTTGTGCAATGTCCCAAGATCCATCTTCAACTGGAACGACTGGAAGAATATTTGAACAATTTACACCTTTACAATCGGAACATGCAACGGAACAGTCAAGTCCTAGCATCTTGCATGTGCAGCTTTTTGCATCACAGTCCGTTTTGCATTTGCAGCGAATAACCTAAAGGTGGTTGGATGGAGCTGGTGGTAAGTCAGTTAGTATTGGCTGTAGAGTATCACCATCCTTTTCCACCCCCAATCCCCTGGGTCAGCACTGACTCCCTTATCCATCCACTGTTGCGTTTGGAAATAATACCGTGCACTGTGGTGTGCAGCACCTGCTGCTGTCGGTGGTAGAGCTTGGACCTGAACAGAATTTTTACTAATTGCCACCTTCTCACGGAAACGCCTGAAACGTACTGAGTTCAGACTTGATCCGGTTGCACCCCATAAAGAGATACAATGCATTTCTCACCAGCAATGGTCAATGGTGAAGATGTGCAATTTGTGAAAACCTGAGCTTGTTCCTAACCCTAACCCAGCAATGGTCAATGGTGAAGATGTGCAATATGTGAAAACCTGAGCTTGTTCCTTGAAGTGAGAATCAGTTTGCATCTTCTTAACAATCTGATCAAACGCATTTTTCTCAAGAATGACATATGATTACCTATACGTATATTGTATATCGGAATAAATTGGGAATAAGATCGAGACAATATACACTTGCAATTGATAATTAAGACGATTTTAATTCACCCATTTTAACACTACCGCAATTAGTTGGGCGATTCATTTTGAAAATGCTCACTGAGGCGTGACTGTGATAAGCGACAGACGGGGACGGCAAAACATCTACTCCGTCGAGTCTCGTTAATTAATTAATAATGATTATCACTGCCGCTAAATGAATTTATGAGGTGTATTACATCGCCAAAAATATGTTTATGTAATGATTGTGTAATTTTCATCTGCGGAATTACCTAGTTGGATATCTAAACATTCGATATATGGGAAATTTAAGTTGGTTTATTGAAGATTTCATTGTGAAATTAACAATCAAACTGTTGCGAAATTACTTTGAATTATGACTATCAGCGACAATGAGATTCCTCCAGATATGTCACAGAAGTCATCCTTCAGGGGCCACAACCCCGCAGACTTTCATTCTGGTCGCCGGGGGTAAATTAGGCGTTTTTTTAAAAAGCCGTATATAAGTAATTTAAGGACCGATTTCAGAAATTTAAAATCGAGCAATTGTCAAATTGTCATCCCATTATAATGAATCCGATTTGGACCATAGGTCATTGCATCTATCCTTTAAGAGCTAAACCCTTAGCTACACCAAACAGTCTCGAGGTGGTATCACATCCCGCGACAGCATGGACAAATGGTAGGGCAGCACACACTTCCTCACTAAGAGAAGATCGAAGCATCTTGATGTCCAATGTTTTCATTTTCTTGACTGACTGCTTGGCTTCTGAGACAAGGTAGATTCCTTTTGAGCATGGTGGTATAAGGTGACAAAGAAGCACAAGCAGGTCGGTATCTTCCCCGATGACAGTTGTGGGTTTTATAAGGTGTACTTTTTATTTACAAATGATACAGACATCCATATCCAAACATCTGAAAATATAATAAAAACATAGTTAGAGTGTGTAAAATATAAAATATTGTTACTCTTTTAGTTTGTCAGAAATATTAAAAACACACATTCTCTCAACTCACAAAAATCATTTTATCAAAAATATATTCATAAATTAAGGTTTTGTAGCAGAATCGAGCAAAAGTGCCTGTCCCAAAGTCAAAAATGAAATTTTGTAGAATGATTGAAGTGAAAATTGGTCACAACTAATTATCACTGTAATCGTTAATTGAGCATTAGTAAAGCAAGATTAAACATGAATATTTCACATTTATAAACTTGAACATGTATTTTGTTATTTTTTACCAGAAAACTTCAGAAGTGAGAGCTAATGTTATTTGGAATTTCCCTCCTTGAAATTTACACTTTCTTTTTTAAATTGACTAAAATATAATATTAAAAACATTCTAAACAACTTTCCAGTATACTGTTTTGTGGATATTTGATAGTTGTAATAAGGCAGAAAAATAATAATCAGACGCTTTTCTCCAGAAAAATAGAACTAGCATTGACTATATGTTTGCTAATACAAAATCCGATTTACAACGGGACGTTGGCCCTTTAAAGCTTTCATACATATTGTCATGCAGATATTATTTATTGAGGGTTATCATGTATATTATAGAGTTTGCGATTAGAATTAAGTAAGTATAATTTCAGCGTGAATTGCAAATTTGACAAGCATGACGTTAGTGTCGTCAAACTGCCGTCAAACTGCATAACATTTACAAGCTGTAATTCACTGATTTCTAGTATTCAACAATCAGTTGATGGGTAACTGCTAAATAATCAACTAACATGGGAAGGAAGTAAAGGTTACTCACCATAAAATCAGCAGTGTACACGGTAAACAAACGATTAAAGATCGATTAAAGATCGATGAAAGATCGATTAAAGATCGAATCGAAGCGACCGCACGTCCGCCGTAGTACAGCAAGGTGGATCAGTTCTATACAATCTTGGAAGAAAAAATATCTTAAGATTTGGCCTATACCATCTTGGAATATGTTTATATTCCAAGATGGTATAACAAATCTTAAGATATGTACGGCCCTTTTTTAGCTGTCTTATTTAGCCTCATGGTTAGGGTTCAATCTGCACTATGTAAGCATACGGTAGTATGGTTCATGCACATACAGCAGAGTTTCCTACTTTGGAAGGGAAAATTAAGGTCTGCTTTATGTTAGTTTGGCCAGTAGTGTTAAGCCGATGTAAATTATGTTTGTTCAGTCTGCTAATCCCGATTATCCGGAGTCTCTGCTTGGGTGATCAGCTCATTAGGCGTAAGGTCTACCTTGCTTGCAAAGGGTTGCAAACTAGTACAAGGAAAACGAGAGAAACAAGATAACGAATTCATAATAATCTTTATAACCGGTAATCAAAAGGTCTCGGGCCTGTAGAACATTACAAATACATTTGCCTGGATGAACATCGAAATCGTGCCAGACATATTCTATGCTTTTTTACATTTAAACAAGATGGATATAATTCGGTGTGGATGTCGCTTTTGAACATGTGGTAAGTGTCACATTCGCTTGAGAGAGATAATTTCGCATGCCAATTTTGCAAAAAAATATCTTTTAATCTTTGAGTAAAGGATTTCATGAATTCCGGATATATTTCATTTTCTTGGTTGTGCCAAACATTTCCAAATACGGTCGTAAATAAAAGTTCTTTTACGTCAGTAACCCAGTTTTTATGTCCAACTTTATCACATAAAAGCATCATATTGTAGCATTTCGTTGGAATGCGATAGGATGGCATGTATAATAACTTTATCCAATACCGAATTACTTTACAATATGAGTTTATATATAAGGGAAACCTGCCACATTCTCCATATATCACATAAAAGCATCATATGAGTAGGAGATATATGATAGGTCTACATACGTTCGAACTACATCAACGAACTTTGACCCTACTTGACCTTGAACTAAGACCTGTGAACTCTTATCTATATATGTACGTCATAGAATCGATTTTGGACTTGACAGTATTTACTTCGCAATTAAGGTTGGGATCTGACACGAATCACAGATAAATGGAAATAAGACGATTCATTTTGACTATGTGAAATATTATATTCTGTGTTGAATATATCTGGACATAACAATGAGTTTATTATCCCACGAAAATAAATTGTTTATAATGGCTTGAGGACCCCTTCATACACTAAAATAAAGAAGATTTTTTAATAGCAGTAATTGTACATTATTACCAAACCTAATTCCATTTTTTTTAAATTTATATATTATATATATATTGTTTAATTCATTATAATGATTGACAACAGATTGACAAGTTTTAAGCAATATTAAGTGAAAACACCGAAAGTATATACACAGGGGGTAAGCCCTGTCCATGCTAAACTGGAAGTTGGCAGTCGTCAACAACCATTTTCTCGACAGACAGTAGTTTTTCAACTGGGGTGGGTCCCGAAATTGGTTAGTTTTGAACATTTTCCATTGAATGATGTTAACAATATTAACATGTTTCAACTCTTGAATAGCTATAGTTTACAATCGCTACGTCTGTGGAACATGAATGTAATATATAGTTAAGAATTTTAACATTTTGGAAGCCAGTCAATCGTCGTCGGGGAAAAAATTCGCGGAAAGGCGACTTTCTACATGAAAACGGCAAATCTACATGGATCAAGCCCATATTTTGTGTAATTTCAAGTCGAATGTGATAATCTAGGACTTGCATCAACGTTACAGCTTTCACAGATTGATCGAAACCGAGATATTAGCAAAAATTAAAACTGTACACATTGATGGTAGTTGCTCCATCACTGTCCAGGTTGTTGAAAAATTCAAAAAATAATTTATGACCTTACATAAAATACCATCTGCGGGACCTCTGACCCTAGTTATGACAACCTCTGACCCTAGCTAGTTATGACGACAGATGGTGCAGCAATACCTAGCCATGACCTAATCCACTGTATAAAAATGTCTGTCTGTCCGTCTGTCTGTCTGTCTGTATTTATGCATGTATATATGTATGAATGTATGCATGTACGTATGTGTGTATGTATGTATGCATGCATGCATGTATATATGTAAGCATTTATGTATGTATGTAGGTATGTATGTAGGTATGTAATGTATGTAATGTATGTAATGTATGTAATGTATGTATGTATGTAATGTATGTATGTAGGTATGTATGTAGGTATGTAATGTATGTAATGTATGTAATGTATGTAATGTATGTAATGTATGTAATGTATGTAATGTATGTATGTAGGTATGTATGTAGGTATGTAATGTATGTAATGTATGTAATGTATGTAATGTATGTAATGTATGTATGTAGGTATGTATGTAGGTATGTAATGTATGTAATGTATGTAATGTATGTAATGTATGTAGGTATGTATGTAGGTATGTATGTAATGTATGTAATGTATGTAGGTATGTATGCAGGTATGTATGTAATGTATGTAATGTATGTAATGTATGTATGTAGGTATGTATGTAGGTATGTAATGTATGTAATGTATGTATGTATGCATGCATGAATGCAGGTATGTATGTAGGTATGTATGTATGTAATGTATGTATGTAATGTATGTAATGTATGTAATGTATGTAATGTATGTATGTATGCATGCATGAATGCAGGTATGTATGTATGTATGTATGTATGTAATGTATGTATGTAATGTATGTAATGTATGTAATGTATGTATGTATGTATGTATGCATGCATGAATGCAGGTATGTATGTAGGTATGTATGTATGTAATGTATGTATGTAATGTATGTAATGTATGTAATGTATGTATGTATGCATGCATGAATGCAGGTATGTATGTATGTATGTATGTATGTATGTAATGTATGTATGTAATGTATGTAATGTATGTAATGTATGTAATGTATGTATGTATGCATGCATGAATGCAGGTATGTATGTAGGTATGTATGTATGTAATGTATGTATGTAATGTATGTAATGTATGTAATGTATGTATGTATGCATGCATGAATGCAGGTATGTACATGTATGTATGTATGTATGTATGTATGTAATGTATGTATGTAATGTATGTAATGTATGTAATGTATGTATGTATGCATGCATGAATGCAGGTATGTATGTAGGTATGTATGTACATGTATGTATGAATATGTGCGTCTGTCTGTCTGTTTATATTTGCATGTGTATGATCTTTGTTAATGACCAAATCCACTGTATAAAAATGTCTGTCTGTCTGTTTTTATGCATGTATATATGTATGCATGTATGCATGTACGTATGTGTGTATGTATGTATGCATGCATGCATGCATGCATGTATGTATGTATGTAATGTATGTATGTATGTATGTAGGTATGTAATGTATGTAATGTATGTATGTATGTATGTAGGTATGCAATGTATGTAATGTATGTATGTATGTATGTATGTATGTAGGTATGTAATGTATGTAATGTATGTAATGTATGTATGTATGCATGCATGAATGCAGGTATGTATGTAGGTATGTATGTACATGTATGTATGAATATGTGCGTCTGTCTGTCTGTTTATATTTGCATGTGTATGATCTTTGTTAATGACCTAATCCACTGTATAAAAATGTCTGTCTGTCTGTATTTATGCATGTATATATGTATATATGTATGCATGTATGCATGTGTGTATGTATGTATGTATGTATGTATGTAATGTATGTATGTATGTATATATGTATATATGTATGCATGTATGCATGTGTGTATGTATGTATGTATGTATGTATGTAATGTATGTATGTATGTATGTAGGTATGTAATGTATGTAATGTATGTATGCATGCATGCAGGTATGTATGTACATGTATGTATGAATATGTGCGTCTGTCTGTCTGTTTATATTTGCATGTGTATGATCTTTGTTAATGACCAAATCCACTGTATAAAAATGTCTGTCTGTCTGTTTTTATGCATGTATATATGTATGCATGTATGCATGTACGTATGTGTGTATGTATGTATGCATGCATGCATGCATGCATGTATGTATGTATGTATGTATGCATGCATGAATGCAGGTATGTATGTACATGTATGTATGTATATGTGCGTCTGTCTGTCTGTTTATATTTGCATGTGTATGATCTTTGTTAATGTTATGTATAGTTATTGTTATATTTAATAATCTTATTTAGGCTAATACATTGCAATTGACTTTGTTTGTCCCCGTAGCAAACTCACTCACAATCAGCCACTAAACATTTGATCTAATGTACATCATCAAAATTTATTTCATAAATGGTTTTCAACTCTAGTATTATTTTTATATATTTACTTATCGATGATCGTTGACGAGGGGATATAGATTTGGTATGCAAACTGTTGTGTTCTGTTCTCATGCCCGTATACATCTTAAGAAGGAATACCATTCACACATACAACAAGATAATAAACATTGTTTATAAACTCGTATTTATTCATGACAAAGTAGCATTTGATATGCACAGCAAGGCCTTAATAAATACATCTTTGACACATGACAAGGCATTCTAAAAGTACACACTCTCAATATATACAGTACTGGAGAACAATTGATTTTGAAAATAAAACATCGCTGATACAATTTAAAGTTTCGTCATCTGATAACATATCCCGACAGGATGGCGGATTTCCTTAGGTCTTATTCTTGATTTTATTTCGCTGACCAGGAGGTCCATGCTTCACGAGACATCTTACATAGATGGAAATTGGACGTTTCTTCTTATCCTTCATCTTGAAGGGATGTAATGTTTTTATGATGTGAATCGTGTTGGACTTGGACAATTGAGAACGCATCCTGTCTGTCGGATCGCTAATCTTCGACTTACAGTGAAATCTCCCGAACATGGAGCTTTATTCCTATTCACTCTGCTCATCATCTGCACTGGCCCCACCGTTTTCGATAACCATATCAGAGTCAGAGTCACTTTCAATTTCAGGCATATCCAGGCGAGTCAGAATGTCTCTAAGTTTAGGTTTCGTGAAACGACGATCCTTGCTCTTGACAGTGGCCTGATCTGTGGAAGGATCCATGTCGCCCAGACTGACGAGAAGGGGTAGAAACATGGAAGCCTCTTTAAAGTATTGGGTAAACTCTAGGATACTGTTGAGACTTTCAGCCAATTTAATTTCTTAAAGCTGTTTCATTTTTTCTGTCTATCCATTCTGCCGTCCTGCCTAGTCGTTGGTATGTTTGTCGTTTGAGTCTCATCACGTCTTGATAAAGGGTATACACCCGTTTCCAGATACGTTGCAAGCGTTAAGTCTCAGCCTTGAACTATTTTTCGGCGCGTTCTGTGCACTGAGCTGTGTCAACGGTATATGATATTTTGATTATGAAGCTTCGTTGTTCATGTTTAGTATGTACAGTGTGATACTTATCTTTTACGCAGCTGTTTGTCACATTACACTACGTACCGGAGAGTTAAAATACTTCGCAATTTATCTAAAATGAAGTAGTGTTAGCTACAAGCCACCGTGCTTTAAAGGTTTCTTAAGCGTTAAAAGGAAAAATATAAATGAACATTACGGCACCATTTATTAATTGAATGTCTCAACCTCTGATACTGCTGATTTCATTTTCATCGAGAGGCATACTATATTTCGTTAATGCCATTTTATCGTAATTAAAACACACGATGACATTTCGAATTTATCAGGTTATCACACGGATTAACCAATCTTGGTATCAAGTGAAGCGATCATTCAGACAGAAATACTTACTACTTACCATAATTTGTATTACAGGCTAGTTTAACAGCTAATCGCACGTTGCCCCTCCTTTATGGTCCCCTATGATAGACAGACAAGACAGACAATTTTTATTTATTTGAGTCTCACTTCTGTACATCAAAATATTAAAAACATGGATAAAACACAGATAAAAATCCAGAACCACTCAGTATGAGTTATGAGAGACTTTAACATGTAACATTCATAGAGATTATTACCCGAGGCAGTGTGTCATATGACTTTTACGAAACGAGTGTGAATATTTGTATTGCCCGAGCGAGAGCGAGGGCTATACACAAATTTGCACGAGTTTCGTAAAAGTCATATGGCACACTTTCGAGTGAAATAATTTCTTTATTACCAATCCTGTTCCGTTTCATTCGCGTAAAAGTAGGCAGAAGGCGGCCCACTTCTATTGCGACGGCAAGCTACAGTGACGTCACGAACAGTCGTTTTATGACGCCACAGACGACACAATACGGTAAGTCGCGGTGAAACAATGGTTGCTAGGCAAACGTGATATGTGCTCAAATCAATAATATTAACTCGGTTATTTTAAACCATATGGGTAATAAATAAAATTATACGCAATAAAAGCATAAAAGCATAAAAGCATAAAATAAAAATAATAGTTTACGAAAATAACAAGTGTTTTCTTCTCTTTAGAATTAAAAAGCAGGTTTTGGCAAAGTAGTAAAATAGGTCGGCACTTTGACATAAAAACATTGTTTCCAAATCTGTTAAAATATAAGCATTAACAGCCTGGGACGATACAAAATTAAAAAGGTTTTCTCTAATGTCAGTATAAATATCACAGTGAAACAGTACATGTAACTCGTCTTCGACACAATCAGTAAAATTAAAATATTTCCTTTGATTTACAGGTACATTTTCATACCGCCCAGTTTAAATTCTTATTGGGGCTACACCACATCTAAACTTAGCCATTGCTGAACGGTAACATCTGGACATATTAGATATAACATAAAATTCAGGACAAAACTCATGTTTAAAAAGCCTATAAGTTCTTAACTTATAAGAGCCCTTCCGCCCATCCTCCTTGTTTAAAAGACTTTTCCAATTTAAGATATACTCTTCCATATATTTTTTTTTACTCGTGTACAAATACCTATCTTACTTAAGCTATATACAGGGTCTAAAACGTAAGGCATACCAAGAACGTGAAACTTATTCCTTATTCTAAAATTCCAATTTTTAATATTTGATCCCGCTTTTACCTCAGCCCATTCAAAGACAAAACTATTAAGTCTATGTGGCATGTGCTTAAAACGTACCCACTGCCATTGCAACGCTTTTCCACTGTCGGGCAATTGGTGGTACCCAGCCCATATCCCCATTTATTGCAACATTGGGGGCGTACTTCCCCAGACCAAGAAAAATCTAATTGCCCTATTTTGTAACCCGAGTGCCCTGTTGGCAGCTTTAGCTGCTGTACCCGCTATTGCCTTAAAGTCTAAATGTTCCGTTAGGTAAAGCCCAAGGTAGGTATAACTATTTACAATATCTAACAAATCTGGTCCAACATTGAAAACAAACTGCGTCTTTTCTGTAGACGGATTTCTAAAATGTACAAATTTTGTTTTTTCAAACTTGACTTTTAGCAATTTTTTCAAACACCGAGCATGTAAAATATCTAATCCAGTGAATATCTGTCGCAAATTGTGTCATATTTAAATAGGATACTTATATTAACTCTTAAGATATTCTTACACTGTATATAACATATTTTGAATATGTACGTTAAGATCACAACCTAGTATATGAAGTCTGTGTTATGTGATGATAGGCCGAAGGGATGAAGTAACCTTGGTCGCGGTTCATGGCAGGGTGGAAGCGATGGATTTTTATGGCTTCAAGGAGTTTTCTGATCTTGTAGTCCGAACGGTTGACCTCCATGGTGGTGATGTCTTTCCAGCAGATGGTATGGTCGGGGTTTGTGCTGCAGTATATAAATTCTAAAGAATAAGTAAACTAGTGCATTTGATAACTTCTTAAAACATAATATGTATTTATATATGTATTTAGCAAAGTGTATAAAAAAAATTCCATACCGACTTCTGTTTCCAATGTAACTCTGCCGTAATGGCAATAATTTCTTCATCAAATGACTACCTATGTATCTATAGCAATATCTTCATCTTTATCTCTGTTAAATTCAAATTTACAGTTCATCAAAGTAATGTATTTAAATTAAGGTCACAGTTTGTATTCAAGGTAAGTTTCTTCATACAAGTAAATGTTTCATCAAAGTCATTTTATTTCATCAAAGTCACTTCTTTTCAGCAAAGTCATTATTTTAATCAAAGTCAATATTTTCATTAAATCATTTTTTCACCAAAGTAATTTTTTCTCATCAAAGTTTAAAAAAATAAATAAAGGCACTTTCTCATAAAAGTCACTATTTTCATCAATTAATTTATTCACCAAAATCACTTTTTTCATCAAAGTCGATATTTTCATCAAAGTAATTTTTTTTTATCAGAGAAATATTTTCATCAAATCATTTTCCCACCAAAGTCACATTTTTCACCAAAGTCTATATTGTTTAAATCAAGGTCAATATTTCAATTAAAGTAATTATTTTCATCAAAGTAATTTTTCACCAAAATCACTTTTTTCTAATCAAAGTCATTTTTCCCATCAAATTAATTTTTTCATAAAAATAAATTTATGTAAACAATTTTCAAAGTCATTTTTTCACAATATCTCAAGGTTGAAAAAATATAATAATAAATATTTAAATATTCCAAGATTGAATAAGAGGTTTCAGGTTTTGATCATATCTTAAGATTTCCGTACATATCTTAAGATTTGTTATACCATCTTCGAATATAAAAATATTCCAAGATGGTATAGGCCAAATCTATTTTTTCATCCAAGATTGTATAGACATCTACTTTTCGCATTTCAATATAATACTTAAACATGAAAATTGATGATGTTGCACCTTTCCGATTTTTTTCGAATTTTAGTATGTTACAGCGTCTTTATACCATTGTATGAACTTCCCAGTACCTTCTCAATGAACCATGAACACTGTTTAACACGATCATTTTAACTTTTTTTTATGAACATTGGACTATTGGTATTTAGAGCATGATAAAGTTAGCTTTCTATCACTCCGTCACGCCGTCATTCGAAAAGAACTCAATAGGACGATAGATAGCTGATGTCATCACTTCCTGGTTGACAACCTTCACTGATGGGCTGTGGTGAGGTATCTCGTCCACTGATTGGCTATGAACTAGGTGACAGCCGGCTTGTAGACTGAGGTCACGTTTTTGTGGACAGCTACTTATATCCGCTAATTATACCATCGACACAAGGACCCATATTTTCGAAGCTCTCTTAGCGCTAATATAGTCGTAAGTGCCATACATTAACATTGACTTACGACTATCTTAGCACTAAGAGAGCTATAAAAATATGGTCCCTGGCCTACATCTCCGACATATGGATCATGGTATCTACAGTGTGGTCTCCAACATGGCGTATGGGTCATGGTATCTACAGTGTGGTCTCCGACATAGCGTATGGGTCATGGCATCTACAGTGTGGTCTTTGACATAGCGTATGTGTCATTGTATCTACAGTGTGGTCTTTGACATAGCGTATGGTTCATGGTATCTACAGTGTGGTCTCCAACATAGCGTATGGGTCATGGTATATACAGTGTGGTCTCCGACATAGCGTATGTGTCATTGTATCTACAGTGTTGTCTCCAACATAGCGTATGGGTCAAGGTTTCTAAAGTGTGATCTCCAACATAGCGTATGGGTCATGGTATACCCAGTGTGTTCTCCGACATAGCGTATGGGTCATGGTATCTACAGTGTGGTCTCCGACATAGCGTATGTGTCATGTTATCTACAGTGTGGTCTCCAACATATCGCATGGGTCATGGTATCTACAGTGTGGTCTCCAACATAGCGTTTGGGTCATGGTATCTACAGTGTGGTCTCCAACATAGCGTATGGGTCATGGTATCTACAATGTGGTCTCGGACATAGCGTATGTGTCATGGTATCTACAGTGTGGTCTCCAACATAGCTTATGGCTCATGGTATCTACAGTGTGGTCTCCGACATAGCGTATGGGTCATGATATCTACAGTGTGGTCTCCTACATAGCGTATGGGTCATGGTATCTACAGTGTGGTCTCCAACATATCGTATAGGTCATTGTATCTACAGTGTGATCTCCAAAATAGCTTATGGCTCATGGAATCTACAGTGTGGTCTCCGACATAGCGTATGGGTCATGGTGTCTACAGTGTGGTCTCCAACATAGCGTATAGGTAATGGCATCTACAGTGTGGTCTCCGACATAGCGTATGTGTCATGGTATCTACAGTGTGGTCTCCAATATAGCGTATGTGTCATGGTATCTACAGTGTGGTCACCATCATAGCGTATTGGTCATGGTATCTACAGTGTGGTCTCCAACATAGCGTATGGGTCATGGTATCTACAGTGTGGTCTCCGACATAGCGTATGGGTCATGGTATCTACAGTGTGGTCTCCGACATAGCGTATGTGTCATGGTATCTACAGTGTGGTCTCCATCATAGCGTATGTGTCTTGGTATCTACAGTGTTGTTTCCGACATAGCGTATGGGTCATGGTATCTACAGTGTGGTCTACGACATAGCGTGTGAGTCATGGTATCTACAGTGTTGTCTCCGACATAGCGTATGTGTCATGGTATCTACAGTGTGGTCTCCAATATAGCGTATGTGTCATGGTATCTACAGCGTGGTCTCCATCATAGCATATTGGTCATGGTATCTACAGTGTGGTCTCCAACATAGCGTATGGGTCATGGTATCTACAGTGTGGTCTCCGACATAGCGTATGGGTCATGGTATCTACAGTGTGGTCTCCGACATAGCGTATGTGTCATGGTATCTACAGTGTGGTCTCCAACATAGCGTATGTGTCTTGGTATCTACAGTGTGGTTTCCGACATAGCGTATTGGTCATGGTATCTACAGTGTGGTCTCCAACATAGCGTATGTGTCATTGTATCTACAGTGTTGTCTCCAACATAGCGTATGGGTCAAGGTTTCTAAAGTGTGATCTCCAACATAGCGTATGGGTCATGGTATACCCAGTGTGTTCTCAGACAAAGCGTATGGGTCATGGTATCTACAGTGTGGTCTCCGACATAGCGTACGTGTCATGTTATCTACAGTGTGGTCTCCAACATATCGTATGGGTCATGGTATCTACAGTGTGGTCTCCAACATAGCGTTTGGGTCATGGTATCTACAGTGTGGTCTCCAACATAGCGTATGGGTCATGGTATCTACAATGTGGTCTCGGACATAGCGTATGTGTCATGGTATCTACAGTGTGGTCTCCAACATAGCTTATGGCTCATGGTATCTACAGTGTGGTCTCCGACATAGCGTATTGGTCATGATATCTACAGTGTGGTCTCCGACATAACGTATGGGTCATGGTATCTACAGTGTGGTCTCCGACATAGCGTATGGGTCATGGTATCTACAGTGTGGTCTCCGACATAGCGTATGGGCCATGGTATCTACAGTGTGGTCTCGATCATAGCGTATGTGTCTTGGTATCTACAGTGTTGTTTCCGACATAGCGTATGGGTCATGGTATCTACAGTGTGGTCTACGACATAGCGTGTGAGTCATGGTATCTACAGTGTTGTCTCCGACATAGCGCATGGTATCTACAGTGTGGTCTCCAACATTGCTTATGGCTCATGGTATCTACAGTGTGGTCTCCAACATAGCGTATAGGTAATGGCATCTACAGTGTGGTCTCCGACATAGCGTATGTGTCATGGTATCTACAGTGTGTTCTCCAATATAGCGTATGTGTCATGGTATCTACAGCGTGGTCTCCATCATAGCATATTGGTCATGGTATCTACAGTGTGGCCTCCAACATAGCGTATAGGTAATGGCATCTACAGTGTGGTCTCCGACATAGCGTATGTGTCATAGTATCTACAGTGTGGTCTCCGACATAGCGTATGTGTCATGTTATCTACAGTGTGGTCTCCAACATATCGTATGGGTCATGGTATCTACAGTGTGGTCTCCAACATAGCGTTTGGGTCATGGTATCTACAGTGTGGTCTCCAACATAGCGTATGGGTCATGGTATCTACAATGTGGTCTCCGACATAACGTATGGGTCATGGTATCTACAGTGTGGTCTCCGACATAGCGTATGGGTCATGGTATCTACAGTGTGGTCTCCGACATAGCGTATGGGTCATGGTATCTACAGTATGATCTCCGACACAGCGTATGTGTCATGGTATCTACAGTGTGGTCTCCAACATAGCGTATGTGTCATGGTATCTACAGTGTGGTCTCCGACATAGCGTATGGGTCAAGATATCTACAGTGTGGTCTCCGGCATAGCGTATTTGTCATGGTATCTACAGTGTGGTCTCCAACACAGCTTATAGGTCATGGTATCTACAGTTTTGTCTCCAACATAGCGTAAAGGTCATGGCATCTACAGTGTGGTATCCAACGTAGCGTATGTGTCATGGTATCTACAGTGTTGTTTCCAACATAGCGTATGTGTCATGGTATCTACAGTGTGGTCTCCGACATAGCGTATTTGTCATGGTATCTACAGTGTGGTCTCCGATATAGCGTATGGGTCAAGGTGTCTACAGTGTGGTCTCCAACATAGCGTATGTGTCATGGAATCTACATTGTGGTCTCCGACATAGCGTATGGGTCATGGTATCTACAGTGTGGTCTCCAACATAGCGTATGGGTCATGGTATCTACAGTTTGGTCTCCAACATACCGTTGGGTCATGGTATCTACAGTATGGTTTCCGACATAGCGTATGGGTCATGGTATCTACAGTGTGGTCTCAAACATAGCGTATGTGTCATGGTATCTACAGTGTGGTCTCCAACATAGCGTATGGGTCATGGTATCTACAGTGTGGTCTCCGACATAGAGTATGGGTCATGGTATCAACAGTGTGGTCTTCGACATAGCGTATGGGTCAAGGTATCTAAAGTGTGGTCTCCAACCTAGCGTATGGGTCATGGCATACCCAGTGTGGTCTCCGACATAGCGTATGGGTCATGGTATCTACAGTGTGGTCTCCAACCTAGCGTATGGGTCATGGCATACCCAGTGTGGTCTCCGACATAGCGTATGGGTCATGGTATCTACAGTGTGGTCTCCAACATATCGTATGGGTCATTGTATCTACAGTGTGGTCTCCAACATAGCGTATGGGTCATGGTATCTACAGTGTGGTCTCAAACATAGCGTATGGATCATGGTATCTACAATGTGGTCTCAGACATAGCTTATGTGTCATGGTATCTACAGTGTAATAATAATAATAAACTAGGTATTTCTATAGCGCAACATATCCAGTAAGTCCTGCTCATGTGCGCTCAGTCATATGCTCTTCTGAAGAGAATGGTCTTCAGACTAGATCTGAAGAGTGTTAGATCTTCAAGTTTTCTAATGTTTTCAGGGAGTTGGTTCCACAGAACGGCACCAGCTCTGCTGAAGGTTCTGTCCCCTAAGTTGCTGTTCGGGTGGAGGGAACTGACAGGAGTTTTTGACTGGCTGATCTTAACATCCTATCAGGCTTGTGTATGTTCACTAACTCCTGGAGGTAGATTGGTGATTGTCCCATGACTGATTTGAAGACAAACACAAGAAGCTTGAAATTGATTCTCTCCCTAACCGGAAGCCAGTGTAAGCTCCTCAGGACCGGTGTTATGTGCACATGCATCTGTGTGCGTGTTATCAGTCTTGCTGCAGTATTCTGGACCCTCTGTAGTTTGTCCAGCTGCTGTTGCTGGATTCCAAACAATAAACTGTTACAATAATCCAGTCGGGAACTGACGTAGGCTTGAACGAGACACTTGACTGCAGGTGTGTCTAAGTACCTGCTGATCTGTCGGATTTGCCTTAGATGGAAGTAAGCTGTTCTACAGATGTTGCCGATATGTTTGTTCAGTGACAGAGTCGAGTCGAAAATGACTCCTAGGTTCTTTACTTGGTTAGATGGCTCAACAAAACTCCAAGTGTGGTCTCCAACATAGCGTATGGGTCATGATATTTACAATGTGGTCTCCAACATAGCGTATGGGTCATGGTATCTACAGTGTGGTCTCCAACATATCGTATAGGTCATGGTATCTACAGTGTGGTCTCGAACACAGCTTATGGCTCATGGTATCTACAGTGTGGTCTCCAACATAGCGTATAGGTAATGGCATCTACAGTGTGGTCTCCGACATAGCGTATGTGTCATGGTATCAACAGTGTGGTCTCCATCATAGCGTATTGGTCATGGTATATACAGTGTGGTCTCCAACATAGCGTATGGGTCAAGGTATCTACAATGTATTCTCCGACATAGCGTATGGGTCAAGGTATCTACAGTGTGGTCTACGACATAGCGTATGTGTCATGGTATCTACAGTGTGGTCTCCAACATAGCTTATGGCTCATGGTATCTACAGTGTGGTCTCCGACATAGCGTATGGCTCATGGTATCTACAGTGTGGTCTCCGACATAGCGTATGGCTCATGGTATCTACAGTGTGGTCTCCGACATAGCGTATGGGTCATGGTATCTACAGTGTGATCTCCAACATAGCTTATGGCTCATGGTATCTACAGTGTGGTCTCCGACATAGAGTATTTGTCATGGTATCTACAGTGTGGTCTCCGACATAGCGTATGGCTCATGGTATCTACAGTGTGGTCTCCGACATAGCGTATGGGTCATGGTATCTACAGTGTGGTCTCCAACACAGCTTATAGGTCATGGTATCTACAGTTTTGTCTCCAACATAGCGTAAAGGTCATGGCATCTACAGTGTGGTTTCCAACATAGCGTATGGATCATGGTATCTACAGTGTGGTCTCCAACATAGCGTATGTGTCATGGTATCTACAGTGTGGTCTCCGACATAGCGTATGTGTCATTGTATCTACAGTGTGGTCTCCGATATAGCGTATGGGTCAAGGTGTCTACATTGTGATCTCCAACATAGCTTATGGCTCATGGTATCTACAGTGTGGTCTCCGACATAGAGTATGTGTCATGGTATCTACATTGTGATCTCCAACATAGCTTATGGCTCATGGTATCTACAGTGTGGTCTCCGACATAGAGTATGTGTCATGGTATCTACAGTGTGGTCTCCGACATAGCGTATGGCTCATGGTATCTACAGTGTGGTCTCCGACATAGCGTATGGGTCATGGTATCTACAGTGTGGTCTCCAACATAGCGTATGTGTCATGGTATCTACAGTGTGGTCTCCAACATAGCGTATGTGTAATGATATCTACATTGTGGTCTCAAACATAGCTTATGGCTCATGGTATCTACAGTGTGGTCTCCGACATAGCGTATGGGTCATGGTATCTACAGTGTGGTCTCCAACATAGCGTATGTGTCATGGTATCTACAGTGTGGTCTCCAACATAGCGTATGTGTAATGGTATCTACATTGTGGTCTCCAACATAGCTTATGGCTCATGGTATCTACAGTGTGGTCTCCGACATAGCGTATGGGTCATGGTATCTACAGTGTGGTCTCCATCATAGTGTATAGGTCATGATATCTACAGTGTGGTCTCCGACATAGCGCATGTGTCATGGTATCTACAGTGTGGTCTCCAACATAGCGTATGGATCATGGTATCAAAAGTGTGGTCTCCAACATAGCGTATAGGTAATGGCATCTACAGTGTGGTCTCCGACATAGCGTGTAGGTCATGGTATCTACAGTGTGGTCTCCAACATAGCGTTTTTGTCATGGTATCTACAGTGTGGTCTCCAACATAGCGTATGGGTCATGGTATCTACAGTGTGGTCTCCAACATAGCGTATGGGTCATGGTATCTACAGTGTGGTCTCCAACATAGCGTATGGGTCATGGTATCTACAGTGTCGTCTCCAACATAGCGTGTGGGTCATGGTATCTACAGTGTGGTCTCCAACATAGCGTATGGGTCATGGTATCTACAGTGAGGTCTCCAACATAGCGTATGTGTCATGGTATCTAAAATGTAGTCTCTGACATGTTAATTAGTGTTAATAAGTGATAACTAAATCGTAAAATGTAACATTGGGATGCGATGTGTTAAAACATGTGGTGAGTTGCTTTGAATGTCGATGGCTTACCGTAGGGCCTACTTCGCCGGCGTCTACTAATCTCACGTTTGTTGTTTTATTGTATACACAAACATTCTCCAACAAAAAAATAACAACACCGAATATCTGATTTCGTTGTCTCAACTTTACTTCGTTCATATTATCACATCTTGATTTCATTTTGTCATCATATATCTTATTAGCATTGATTTATCCTATGTCGAACGTCTATGAATCCACCGTCTTTCTCTATTCATATCAATTATACTTGACATATATATATACACCGATATTTTGGGACATTTGTAAAGTGAAACTTGATAACTAACATTACCCGAACAGTTTAAAGCAGAACAGCGATGTGGAATTATTGCCAAGCGTAGATATAACAGATTAACTTACCGATTCCCCAATGTTAACCATTGTAAATAGTAAGCGAATGTTTACACCCCGTCCCTTCACGTACGTCACTTCCGGTATCTTCCAACTCTCTAAGTCGCATATATATATTTTAGTAAAAGGACTGGGTGTGGCGATACTTTCCCCGTCTGTATAAACATCAATGAGTGTTGTTTTTTCACACATAATGCCCCCTATACGATACTGAATGTGAAGCATATATAATCTTGAATAGCAAATACTTTTTAAACACGACGATGAACAATAAACGTCTAAGGACCAGGTATACACGTTTCTATTTGAAGCTATGGTTAGAGTTATCCCCCTTTCTCACTAGAGGCGCTAGGGTCGTCCGCCATTGAGGTGCTGATTGCTGGTTTGTTTACACTGTAGCGTACACGCCCACATTGTATGGAAATCACGAAAAGAGTTATATAAAACATGATTAAATGATCAAATTACCTTGCGCTGTTTGAGTGTATGAGAAAGCTGTCCAATTTCATTCATTTGAAGATTTTATTTATTGAAATAACGTATATTTCTTAATTTAAATCCTGTCAAATTAGCCTACTGTACCAGAAATTCAACACTGAACATTTAAACAAAACTATTACAATGACATCCTGAAATAAATGTCAATATATTTATTAAAAAAAACTTCCCTTTTATGAAGAAAGTAATTTTGAGCTTATTACAATTATTTATATGAAAGGAGAATACATCAATTAACCCTCTTGCTGCCCGGCCGTTGACGCTAAAAGATTTTGATAATCGCCCTGTATTTGCGACACTTGTCGCATGACTTCCCGCATATTTACATTTTGTTACGCATATACAAATTATACATGGAATTAAAGATAATTATTTTCTCTTTACGATTATGAAAACAGAATAAATATACACAACTTTGTTCAGAAGATATCAAAAGGAAGGCACCCGCAGTACTTTGAGATTTTTGGGGGAAAACCGCACTTTCTGTCTAATCACTTGCTGCATCTTTATTTTTCAGTGCGCATAAGAAATTAGGCCTATAGGCCTACATGGATCTGAAGACAACTGTTTACTATTTGCGATGAAGAAAAACGATAAAAAGTAACTATAAATTCAAGAGTAATGAGTAATTATATGTCTCTCTTTAATTGCCTTTTTTGTTTTACGCTTTACGCTTTAAGCTTGACGAATATCCGAAACTAGACCTACGTTTCGAGAGCTTGCTTTGAATTACCTTCCAGTTAAAATGTTGAATATAGCCTACAGCTAGTGTCGGGAAATATAAGAGGAATAGGATAGGATTTATAGGATTTGTTTATGATAGTTTCAACTAAATGCATGACAGAATATCGGATTCACATTGAAAGAGGATGGGTCAACCCCATCATAGACATCCCATCACAGTTCTTTTTATTATGGATATATTTGTTATAGAATGTTTGTTTATAAGTCAATGAGATTTGTTTCTGGGAATATTTAACGCCATGTATCGTAGTTGTCACGAATTAAACGATGTCTTAAAATTAATTAATTCTACTATTGGTTTAAAACGGTAAAGATTTATGTTTCTTAATATTGATAGAATGTTTTTCAATTTCAAATGATATGGAAATTCTCTTACTTAAAAATACGTTTTCCCTACAAATCGTAAGTGAACGTAAAGCCACAACACAAAGATTATTAAGAGCAATCTGAAGAATTAGTTCGAAATTAATGTACAGACACCATCCCCGAGTTTTTACTTGTTACGTCCGAAATATATATCTGACATTTTAGCCAACATACCCGTACAACGTTATGACAAAGAGTTTATTTATAAAATAATTAACTTACATTAACTATAATATACAGAAACATGATATATGTAATTAGCCGATACCATGCATTATGTCGCAATGAAAAGGCCTACTTTTTAAAGTAGCTTTATAACCTGTTAAATACGGAACATGCTTTAATAATTTTTACTAAAACATGTTTTATGTTGACAGTAAATGTAACTGGTTCGCCTGTCATTAAAAGGCAAAAACGGAGCATCGTATTCGTAATGAACGTCTACAGTCTGTATGTAACAATATTAATCAAGAATATCATTGAGATCAACTTTTCTTTTGCCTTATTAAAGGATTTAACTCCAGGAGCAAGAGAAGCAATACAAACCCGATACAATGCAAGATATATAATTTAAGAGTCCGACTGAAAAATAGTTACATCACGTCTACACAAACAACAAAAATAAATGTTTAATTTTTAAACATTATCTAATCATGTTTTATAGGGAAGAGAAATGGACGGTCAACCTTTTTAAAAGTTATTATGTCCTGCAGCAATGATGCGTCAATAAATTAAAGTCAAAGAGAATGCGAAATGTCGACATTTAAATAAAAAAAAAATTGGAGAGGTATTCAGATAGGCTATTGCAGCTTGTTTACAAATCCTTTTAGTGAACTAAATAAGTTTCAACCAAAACCATTTTGAAACAGCAATTTCTGTACCTTGTGCATATGTTTGAATAGACATTAAATCATAAACATCCGTATGAATGAAATCGTGTTTAGGGCCTAGGCCTACTTCTTTACAATTTTACATGTATTTGCCAAATACATTTAAATAGACTTTATTTGACAGTAGTATTTTGTTTTCATTCTTTTGAAAATTCTCTTTCATTTGTTTTATCCGGGTTATTTAGTTCGTTGTTTCGACACATTTTTGTGCTTGGTTCAAACAAACATGTCATCGGAGAAACAAAATATTTCCTCTGACCATGGTGCTGTGTTTCACTGTTGGCAACTTATATATAACTATATTATGTTATTATTCGGGAAAAAATCTTTTTATAAATGTTCATTAATAAATCTTGGCCTATATCCACAGTAATAATGCTTGTTGATATTTACGTAGAAACATAGACCTATAAAACTTATTACGGCCAACATGGAACTAATCTTGTTTTTATAGCGCTCTTAGATTTAAAACAAACAAACTTAATTTCACTTTTAATGAACTAAACACTTTAAGCACTTTTAAATATATAAAAGCAGGAAATCTTGTTTATTTATGCAATCTCTGACGGTCAGAGTAGGCGAGCGAGTGTGACGTTACCGCTTCACACTCATGTCAGGCAAGCTGACGCTTCAGCACCTTAATGGCGGACAGTCACGTGACACCAAGATGGCGGCGCCCATGACTTTGGAAATAGAAACGTCTATATCACCGCCGTGTTGAATGAGACGTTTACTAGTGTAGAGACTTCTTGTGATGAGATATCAGGTATATCACCGCCGTGTTGAATGAGACGTTTACTAGTGTAGAGACGTCTGGTGATGATATATCAGGTATATCACCGCCGTGTTGAATGTGACGTTTACTAATGTAGAGACTTCTGGTGATGAGATATCAGGTATATCACCGACGTGTTGAATGAGACGTTTACTAGTGTAGAGACGTCTGATGATGAGTCACTCCTTCATGTCGTCTCATACACATGAATATTGTCAACATATTCAAAATTAATTGAATATTTACTTCGTAGAAGATAAGATTGTCATATTTAGTGTGTTTCAGCAATTGCATGTTGACATAACAACAGTCGTTGACAGATTCTCGTGATGAATTCTGAAAAGTAAAAAGCACAAAATACAACGATAAAACATTAATTCTTAAAGAACAAAATGCACGATGAAATAAATTCAGATAGCGATAGTGTAAGATAAAGAGATATGAGATTTGACAACACAGAGTTTAACTTTATATATGGAAGGAGAAGGTGGGAGTCAGTTTATTTCACTAGAATGTTACAGAATTTTGAATCATTATAAAGACTCACACTGTATTCCAATGATGACAGTGTAAGAACTAAGAAAGGAACATTTCACAGTCTGAGAATGAGTAGACGAAAAAGAAGCTTTGATCAGGCACATTTGAGAAAATATCAAAAACTTTATAAAAAGTTATTAATAAAAACTGGCTTTGCATTCAAGTAAAAACAATTATATATCATAGTAAAATAAATGTTGACATAAGTCATTACTTTGAAAAGGCGCTATACATCACACATTTTAGGATTACTAAAATGAAATATGAGTGAGTCAGTCATCCAACATGTACTTCAGTTCAAATGTCGGTCTATATAGTAGCTCCTAAACATTTCAGATTGTATTAACCTTTGATCAATTTATGTTGTTGTGTTGTATTGACTAGCTCACGACACTGATCATGTCTATGGTAATTCCCTCAATACGTTGTGGAGTTTGTACGCCAGGACCAACAGAAATAAGGAAATGGGCCACTTACAGTCATTTCGAAAATATCGACTCAGAAGTTAGTTGAATAAGTTACACATGGTCGTTTAAATAGTGTAAGTGAAATTTGATTTTAATGCTATAAAATCATCAAATCTTTACGGTTTAGATGGGCGGGCCAGCTGTGTCTCCAGGCCCGGGAGGTAGACAGGAAGTAGACGGGGACCCCCAGCAGAGTGATGACGGACGGAACCAGGAACGTTCTTGGCTCGTACACGATCGCAGTGACAGACAGCGCCAGGAAGAAGACGATGTAGATCACCGGGAACAAGACGTTCACCTGGCAATGGTAAACAGTCCTTGTAGCTTAATCAGGATTGGTGTACGGGGGTTAAAGGATAGATGCAATGACATATGGTCCAAATCGGATTCATTAAAATGGGATGTCAATTTGACAATTGCTCGATTATAAATTTCTGAAATCGGTCAATAAATTACTAATATACGGCTTTTTAAAAAAACGCCTAATTTAGCCCCTGAATGAAAGTCTGCGGGGGTGTGGCACGTGAAGGGATGACTTCTGTGACGTATATGGAGGAATCTGTCATAATTCATAATTCAACGTAATTTCAATTCGCAACACTTTAATTGCTAATTTCACAAAGAAATCTTCAATAAACCAACTTAATTTTCCCATATATCGAATGTTTAGATATTCAACTAGGTAATTCCGCAGATAACAATTACACAATTATTACATAAACATGTCTTTTTGGCGATGTAATACACCAAATTCATTTAACGGCAGTGATAATCGTCATTAATTCATTAACGAGACTCGGCGGAGTAGTTGTCTAGCCGGCCCCGTCTGTCGCTTATCACTGTCACGCCTCAGTGAGCATTTTGCAAAATGAATCGCCAAACTAATTGCGGTAGTGTTAAAATGGGTGAATTAAAATCGAACCAACCTGCAGAGGTTGCAGATTCTTTGAAGGGATCCTCCTTGGGGTACATATAGCATAAAAATCCTAATTTTTAACTTTATGACAGATTGTAACTTAATTTTTAAAAATAACAGTAAAAATAAGTTAAAAAAAACACAAATTAAGTGTTTTCCGAACGTGTGACCACCCTATGTAGAGCCCCATCCCAGCGCAAACCAAGGGATGTAACTCTAATATCACCACTTATCAATCTAACCATGTCAGACAGAATAAGGGGAGGTGGGTGGCCGTACCCCAAGGAGGATCCCTTTAAAGAATCTGCAACCTCTGCAGGTTGGTTCGATTCTTTTTCAGAAGGGATCCTCCTTGGGGTACATATAGCATAAGGCAGACTCCCAAAGAAGACTTAGGATGTGGATTCTGTCTGTATACTAAATACCCCTTAAAAGTGCTCTACTCAATCCAAGAAAGGTGTCACACTTACCAGATCACGTGACCTCCCGCGCCGAGGGCTGAGGATGGGTGATCCCTTGGGGACTTACCAATCGGCTAACCAGCCTGATTACCGTTATTCGAGCCAAATACCCCCCCCCCCCCCCCCCCCCCTCTTTTTTTTTTACAAAAGACTATTGGGGAGCAATAGGAGTAAGTATTTCCCCGCTAGGCAGTGCCAACGGGACACCTGCTGCGGAGGATATAAATGCCCAAAACAGTGTAACTGGTTAGGATGAACAATTAAGGTTAGTTTATTAGTCTTCTTAGAAAACTGAACTGAACCAAACTGAACAATAACTCGAAAGCTCAATCAGCTAGAGAGTGTCAACTCTGCCCACCTGAGAGAACCGACTGACCAAACCGAGCGCGCTCTCTAGAGTGCCTGTCTAGTTGGTAGTGTCGAATGAACGTGCTCGGCCGGCTCCAGATAGCGGCGGAGCAGATCTCTTCGATGGGCAGAGCCGCAGCGAACGCCTTAGACGTCGCAACCGCTCTAACCGAGTGAGCTTTCAACTGACCTGGGGCCTCTAAGCCCTTGTGAACGTAGCCCATGACAATGGCAGACACTATCCACCTGGATATTGACTGCTTTGACGCCGGCAAACCAGGCTTGCTACCTCCATAACAACAGAACAGTTGCTGATCCTTACGGATAGCCCTGGTACGTCTGATATAAGTCTTAAGAACCTTGCGTACATCCAAAATGTGTGCATGGTTTCCAGTGGACCCCGAAGAGGCCGGCTGCATAAGAGTCGGCAGTTCGATAGGAGCCGTCACCTGGAACGAGTGGTCGACCTTGGGACGATAGCTGTCGGGCAGCCTGATACTGACTCTGTCCTTATGAAAGACAGTCAGTTCGGGATCAGCAGACATCGCATGGATGTCGCCTACCCGCCTGCCCGACGCCAAAGCCACCAAAAAGGCGGTCTTCCACGTCAGAAGCTGCAGTGACAGTGCGTTCAAGTCTTTGAACCCCGGACCTGAGAGCCAATCCAAAACAATTGAAAGGTCCCAAGTGGGGCTGATACGCCGGACAACCGGACGTATCCTGTCCACGCCTGCTAAGAAACGCTGTACCAGTGGATGCGATCCCAAAAGAGCACCGTCCACTGGTATGTGGAAAGCAGAAATAGCCGTAGAGCATCCCCTTACAGTCGATGTGGCTAAACCAGCATCTAACCTGGACTGGAGGAACTCCAAAACAGCGACTAGATCTGTAGAAAAGGGATCGAGAAGCCCTCTATCGCCACACCAGGGCGCATAACAGGCCCATCGATCTTCATACTGAAGGTTTGTCGAATCCCTCCTCGAAGCCAGTATTGTGTCTGCAACTCGTGCAGGAATACCGCTCTCCTGGAGGCAATTCCGGACAGTGGCCAAGCCACCCACTGAATCCTGGGATTCGGGTGTGGCGCCCCTTCCTGAAATAGTCTGTGTCGTCTCGAGGGTAACAGTACAGGAGGCTGTACGAGAAACCTGAGAACGGACGGGAACCAACTCTGAGCCGTCCAAAGTGGTGCGATAAGCACCAGGAGGCGAGCTGGTTGATTGGTCAACTGGGCAAGAACCCTGGGGATCAGAGGTACCGGCGGGAACGCCCATAGTACTCTGTCCTTCCAGTCGATCGCGAAGGCGTCTCTGGATAGAGCCCTTGGATCTGGAATTCTTGAGCAGAACACAGGTATCTGATTCGTCATCCCTGACGCAAACAGATCCACCTGGAACGACCCGAACAACAGGGAGATAGTTCCGAATATCCCCCGGTCGAGCATCCACTCGTGAGGTGTTAGGATGCGCCGAGACAAAGCGTCCGCACGGACGTTGTCCACTCCCGGGAGATAAACAGGGACCACCTGAATGCTGAACTGGTCGCACCACAGTAGGAACTGCCACGACTCCTGAAGGAGAGATGGAGACACTGTGCCGCCCTGTTTCAGAATGTAGGATATGGCTGTTTGGTTGTCCATCTCTAGACGAACCACAAGCCCCCTGATCCGCTCTTTGAAGCACTCGAACACACGTCGAACTGCCCTGAGCTCTAGCACGTTGATGTGCAATTTCGACTCCTCCTGTGACCAAAGGCCCGAGGCTGTCAGGTCTTCCAGGACTCCCCCCCAGCCTGATAGGGAGGCGTCTGTCTGGATGGTGACCGAAGGCGTTGGAAGCTCTAGCGGTAGACCCTTGAGAAGGTTGCTCTCGGAAACCCACCACCGAAGATGCTCTAGCACCCAAACCGGTGTGGTTAGAACCTTCTCGAAGCTGTCCGAGTGTGACCACATTCGTGCCAGCGCTTGCTGAACCGGTCTCATACTCAAGCGAGCTCTCCAAACCACGTCCACTGTCGCCGCAATATGCCCCAACAACTGAAGCCAAGTCCTGGCTGTGTGGGTTGGCGATTGAAGGAACAAGAGGACTGCCACTCTGGACACCCGATCCGGGGCCAGGGACACGGAACCGGAGGCCGTATCGAACCTTGCGCCCAGAAAGACCAGGTCCTGTCTGGGGGCTATGTCTGACTTCTTCAGGTTGATGATCCAACCCAGCTTGAGCAAGATGTCTAACACCTGCTGGGTGGCTTCCTGATTTAGTTCTCGAGACAAGGCTCTGATCAGCCAGTCGTCCAGGTACGGATGACAACACCTGCCCTGCGACCTGGCGGCCTGCGCCGGTATCAACATCAACTTGGTGAATACCCTCGGAGCAGTTGAAATGCCGAAGGGTAACACCCGGAATTGGTAACAAGTCCCGTCGAAGGAGAACCGAAGAAACTCCTTGAAGTCGGGGTGCATTGGAACATGGAGATAAGCATCCTTGAGGTCTATTGACGACAGCCAATCTCCCCTCTCTACTGACGCTATGACCGTTCTCAAGGTTTCCATCTTGAACGTTGGAACCTGTAGACTGCGATTCAAATATTTCAGATTGAGAATCGGTCTGAACCCTCCGTCCTTCTTGGGTACCAGGAAGTAGGTCGAGTAATAACCGCTCTGTTCCTGACCCTTCGGTACTACCTCGATGGCTGCTTTGTCTAGCAAAGCCTGCACCTCGGCACGAAGGACTTCCGCCTTCTCGGGCAACTCGGGCACCTTCGTGTGCCGTATCCCGGAGAAAGTCGGTGTGTCGTACTTCCAAAGTGGTAAGTGGCCCTCCCTGAGTGTGGACAGGACCCAGGTATTTGAGGTGACTTTCTCCCACTCTGAGATGAAGTGAGATATTTCTGCCCCCCACTGGAAGATCTCTGGAAAGACAGTGTACCCCCGTCTCCGGCAGCATTCGAGCTGCTGGAATTTTGGGTGGTGACTCGGGCTTCGGAGGACCTAGGTCGGCTTGTTTTGCTTCCCTCGGCTCCGAAAATTCCGCTGGCCTTTATGCCCACGGAATTGCCCTTTCTTTCCCTTCCCCTTGAATCTCTTCTTGTTGCCCATAGGGCCATTCCAAGAAGCTCGACCGGAACCCCCCGGCGTGGGGTATTGGTCATCAAGGGGGGAAGACCGCACTCGCTTTTCTTGCGGAGCTGGTTCCTCGAGGAGCACTTTAGAGTCCTCGAAGGCAACCTTCTGCTCGGCGGCTTCCTTGACTACGGCCTGCGATCCAGGAAAGAGGGTTGATCCCAACCTGAAAGGCAGGTTCTGCAAGGTGAGGCATGTGGACTGCGAGTACTTAGACGTCGCTAGCCACAGCCGGCGCATCCCAATAACTGCGCCCATTATCTGACTCGAGGCACTCCTGATTGAGTCCCGAGCCAGATAACTTGATACCTCCGCCAACTGCTTCTGGAACGTGGTCACCTCAGTGCCCAGTTCCTGCATCTCTGCCAGGTCCTTAGCCTGCATAGCAGCAAGGTAGGCCCCGTGCACTGCTACCCTCAGTTGTTGGGCTCCGTTCCTATATGTGTCCTCGTGGGCACGGAACTCGGCCTTAAACATGGCAGCCTGCGACAGAAATGGAGGCAGTCGCCGGCCCTGTTTTCCTTCAGAAGGCTGCGCCTGAGCGCCGGACAGGGTGACGGAGGTCAGGACGCATTCGTCCACAACCGGAAGGTCGAAGAGACCGTCCTCTCCCAACTGGTACCTCTTGTTGAGTTCAGGCAAATCAGCCTTCGTACGGGCACCAGAAAGAAGAGGATTGATCGCCTCGACCAACAGGCTGTCGATGATGCGGAGCCTGGTCGCCGGAGGCTTGCTGGGAGCAAAAGCCTCCCCCGGAAGCCGGAACTCCTCGGTGACCTGCTCCGGAACGGGAACAAGCGTCTGCGGGATAGCGATCGCTATTTGGTCACGCGTCTCCTTTAGAAGCTCGGCGAGCGAAACAGCACGACCGGATTCCTCATCCCCCTCTGAATACTCGGATTCCTCCTCCTCCGGGTCCCCGGCACCTGAGCCACCCTGCAGTGACCCAGTGTCCGAAGCCCGATCTCGGATTGTCCATTTGAGAGGGATGCGGTACCCGGCGCTGCTCACCGGCGCTCGTTCCCCGACCGGAGCCGGTGTCCGGGACTGCGACGGCACCGGCGCCGAAGCACCGGCGCTCTTGCCCTTGGGGTTAACGGCGCCCCTCGACGTGCTCGGCACCTCGGCACCTTGCACCGACGAGGGGGCTTTGATTACTTGAGCACGAGGCAGAGCCGGAGCAGTCTCTCGGATGCCTACGTCGGGAGCCACTACCTTGCCGGGGCCTGCGCCCGGTTCAGTAGTGCCCCCGAGGTCGTTACCTGCACGAGTGCCGGCCGACCCTTGGGCATCAAGGTCCGGCAGGGCCAAGACGGTCAACTCCTTACGGAGCTGCTCCATCATCGACCCCACCATCCCCGTCATCTGCCCTTGGATTATGGCAGCGATAGCTGCCGCGTCCAGATTAGTATTAGTCATGGGTGTGTTAGCAACAGCAACGTTTACGTTAGTCTGTGGTTGTGGAGAAAGAACTGGAGGGGGAGGCGAACCCCCCGCAGCAGGTGACCCCACCTCCATATCCGCCTCATCCGATGAGGAAGAGGGGACAGGAGTGGATTGCACCTTCTTTTTCCCCTTACCCTTTGACTTACACCTTTTCTCTTTAGAGGGTGGGATGGCCCCTTTAATTTCCTGCCCTGCCTTCTGGAGGTTACGGTAGAAGAGCATGTCAACGCCCCTCTCCTTCTTCGCCCTTGGTGTGAAGTTGAGGCACAGCTGGCAGGTAGAGTCGTCGTGCTCATCCTCTACCAGGCATGCTAAGCACCTGTTGTGCTTGTCAGCAGGGGGGATGCGGGACTTGCACCCCACACATTCGGTGAAAGACTGCAAGTCAAACACAGAATGTTTAGGGGTGTGCATGTGTGTAAGTGCAATGTTTATGTTTCATAAAAGTGCATCATACAAACAAACGCAGAGGCGCTACTATAATAACTAAGCACTCGGCAAGTAATGAATAGTAAGCCACTGAAAGAAATAGAGCATGAATATACCTAGTATATCTTGCCGACTGAGACGATAACCCCGAGAATGAAAATTCAAAAAGGGAGAAATCCTCATCAGTAAAGTGCTGCCCTAAAATGCGAAGCATGATAAAGAGCCCCCAAAACAAACAAATCTCAATACAAGAATAGCAAAGTACTAACACATTGCATTTTGTTTGAGATCCGCCATTTTGAGCGTTTTCCATCCGCCATTATTCGAAGCATACGAAGCACGTGCGAATTGAAAAACGAAGTTACAACGCGACAAAAAACCATATAAGTAACCTAAACATTCGCCTCTACGAATAAAAAGGGGTTACAACACATACAATATTCTTAGTCTTGTCCATTTTCATCAAATTGTGAAACTCAAGTCAAAAGGTCTCTCAAACAAAAACACGTCTTGTCTGGTCAATGACAGAGTGATAAGTGGTGAGATTAGAGTTACATCCCTTGGTTTGCGCTGGGATGGGGCTCTACATAGGGTGGTCACACGTTCG
This sequence comes from Gibbula magus, assembly GCA_936450465.1. Taxonomy (NCBI): domain Eukaryota; kingdom Metazoa; phylum Mollusca; class Gastropoda; order Trochida; family Trochidae; genus Gibbula; species Gibbula magus. The sequence goes on along the minus strand of OW388292.1, from coordinate 89,477,620 downwards.
GAAAACACTTATTTTGTGTTTTTTTGAACTTATTTTTACTGTTATTTTTAAAAATTAAGTTACAATCTGTCATCAAGTTAAAAATTAGGATTTTTATGCTATATGTACCCCAAGGAGGATCCCTTCTGAAAAAGAATCGTCTTAATCATCAATTGCAAGTGTATATTGTATCGATTTTATGCTCAATTGATTCCAATGTACAATATACGTAGGTAATCATCTGTCACTTCTGAGAAAAATGCATTTCATCAGGTCTTTAATGTACGTTGTAGCTTTATCAGGATTGGTATACGGGGACGCAAATATTGCTCCTCGATATAAGTAACTTCATTGGCTGGATATGTATATCTATAGGAGGCAAACTGCGGATACAAGAGCCTGATGGAGCAAAGCAAGGAGCAAAATGCAAATTTAGGTAAATTGCTCTTCGTGGAACCCTTATCTTTTTTTATTTTTATTTTTAGTTCATGATTGTGTGTACACGTTTGATAATACACTTATCTCATTCTATTTAACTGTATCTGTGACAGTTTCACTCGTTTCGCATACTCTCACCTCGTAAGTATCCTGTGTAGCTGGGTGTTTCCGCCTGATTCTGAATATACCTAAAACACCGACGAATTCTCCGCCTGCTTTGAAGAACGAATACGCCCCGAGCACAGACCTCACATCGCCCATACAGATGTAGATAACTGCTATCATGAACTGGAAAAATGAAATCAAAGAAAACATTTTTAATTTGTTTATGGAAATGTCATACCATATCGTTCCTTTCATTTTTGAGAACAGTATGCTAGAAAAAAGGATAACAAACAGTACCCTGGAGTTATGCGACCTCTTTCCATTCAAATGCCTGTTTGTCGTGCACGAATGTGCAATTTAAAAAAAGGATCATATTTACTTTCATGTTTAAAAAAATGAGTTCTTATTCATCCAGGGCACTGGTTACCAACACTACAAATACACTAAGTCTAAGAGTGCCACATTCGAAAAAGACGATGTCCTGAATAGAATAACAATAATAAACATAATAATAATAATAATAATAATAATAATAATAATAATAATAATTAAGTAGGGTAGGTTACTCCTCAACCCTACAGTTGCTCCTGTATACATAAAACACATGTAACAATAAACAAGCACACTAAAACACGGGACTTGACTATATGCTATTCAACATTGTTTCAAAATCAAATAAAACTGAACACAACGAATTAAAACAATTAACCCTCCAACACATATTACATTTAAGTTGAGGAAGAACCTACCAGGAGGATGATGGAGAGTTGAGAAGTAACCTACCAGGAGGATGATGGAGGGTTGAGGAAGAACCTACCAGGAGGATGATGGAGGGTTTAGGAAGAACCTACCAGGAGGATGATGGAGGGTTGAGGAAGAACCTACCAGGAGGATGATGGAGGGTTGAGGAAGAACCTACCAGGAGGATGATGGAGATTTGAGGAAGAACCTATCAGGAGGATGATGGAGGGTTGAGGAAGAACCTACCAGGAGAATGATGGAGGGTTGAGGAAGAACCTACCAGGAGGATGATGGAGGGTTGAGGAAGAACCTACCAGGAGGATGATGGAGGGTTGAGGAAGAACCTACCAGGAGGATGATGGAGGGTTGAGGATTAACCTACCAGGAGGATGATGGAGGGTTGAGGAGTAACTTACCAGGATGATGATGGAGAGTTGAGGAAGATCCTACCAGGAGGATGATGGCGAGTTGAGGAAGAACCTACCAGGAGGATGATGGAGGGTTGAGGAGTAACCTACCAGGAGGATGATGGAGGGTTGAGGAAGAACCTACCAGGAGGAGGATGGAGGGTTGAGGAAGATCCTACCAGGAGGATGATGGAGGGTTGAGGAAGAACCTACCAGGAGGATGATGGCGAGTTGAGGAAGAACCTACCAGGTGGATGATGGAGAGTTGAGGAAGAACCTACCAGGAGGATGATGGAGGGTTGAGGAAGAACCTACCAGGAGGATGATGGAGAGTTGAGAAGTAACCTACCAGGTGGATGATGGAGAGTTGAGGAAGAACCTACCAGGAGGATGATGGAGGGTTGAGGAAGAACCTACCAGGAGGATGATGGAGAGTTGAGAAGTAACCTACCAGGAGGATGATGGAGGGTTGAGAAGTAACCTACCAGGAGGATGATGGAGGGTTGAGGAAGAACCTACCAGGAGGATGATGGAGAGTTGCGGAAGAACCTACCAGGAGGATGATGGAGGGTTGAGGAGTAACCTACCAGGAGGATGATGGAGGATTGAGGAAGAACCTACCAGGAGGATGATGGAGGGTTGAGGAAGAACCTACCAGGAGGATGATGGAGAGTTGCGGAAGAACCTACCAGGAGGATGATGGAGGGTTGAGGAGTAACCTACCAGGAGGATGATGGAGGATTGAGGAAGAACCTACCAGGAGGATGATGGAGGATTGAGGAAGAACCTACCAGGAGGATGATGGAGGGTTGAGGAAGAACCTACCAGGAGGATGATGGAGAGTTGAGGTGTAACCTACTAGGAGGATGATGGAGGGTTGAGGAGTAACCTACCAGGAGGATGATGGAGAGTTGAGGAAGAACCTACCAGGAGGATGATGGAGGGTTGAGGAGTAACCTACCAGGAGGATGATGGAGAGTTGAGGAGTAACCTACCAGGAGGATGATGGAGAGTTGAGGAAGATCCTACCAGGAGGATGATGGAGGGTTGAGGAAGAACCTACCAGGAGGATGATGGCGAGTTGAGGAAGAACCTACCAGGTGGATGATGGAGAGTTGAGGAAGAACCTACCAGGAGGATGATGGAGGGTTGAGGAAGAACCTACCAGGAGGATGATGGAGGGTTGAGGAAGATCCTACCAGGAGGATGATGGAGGGTTGAGGAAGAACCTACCAGGAGGATGATGGAGGGTTGAGGAAGAACCTACCAGGAGGATGATGGAGGGTTGAGGAAGAACCTACCATGAGGATGATGGAGAGTTGCGGAAGAACCTACCAGGAGGATGATGGAGGGTTGCGGAAGAACCTACCAGGAGGATGATGGAGGGTTGAGGAAGAACCTACCATGAGGATGATGGAGAGTTGAGGAAGAACCTACCAGGAGGATGATGGAGGATTGAGGAAGAACCTACCAGGAGGATGATGGAGGGTTGAGGATTAACCTACCAGGAGGATGATGGAGGGTTGAGGAGTAACCTACCAGGAGGATGATGGAGGATTGAGGAAGAACCTACCAGGAGGATGATGGAGGGTTGAGGATTAACCTACCAGGAGGATGATGGAGGGATGAGGAATAACCTACCAGGAGGATGATGGAGAGTTGAGGAGTAACTTACCAGGATGATGATGGCGGGATGAGGAAGAACCTACCAGGAGGATGATTGAGGGTTGAGGAGTAACCTACCAGGAGGATGATGGAGGATTGAGGAAGAACCTACCAGGAGGATGATGGAGGGTTGAGGATTAACCTACCAGGAGGATGATGGAGGGATGAGGAGTAACCTACCAGGAGGATGATGGAGGGTTGAGGAGTAACCTACCAGGAGGATGATGGAGAGTTGAGGAAGAACCTACCAGGAGGATGATGGAGGGTTGAGGAAGAACCTACCAGGAGGATTATGGAGAGTTGAGATGTAACATACCAGAAGGATGATGGAATGTTGAGGAGTAACCTACCAGGAGGATGATGGAGGGTTGAGGAAGAACCTACCAGGAGGATGATGGAGGGTTGAGGATTAACCTACCAGGATGATGGAGGGATGAGGAATAACCTACCAGGAGGATGATGGAGAGTTGAGGAGTAACTTACCAGGATGATGATGGCGGGATGAGGAAGAACCTACCAGGAGGATGATGGAGGGTTGAGGAGTAACCTACCAGGAGGATGATGGAGGATTGAGGAAGAACCTACCAGGAGGATGATGGAGGGTTGAGGATTAACCTACCAGGAGGATGATGGAGGGATGAGGAATAACCTACCAGGAGGATGATGGAGAGTTGAGGAGTAACTTACCAGGATGATGATGGCGGGATGAGGAAGAACCTACCAGGAGGATGATTGAGGGTTGAGGAAGAACCTACCAGGAGGATGATGGAGAGTTGAGGAAGAACCTACCAGGAGGATGATGGAGGGTTGAGGAGTAACTTACCAGGAGGATGGTGGAGAGTTGAGGAAGAACCTACCAGGAGGATGATGGAGGGTTGAGGATTAACCTACCAGGAGGATGATGGAGGGATTAGGAATAACCTACCAGGAGGATGATGGAGAGTTGAGGAGTAACTTACCAGGATGATGATGGCGGGATGAGGAAGAACCTACCAGGAGGATGATGGAGAGTAGAGGAAGAACCTACCAGGAGGATGATGGCGAGTTGAGGAAGAACCTACCAGGTGGATGATGGAGAGTTGAGGAAGAACCTACCAGGATGATGATGGAGAGTTGAGGAAGAACCTACCAGGAGGATGATGGAGAGTAGAGGAAGAACCTACCAGGAGGATGATGGAGAGTAGAGGAAGAACCTACCAGGAGGATGATGGAGAGTAGAGGAAAAACCTACCAGGAGGATGATGGAGAGTTGAGGAAGAACCTACCAGGAGGATGATGGAGAGTAGAGGAAGAACCTACCAGGAGGATGATGGAGGGTTGAGGAAGAACCTATCAGGAGGATGATGGAGGGTTGAGGAAGAACCTACCAGGAGGATGATGGAGGATTGAGGAAGAACCTACCAGGAGGATGATGGAGAGTTGTAGAAAAATCTACCAGGAGGATGATGGAGGGTTGAGGAGTAACCTACCAGGAGGATGATGGAGAGTTGAGGAAGAACCTACCAGGAGGATGATGGAGGGTTGAGGATTAACCTACCAGGAGGATGATGGAGGGATGAGGAATAACCTACCAGGAGGATGATGGAGAGTTGAGGAGTAACTTACCAGGATGATGATGGCGGGATGAGGAAGAACCTACCAGGAGGATGATTGAGGGTTGAGGAAGAACCTACCAGGAGGATGATGGAAAGTTGAGGAAGAACCTACCAGGAGGATGATGGAGGGTTGAGGAAGAACCTACCAGGAGGATTATGGAGAGTTGAGATGTAACATACCAGAAGGATGATGGAATGTTGAGGAGTAACCTACCAGGAGGATGATGGAGGGTTGAGGAAGAACCTACCAGGAGGATGATGGAGGGTTGAGGATTAACCTACCAGGAGGATGATGGAGGGTTGAGGAAGAACCTACCATGAGGATGATGGAGAGTTGCGGAAGAACCTACCAGGAGGATGATGGAGGGTTGAGGAGTAACCTACCAGGAGGATGATGGAGGATTGAGGAAGAACCTACCAGGAGGATGATGGAGGGTTGAGGATTAACCTACCAGGAGGATGATGGAGGGTTGAGGAGTAACCTACCAGGAGGATGATGGAGGATTGAGGAAGAACCTACCAGGAGGATGATGGAGGGTTGAGGATTAACCTACCAGGAGGATGATGGAGGGATGAGGAATAACCTACCAGGAGGATGATGGAGAGTTGAGGAGTAACTTACCAGGATGATGATGGCGGGATGAGGAAGAACCTACCAGGAGGATGATTGAGGGTTGAGGAGTAACCTACCAGGAGGATGATGGAGGATTGAGGAAGAACCTACCAGGAGGATGATGGAGGGTTGAGGATTAACCTACCAGCAGGATGATGGAGGGATGAGGAGTAACCTACCAGGAGGATGTTGGAGGGTTGAGGATTAACCTACCAGCAGGATGATGGAGGGATGAGGAGTAACCTACCAGGAGGATGATGGAGAGTTGAGGAAGAACCTACCAGGAGGATGATGGAGGGTTGAGGAAGAACCTACCAGGAGGATTATGGAGAGTTGAGATGTAACATACCAGAAGGATGATGGAATGTTGAGGAGTAACCTACCAGGAGGATGATGGAGGGTTGAGGAAGAACCTACCAGGAGGATGATGGAGGGTTGAGGATTAACCTACCAGGAGGATGATGGAGGGATGAGGAATAACCTACCAGGAGGATGATGGAGAGTTGAGGAGTAACTTACCAGGATGATGATGGCGAGATGAGGAAGAACCTACCAGGAGGATGATGGAGGGTTGAGGAGTAACCTACCAGGAGGATGATGGAGGATTGAGGAAGAACCTACCAGGAGGATGATGGAGGGTTGAGGATTAACCTACCAGGAGGATGATGGAGGGATGAGGAATAACCTACCAGGAGGATGATGGAGAGTTGAGGAGTAACTTACCAGGATGATGATGGCGGGATGAGGAAGAACCTACCAGGAGGATGATTGAGGGTTGAGGAAGAACCTACCAGGAGGATGATGGAGAGTTGAGGAAGAACCTACCAGGAGGATGATGGAGAGTAGAGGAAGAACCTACCAGGAGGATGATGGAGGGTTGAGGAGTAACTTACCAGGAGGATGGTGGAGAGTTGAGGAAGAACCTACCAGGAGGATGATGGAGGGTTGAGGATTAACCTACCAGGAGGATGATGGAGGGATTTGGAATAACCTACCAGGAGGATGATGGAGAGTTGAGGAGTAACTTACCAGGAGGATGGTGGAGAGTTGAGGAAGAACCTACCAGGAGGATGATGGAGGGTTGAGGATTAACCTACCAGGAGGATGATGGAGGGATTTGGAATAACCTACCAGGAGGATGATGGAGAGTTGAGGAGTAACTTACCAGGATGATGATGGCGGGATGAGGAAGAACCTACCAGGAGGATGATGGAGAGTAGAGGAAGAACCTACCAGGAGGATGATGGCGAGTTGAGGAAGAACCTACCAGGTGGATGATGGAGAGTTGAGGAAGAACCTACCAGGATGATGATGGAGAGTTGAGGAAGAACCTACCAGGAGGATGATGGAGAGTAGAGGAAGAACCTACCAGGAGGATGATGGAGAGTAGAGGAAGAACCTACCAGGAGGATGATGGAGAGTAGAGGAAAAACCTACCAGGAGGATGATGGAGAGTTGAGGAAGAACCTACCAGGAGGATGATGGAGAGTAGAGGAAGAACCTACCAGGAGGATGATGGAGGGTTGAGGAAGAACCTATCAGGAGGATGATGGAGGGTTGAGGAAGAACCTACCAGGAGGATGATGGAGGATTGAGGAAGAACCTACCAGGAGGATGATGGAGAGTTGTAGAAAAACCTACCAGGAGGATGATGGAGGGTTGAGGAGTAACCTACCAGGAGGATGATGGAGAGTTGAGGAAGAACCTACCAGGAGGATGATGGAGGGTTGAGCATTAACCTACCAGGAGGATGATGGAGGGATGAGGAATAACCTACCAGGAGGATGATGGAGAGTTGAGGAGTAACTTACCAGGATGATGATGGCGGGATGAGGAAGAACCTACCAGGAGGATGATTGAGGGTTGAGGAAGAACCTACCAGGAGGATGATGGAAAGTTGAGGAAGAACCTACCAGGAGGATGATGGAGGGTTGAGGAAGAACCTACCAGGAGGATTATGGAGAGTTGAGATGTAACATACCAGAAGGATGATGGAATGTTGAGGAGTAACCTACCAGGAGGATGATGGAGGGTTGAGGAAGAACCTACCAGGAGGATGATGGAGGGTTGAGGATTAACCTACCAGGAGGATGATGGAGGGATGAGGAATAACCTACCAGGAGGATGATGGAGAGTTGAGGAGTAACTTACCAGGATGATGATGGAGGGTTGAGGAAGAACCTACCAGGAGGATGATGGAGAGTTGAGGAAGAACCTACCAGAAGGATTATGGAGAGTTGAGATGTAACATACCAGAAGGATGATGGAATGTTGAGGATTAACCTACTAGGAGGATGATGGAGGGTTGAGGAAGAACCTATCAGGAGGATGATGGAGAGTTGAGGAAGAACCTACCAGGAGGATGATGGAGAGTTGAGGATTAACCTACGAGGAGGATGATGGAGGGTTGAGGATTAACCTACGAGGAGGATGATGGAGAGTTGAGGATTAACCTACGAGGAGGATGGTGGAGAGTTGAGGATTAACCTACGAGGAGGATGATGGAGAGTTGAGGAAGAACCTACCAGGAGGATGATGGAGAGTAGAGGAAGAACCTACCAGGAGGATGGTGGAGAGTTGAGGAAGAACCTACCAGGAGGATGATGGAGAGTTGAGGAAGAACCTACCAGGAGGATGATGGAGAGTAGAGGAAGAACCTACCAGGAGGATGATGGCGAGTTGAGGAAGAACCTACCAGGACGATGATGGAGAGTAGAGGAAGAACCTACCAGGAGGATGATGGAGAGTTGAGGAAGAACCTACGAGGAGGATGATGGAGAGTTGAGGATTAACCTACGAGGAGGATGGTGGAGAGTTGAGGATTAACCTACCAGGAGGATGATGGAGAGTTGAGGAAGAACCTACCAGGAGGATGATGGAGAGTAGAGGAAGAACCTACCAGGAGGATGATGGAGGGTTGAGGAAGAACCTACCAGGACGATGATGGAGAGTAGAGGAAGAACCTACCAGGAGGATGATGGAGAGTTGAGGAAGAACCTACCAGGAGGATGATGGAGAGTAGAGGAAGAACCTACCAGGAGGATGATGGCGAGTTGAGGAAGAACCTACCAGGAGGATGATGGAGAGTAGAGGAAGAACCTACCAGGAGGATGGTGGAGAGTTGAGGAAGAACCTACCAGGAGGATGATGGAGAGTTGAGGAAGAACCTACCAGGAGGATGATGGAGAGTAGAGGAAGAACCTACCAGGAGGATGATGGAGAGTTGAGGAAGAACCTACGAGGAGGATGATGGAGAGTTGAGGATGAACCTACGAGGAGGATGGTGGAGAGTTGAGGATTAACCTACGAGGAGGATGATGGAGAGTTGAGGAAGAACCTACCAGGAGGATGATGGAGAGTAGAGGAAGAACCTACCAGGAGGATGATGGAGGGTTGAGGAAGAACCTACCAGGACGATGATGGAGAGTAGAGGAAGAACCTACCAGGAGGATGATGGAGAGTTGAGGAAGAACCTACCAGGAGGATGATTGAGAGTTGAGGAAGAACCTACCAGGAGGATGATGGAGAGTAGAGGAAGAACCTACCAGGAGGATGATGGCGAGTTGAGGAAGAACCTACCAGGAGGATGATGGAGAGTTGAGGAAGAACCTACCAGGAGGATGATGGAGAGTAGAGGAAGAACCTACCAGGAGGATGATGGAGGGTTGAGGAAGAACCTATCAGGAGGATGATGGAGGGTTGAGGAAAAACCTATCAGGAGGATGATGGAGAGTTGAGGAAGAACCTACCAGGAGGATGATGGAGAGTTGAGGAAGAACCTATCAGGAGGATGATGGAGAGTTGAGGAAGAACCTACCAGGAGGATGATGGAGAGTTGAGGATTAACCTACCAGGAGGATGATGGAGGGTTGAGGAAGAACCTACCAGGAGGATGATGGAGGGTTGAGGAAGAACCTACCAGGAGGATGATGGAGGGTTGAGGAAGAACCTCCCAGGAGGATGATGGCGAGTTGAGGAGTAACCTACCAGGAGGATGATGGAGAGTAGAGGAAGAACCTACCAGGAGGATGATGGCGAGTTGAGGAAGAACCTACCAGGACGATGATGGAGAGTAAAGGAAGAACCTACCAGGAGGATGATGGAGAGTAGAAAAAGAACCTACCAGGAGGATGATGGAGGGTTGAGGAAGAACCTACCAGGAGGATGATGGAGGGATGGGGAATAACCTACCAGGAGGATGATGGAGGGTTGAGGAAGAACCTACCAGGAGGATGATGGAGGGTTGAGGATTAACCTACCAGGAGGATGATGGAGGGATGAGGAAGAACCTACCAGGAGGATGATGGAGAGTTGAGGAAGAACCTACCAGAAGGATGATGGAGAGTTGAGGATTAACCTACGAGGAGGATGATGGAGGGTTGAGGAAGAACCTACCAGGAGGATGATGGAGAGTTGAGGAAGAACCTACCAGGAGGATGATGGCGAGTTGAGGAAGAACCTACCAGGAGGATGGTGGAGAGTTGAGGAAGAACCTACCAGGATGATGATGGAGGGTTGAGGAGTAACCTACCAGGAGGATGATGGAGGGTTGAGGAGTAACCTACCAGGAGGATGATGGAGGGTTGAGGAAGAACCTACCAGGAGGATGATGGAGAGTTGAGGACTAACCTACCAGGAGGATGATGGAGGGTTGAGGAATAACCTACCAGGAGGATGATGGAGGGTTGAGAAGTAACCTACCAGGAGGATGATGGAGGGTTGAGGAGTAACCTACCAGGAGGATGATGGAGGGTTGAGGAAGAACCTACCAGGAGGATGATTCAGAGTTGAGGAAGAACCTACCAGGAGGATGATGGAGGGTTGAGGAAGAACCTACCAGGAGGATGATGGAGGGTTGAGGATTAACCTACCAGGAGGATGATGGAGGGTTGAGGATTAACCTACCAGGAGGATGATGGAGGGTTGAGGATTAACCTACCAGGAGGATGATGGAGAGTTGAGGAAGAACCTACCAGGAGGATGATGGCGAGTTGAGGAAGAACCTACCAGGAGGATGATGGAGGGTTTAGGAAGAACCTACCAGGAGGATGATGGAGGGTTGAGGAGTAACCTACCAGGAGGATGATGGAGGGTTGAGGAAGAACCTACCAGGAGGATGATGGAGGGTTGAGGAAGAACCTACCAGGAGGATGATGGAGAGTTGAGGACTAACCTACCAGGAGGATGATGGAGGGTTGAGGAATAACCTACCAGGAGGATGATGGAGGGTTGAGAAGTACCCTACCAGGAGGATGATGGAGGGTTGAGGAGTAACCTACCAGGAGGATGATGGAGGGTTGAGGAAGAACCTACCAGGAGGATGATTGAGAGTTGAGGAAGAACCTACCAGGAGGATGATGGAGGGTTGAGGAAGAACCTACCAGGAGGATGATGGAGGGTTGAGGATTAACCTACCAGGAGGATGATGGAGGGTTGAGGAAGAACCTACCAGGAGGATGATGGAGAGTAGAGGAAGAACCTACCAGGAGGATGATGGCGAGTTGAGGAAGAACCTACCAGGACGATGATGGAGAGTAGAGGAAGAACCTACCAGGAGGATGATGGAGAGTTGAGGAAGAACCTACGAGGAGGATGATGGAGAGTTGAGGATTAAAATACGAGGAGGATGGTGGAGAGTTGAGGATTAACCTACGAGGAGGATGATGGAGAGTTGAGGAAGAACCTACCAGGAGGATGATGGAGAGTAGAGGAAGAACCTACCAGGAGGATGATGGAGGGTTGAGGAAGAACCTACCAGGACGATGATGGAGAGTAGAGGAAGAACCTACCAGGAGGATGATGGAGAGTTGAGGAAGAACCTACCAGGAGGATGATGGAGAGTAGAGGAAGAACCTACCAGGAGGATGATGGCGAGTTGAGGAAGAACCTACCAGGAGGATGATGGAGAGTAGAGGAAGAACCTACCAGGAGGATGGTGGAGAGTTGAGGAAGAACCTACCAGGAGGATGATGGAGAGTTGAGGAAGAACCTACCAGGAGGATGATGGAGAGTTGAGGAAGAACCTACGAGGAGGATGATGGAGAGTTGAGGATGAACCTACGAGGAGGATGGTGGAGAGTTGAGGATTAACCTACGAGGAGGATGATGGAGAGTTGAGGAAGAACCTACCAGGAGGATGATGGAGAGTAGAGGAAGAACCTACCAGGAGGATGATGGAGGGTTGAGGAAGAACCTACCAGGACGATGATGGAGAGTAGAGGAAGAACCTACCAGGAGGATGATGGAGAGTTGAGGAAGAACCTACCAGGAGGATGATGGAGAGTAGAGGAAGAACCTACCAGGAGGATGATGGCGAGTTGAGGAAGAACCTACCAGGAGGATGATGGAGAGTTGAGGAAGAACCTATCAGGAGGATGATGGAGAGTTGAGGAAGAACCTACCAGGAGGATGATGGAGAGTTGAGGATTAACCTACGAGGAGGATGATGGCGAGTTGAGGAAGAACCTACCAGGAGGATGATGGAGAGTAGAGGAAGAACCTACCAGGAGGATGATGGCGAGTTGAGGAAGAACCTACCAGGACGATGATGGAGAGTAAAGGAAGAACCTACCAGGAGGATGATGGAGAGTAGAAAAAGAACCTACCAGGAGGATGATGGAGGGTTGAGGAAGAACCTACCAGGAGGATGATGGAGGGATGGGGAATAACCTACCAGGAGGATGATGGAGGGTTGAGGAAGAACCTACCAGGAGGATGATGGAGGGTTGAGGATTAACCTACCAGGAGGATGATGGAGGGATGAGGAAGAACCTACCAGGAGGATGATGGAGAGTTGAGGAAGAACCTACCAGAAGGATGATGGAGAGTTGAGGATTAACCTACGAGGAGGATGATGGAGGGTTGAGGAAGAACCTACCAGGAGGATGATGGAGAGTTGAGGAAGAACCTACCAGGAGGATGATGGCGAGTTGAGGAAGAACCTACCAGGAGGATGGTGGAGAGTTGAGGAAGAACCTACCAGGATGATGATGGAGGGTTGAGGAGTAACCTACCAGGAGGATGATGGAGGGTTGAGGAGTAACCTACCAGGAGGATGATGGAGGGTTGAGGAAGAACCTACCAGGAGGATGATGGAGGGTTGAGGAAGAACCTACCAGGAGGATGATGGAGGGTTGAGGAATAACCTACCAGGAGGATGATGGAGGGTTGAGAAGTAACCTACCAGGAGGATGATGGAGGGTTGAGGAGTAACCTACCAGGAGGATGATGGAGGTTTGAGGAAGAACCTACCAGGAGGATGATTCAGAGTTGAGGAAGAACCTACCAGGAGGATGATGGAGGGTTGAGGAAGAACCTACCAGGAGGATGATGGAGGGTTGAGGATTAACCTACCAGGAGGATGATGGAGGGTTGAGGAAGAACCTACCAGGAGGATGATGGCGAGTTGAGGAAGAACCTACCAGGAGGATGATGGAGGGTTTAGGAAGAACCTACCAGGAGGATGATGGAGGGTTGAGGAGTAACCTACCAGGAGGATGATGGAGGGTTGAGGAAGAACCTACCAGGAGGATGATGGAGGGTTGAGGAAGAACCTACTAGGAGGATGATGGAGAGTTGAGGACTAACCTACCAGGAGGATGATGGAGGGTTGAGGAATAACCTACCAGGAGGATGATGGAGGGTTGAGAAGTAACCTACCAGGAGGATGATGGAGGGTTGAGGAGTAACCTACCAGGAGGATGATGGAGGGTTGAGGAAGAACCTACCAGGAGGATGATTGAGAGTTGAGGAAGAACCTACCAGGAGGATGATGGAGGGTTGAGGAAGAACCTACCAGGAGGATGATGGAGGGTTGAGGATTAACCTACCAGGAGGATGATGGAGGGTTGAGGAAGAACCTACCAGGAGGATGATGGCGAGTTGAGGAAGAACCTACCAGGAGGATGATGGAGGGTTTAGGAAGAACCTACCAGGAGGATGATGGAGGGTTGAGGAGTAACCTACCAGGAGGATGATGGAGGGTTGAGGAAGAACCTACCAGGAGGATGATGGAGGGTTGAGGAGTAACCTACCAGGAGGATGATGGAGGGTTGAGGAAGAACCTACCAGAAGGATGATGGAGGGTTGAGGAAGAACCTACCAGGAGGATGGTGGAGAGTTGAGGAAGAACCTACCAGGAGGATGATGGAGGGTTGAGGAAGAACCTACCAGGAGGATGGTGGCGAGTTGAGGAAGAACGTACCAGGAGGATGATGGAGGGTTGAGGAGTAACCTACCAGGAGGATGATGGCGAGTTGAGGAAGAACCTATCAGGAGGATGATGGAGGGTTGAGGAGTAACCTACCAGGAGGATGATGGCGAGTTGAGGAAGAACCTACCAGGAGGATGATGGAGAGTAGAGGAAGAACCTATCAGGAGGATGGTGGAGGGTTGAGGAAGAACCTACAAGGAGGATGATGGAGAGTTGAGGAAGATCCTACCAGGAGGATGGTGGAAGGTTGAGGAAGAACCTACCAGGAGGATGATGGAGGGTTGAGGAAGAACCTACCAGGAGGATGATGGAGGGTTGAGGAAGAACCTACCAGGAGGATGATGGAGGGTTGAGGATTAACCTACCAGGAGGATGATGGAGGGATGAGGAATAACCTATCAGGAGGATGATGGAGGGTTGAGGAAGAACCTACAAGGAGGATGATGGAGAGTTGAGGAAGATCCTACCAGGAGGATGGTGGAAGGTTGAGGAAGAACCTACCAGGAGGATGATGGAGGGTTGAGGAAGAACCTACCAGGAGGATGATGGAGGGTTGAGGAAGAACCTACCAGGAGGATGATGGAGGGTTGAGGATTAACCTACCAGGAGGATGATGGAGGGATGAGGAATAACCTATCAGGAGGATGATGGAGGGTTGAGGAAGAACCTATCAGGAGGATGATGGAGAGTTGAGGAAGAACCTACCAGGAGGATGATGGAGAGTTGAGGAAGAACCTATCAGGAGGATGATGGAGAGTTGAGGAAGATCTACCAGGAGGATGATGGAGAGTTGAGGATTAACCTACGAGGAGGATGATGGCGAGTTGAGGAAGAACCTACCAGGAGGATGATGGAGAGTAGAGGAAGAACCTACCAGGAGGATGATGGCGAGTTGAGGAAGAACCTACCAGGACGATGATGGAGAGTAGAGGAAGAACCTACCAGGAGGATGATGGAGGGTTTAGGAAGAACCTACCAGGAGGATGATGGAGGGATGGGGAATAACCTACCAGGAGGATGATGGAGAGTTGAGGAAGAACCTACCAGGAGGATAATGGAGAGTTGAGGAAGAACCTACCAGGAGGATGATGGAGAGTTGAGGAAGAACCTACCAGGAGGATGATGGAGGGTTTAGGAAGAACCTACCAGGAGGATGATGGAGAGTTGTAGAAAAACCTACCAGGAGGATGATGGAGAGATGAGGAAGAACCTATCAGGAGGATGATGGAGAGTTGAGGAAGAACCTACCAGGAGGATGATGGAGAGTTGAGGAAGAACCTATCAGGAGGATGATGGAGAGTTGAGGAAGAACCTACCAGGAGGATGATGGAGAGTTGAGGATTAACCTACGAGGAGGATGATGGCGAGTTGAGGAAGAACCTACCAGGAGGATGATGGAGAGTAGAGGAAGAACCTACCAGGAGGATGATGGCGAGTTGAGGAAGAACCTACCAGGACGATGATGGAGAGTAGAGGAAGAACCTACCAGGAGGATGATGGAGGGTTGAGGAAGAACCTACCAGGAGGATGATGGAGGGATGGGGAATAACCTACCAGGAGGATGATGGAGAGTTGAGGAAGAACCTACCAGGAGGATAATGGAGAGTTGAGGAAGAACCTACCAGGAGGATGATGGAGAGTTGAGGAAGAACCTACCAGGAGGATGATGGAGGGTTTAGGAAGAACCTACCAGGAGGATGATGGAGAGTTGTAGAAAAACTTCCAGGAGGATGATGGAGGGTTTAGGAAGAACCTACAAGGAGGATGATGGAGAGTTGAGGAAGAACCTACCAGGAGGATGATTGAGGGTTTAGGAAGAACCTACCAGGAGGATGATGGAGAGATGAGGAAGAACCTACCAGGAGGATGATTGAGAGTTGAGGAAGAACCTACCTACCAGGAGGATGGTGGAGGGTTGTGGTGTAACCTATCAGGCGAAAGATGGAGAGTTGAGGTGTAACCTACCAGGAGAGGGGTGGAGGGTTGAGGAGTAACATACCATGAGGATGATGGAGAGTTGAGGAAGAACCTACCAGGAGGATAATGGAGAGTTGAGGAAGAACCTACCAGGAGGATGATGGAGAGTTGAGGAAGAACCTACCAGGAGGATGATGGAGGATTGAGGAGTAACCTACCAGGAGGATGATGGAGGGTTGAGGAAGAACCTACCAGGAGGATGATGGAGGGTTGAGGATTAACCTACCAGGAGGATGATGGAGGGATGAGGAAGAACCTACCAGGAGGATGATGGAGAGTTGAGGAAGAACCTACCAGGAGGATGATGGAGGGTTTAGGAAGAACCTACCAGGAGGATGATGGAGAGTTGTAGAAAAACTTCCAGGAGGATGATGGAGGGTTTAGGAAGAACCTACAAGGAGGATGATGGAGAGTTGAGGAAGAACCTACCAGGAGGATGATTGAGGGTTTAGGAAGAACCTACCAGGAGGATGATGGAGAGATGAGGAAGAACCTACCAGGAGGATGATGGAGAGTTGAGGAAGAACCTACCTACCAGGAGGATGGTGGAGGGTTGTGGTGTAACCTATCAGGCGAAAGATGGAGAGTTGAGGTGTAACCTACCAGGAGAGGGGTGGAGGGTTGAGGAGTAACATACCATGAGGATGATGGAGAGTTGAGGAAGAACCTACCAGGAGGATAATGGAGAGTTGAGGAAGAACCTACCAGGAGGATGATGGAGAGTTGAGGAAGAACCTACCAGGAGGATGATGGAGGATTGAGGAGTAACCTACCAGGAGGATGATGGAGGGTTGAGGAAGAACCTACCAGGAGGATGATGGAGGGTTGAGGATTAACCTACCAGGAGGATGATGGAGGGATGAGGAAGAACCTACCAGGAGGATGATGGAGAGTTGAGGAAGAACCTACCAGAAGGATGATGGAGAGTTGAGGATTATCCTACGAGGAGGATGATGGAGGGTTGAGGAAGAACCTACCAGGAGGATGATGGAGAGTTGAGGAAGAACCTACCAGGAGGATGATGGCGAGTTGAGGAAGAACCTACCAGGAGGATGGTGGAGAGTTGAGGAAAAACCAACCAGGATGATGATGGAGGGTTGAGGAGTAACCTACCAGGAGGATGATGGAGGGTTGAGGAGTAACCTACCAGGAGGATGATGGAGGGTTGAGGAAGAACCTACCAGGAGGATGATGGAGGGTTGAGGAAGAACCTACCAGGAGGATGATGGAGGGTTGAGGAGTAACCTACCAGGAGGATGATGGAGGGTTGAGGAAGAACCTACCAGGAGGATGATGGCGAGTTGAGGAAGAACCTACCAGGAGGATGATGGAGGGTTTAGGAAGAACCTACCAGGAGGATGATGGAGGGTTGAGGAAGAACCTACCAGGAGGATGATGGAGGGTTGAGGAAGAACCTACCAGGAGGATGATGGAGGGTTGAGGAGTAACCTACCAGGAGGATGATGGAGGGTTGAGGAAGAAAGTACCAGGAGGATGATGGAGGGTTGAGGAGTAACCTACCAGGAGGATGATGGAGGGTTGAGGAAGAACCTACCAGGAGGATGATGGAGGGTTGAGGAGTAACCTACCAGGAGGATGATGGAGGGTTGAGGAAGAACCTACCAGAAGGATGATGGAGGGTTGAGGAAGAACCTACCAGGAGGATGGTGGAGAGTTGAGGAAGAACCTACCAGGAGGATGGTGGAGGGTTGAGGAAGAACCTACCAGGAGGATGATGGAGAGTTGAGGAAGAACGTACCAGGAGGATGATGGAGGGTTGAGGAAGAACCTACCAGGAGAATGATGGAGAGTTGAGGAAGAACCTACCAGGAGGATGATGGAGGGTTGAGGAAGAACCTACCAGGAGGATGATGGAGGGTTGAGGAAGAACCTACCAGGAGGATGATGGCGAGTTGAGGAAGAACCTACCAGGAGGATGATGGAGAGTAGAGGAAGAACCTATCAGGAGGATGGTGGAGGGTTGAGGAAGAACCTACAAGGAGGATGATGGAGAGTTGAGGAAGATCCTACCAGGAGGATGGTGGAAGGTTGAGGAAGAACCTACCAGGAGGATGATGGAGGGTTGAGGAAGAACCTACCAGGAGGATGATGGAGGGTTGAGGAAGAACCTACCAGGAGGATGATGGAGGGATGAGGAATAACCTACCAGGAGGATGATGGAGGGTTGAGGATTAACCTACCAGGAGGATGATGGAGAGTTGAGGAAGAACCTACCAGGTGTATGATGGAGGGTTGAGGATTAACCTACCAGGAGGATGATGGAGGGTTGAGGATTAACCTACCAGGAGGATGATGGAGAGTTGAGGAGTAACCTACCAGGAGGATGATGGAGGGTTGAGGAGTAACCTACCAGACGGATGATGGAGGCTTGAGGAAGAACCTACCAGGAGGATGATGGAGGGTTGAGGATTAACCTACCAGGAGGATGATGGAGGGTTGAGGAGTCACCTACCAGGAGGATGATGGAGAGTTGAGGAAGAACCTACCAGGAGGATGATGGAGGGTTGAGGATTAACCTACCAGGAGGATGATGGAGAGTTGAGGAGAAACTTACCAGGAGGATGATGGAGGGTTGAGGAGTAACCTACCAGGAGGATGATGGAGGCTTGAGGAAGAACCTACCAGGAGGACGATGTAGGGTTGAGGAGTCACCTACCAGGAGGATGATGGAGGGATGAGGAATAACCTACCAGGAGGATGATGGAGAGTTGAGGAAGAACCTACCAGGAGGATGATGGAGGGTTGAGGAGTAACCTACCAGGAGGATGATGGAGAGTTGAGGAGAAACTTACCAGGAGGATGATGGAGGGTTGAGGAGTAACCTACCAGGAGGACGATGTAGGGTTGAGGAGTCACCTACCAGGAGGATGATGGAGGGATGAGGAATAACCTACCAGGAGGATGATGGAGGCTTGAGGAAGAACCTACCAGGAGGACGATGTAGGGTTGAGGAGTCACCTACCAGGAGGATGATGGAGGGATCAGGAATAACCTACCAGGAGGATGATGGAGAGTTTAGGAAGAACCTACCAGGAGGATGATGGAGGGTTGAGGAGTAACCTACCAGGAGGATGATGGAGGGTTGAGGAAGAACCTACCAGGAGGATGATGGAGGGTTGAGTAAGAACCTACCAGGAGGATGATGGAGGGTTGAGGAAGAACCTACCAGGAGGATGATGGAGGGTTGAGGATTAACATACCAGGAGGATGATGGAGAGTTGAGGAGTAACTTACCACGATGATGATGGCGGGATGAGGAAGAACCTACCAGGAGGATGATGGAGGGATGAGGAATAACCTACCAGGAGGATGATGGAGGGATGAGGAATAACCTACCAGGAGGATGATGGAGGGTTGAGGAAGAACCTACCAGGAGGATGATGGAGAGTTGAGATGTAACATACCAGAAGGATGATGGAATGTTGAGGATTAACCTACTAGGGGGATGATGGAGGGTTGAGGAAGAACCTATCAGGAGGATGATGGATGGTTGAGGAAGAACCTATAAGGAGGATGATGGAGAGTTGAGGAAGAACCTACCAGGAGGATGATGGAGAGTTGAGGAAGAACCTACCAGGACGATGATGGAGGGTTGAGGAGTAACCTACCAGGAGGATGATGGAGAGTTGAGGAAGAACCTACCAGGAGGATAATGGAGAGTTGAGGAAGAACCTACCAGAAGGATGATGGAGAGATGAGGAAGAACCTACCAGGAGGATGATGGAGGGTTTAGGAAGAACCTACCAGGAGGATGATGGAGAGTTGTAGAAAAACCTACCAGGAGGATGGTGGAGGGTTGTGGTGTAACCTATCAGGCGAAAGATGGAGAGTTGAGGTGTAACCTACCAGGAGAGGGGTGGAGGGTTGAGGAGTAACCTACCAGGAGGATGATGGAGGGTTGAGGAGTAACCTACCAGGAGGATGATGGAGAGTTGAGGAGTAACCTACCAGGAGGATGATGGAGAGTTGAGGAGTAACCTACCAGGAGGATGATGGAGGGATGAGGAATAACCTATCAGGAGGATGATGGAGGGTTGAGGAGTAACATACCCGGTAGATGATGGATGGTTGAGGAGTAACCTACCAGGAAGAAGATTGAGAGTTGAGAAGTAACCTACCTGGAGGATGATGGAGAGTTGAGGAGTAATCTCACAGGAAGATGATGGAGAGTTAAGGTTTAATCTACCAGGAGGATGATGGAGAGTTGAGGTTTAATCTACCAGGAGGATGATAGACGGTTCAGGAGTAAAATATCAGGAGGATGATGGAGGGTTGAGGAGTAACCTTCGAGCAGGATGCGTGAGGGTTGAGGAGTAACCTACCAGGAAGAAGATAGAGAGTTGAGGAGCAACATACCAGGAGTATGATTGAGAGTTGCGGAGTAACCTACCAGGAATATGATTGAGAGTTGAGGAGTAACCTACCAGGAGGATGATGGAGAGTTGCGGAGTAACCTACCAGGAGGATGATGGAGAGTTGAGGATTATCCTACCAGTAGGATGATGGAGAGTTGAGGATTAACCTACTAGGAGGATGATCGAGAGTAGAGATGTAACGTACCAAGAGGATGATGTATGTAATGGAGAATGCATGAGGAGCCGTGGATTCGTTAAAAATAATCAACGAGCCCCGAAGGGGCGAGTTGATTATTTTTAACGAATCCACGGCTCCGAATGCATTCTCCATCTTAATCCATGTATGACGTCACGAAACATACATCTGTGATTATCTAGCATTATAGACAATACATTTCAATTATGTAACCCAAAAAAATATTATTTTGCAAATTTCGGTGCCCATTCATCGGATATGGTACACGTAGCTTCGACCCTTATGAAATGGATTCTTCCACGCACGTGCATGGCGCAAATCTTCCACGCAAAGCGATTTGACTGACAGCCGAACTCCTGCATTTCATGTGTTTCGGCACGATCCCCACGCGTTTCACACTTTACCAGTCTTGTTTAGAATGCAGGGATCTTACTGACAAACAATCAAATGATTACCAGCAGGCCTGGTAGTCGAATAGGTTAGGGCGCTGCGTAACAGACGAAGGGTTACATGTTCGATTCCCGGGTCAGACATTTCACAAATAATCAGATATTTTAAGATTCTAATCAGATATGCTAAGACAAAATACATCATTCTTGAACAAATTACTTTGTGAGCCATTACGAAAATGTCAAAACCTGACACCCCTCCTGACTGGATTAGTCAATGACCAGTAGATTCTTAAAAATAATCCACTGTTAACACAATAGAGTGACGTCATCACCATGGATTAATGTTGAGGAGTAACCTACCAGAAGGACGATGGAGGGTTGAGGAGTAACCTTCCAGGAGGATGAGTGAGAGTTGAGGAGTAACCTACCAGGAAGAAGATGGAGAGTTTAGGAGTAACCTACCAGGAAGAAGATTGAGAGTTGAGGAGTAACCTACCAGGAGGATGGTGGAGGGTTGAGGTGTAACCTACCAGGAGGATGATGGAGAGTTGAGGAGTAACCTACCAGGAGTATGATTGAGAGTTGAGAAGTAACGTACCAAGAGGATGATATAGGGTTACAGGAGTAACCTACCAGGAAGATGATGGAGGGTTGAGGAGTAACCTACCAGGACGATGATGGAAGGTTGAGGAGAAACCTACCAGGAGGATGATAGACGGTTGAGGAGTAAAATATCAGGAGGATGATGGAGAGTTGAGAAGAAACCTACCAGAAGGACGATGGAGGGTTGAGGAGTAACCTTCCAGCAGGATGAGTGAGGGTTGAGGAGTAACCTACCAGGTAGAAGATTGAGTGTTGTGGAGTTACATACCAGGAGGATGATGGAGGGTTGAGGAGTAACCTACCAGGAGGATGAGTGAGGGTTGAGGAGTAACCTACCAGGAGGATGATGGAAGGTTGAGGAGAAACCTACCAGGAGGATGATAGACGGTTGAGGAGTAAAATATCAGGAGGATGATGGAGAGTTGAGAAGAAACCTACCAGAAGGACGATGGAGGGTTGAGGAGTAACCTTCCAGCAGGATGAGTGAGGGTTGAGGAGTAACCTACCAGGTAGAAGATTGAGTGTTGTGGAGTTACATACCAGGAGGATGATGGAGGGTTGAGGAGTAACCTACCAGGAGGATGATGGAGAATTGAGGGTTAACCTACCAGGAATAAGATTGAGAGTTGAGAAATAACGTACCAAGAGGATGATGAGAAGTTGAGATTTAATCTACCAGGAGGATGATGGAGAGTTGAGGAGTAACCTACCAGGAAGAAGATGGAGTGTTGAGGAGTAACCTACCAGGAGAATGGTGGAGGGTTGAGAAATAACGTACCAAGAGGATGATGAGAAGTTGAGATTTAATCTACCAGGAGGATGAGTGAGGGTTGAGGAGTAACCTACCAGGAAGAAGATGGAGGGTTGAGGAGTAACCTACCAGGAGGACGATGGAGGGTTGATAAGTAACCTTCCAGGAGAATGGTGGAGGGTTGAGGAGTAACCTACCAGGAATAAGATTGAGAGTTGAGGAGTAACCTACCAGGATGATGATGGAGAGTTGTGGAGTAACCTACCAGGAGGATGGTGGAGAGTTGAGGTTTAATCTACCAGGAGGATGATAGAGAGTTGAGGAGTAAAATATCAGGAGGATGATGGAGAGTTGAGGAGTAACCTACCAGGAGGACGATGTAGGGTTGAGGAGTCACCTACCAGGAGGATGGTGGAGATTTGAGGATTAACCTACCAGGAGGATGATCGAGAGTAGAGATGTAACGTACCAAGAGGATGATGTATTGTTGAGGAGTAACCTACCAGGAGCATGATGGAGGGCTGAGGTGTAACCTACCAGGAAGATGATGGAGGGTTGAGGAGTAACCTACCAGGAAGAAGATGGAGTGTTGAGGAGTAACCTACCAGGAGGATGATTGAGGGTTGAGGAGTAACCTACCAGGAAGAAGATTGAGAGTTGAGGAGTAACCTACCAGGAGGATGATGGAGAGTTAAGGAGTAACCTACCAGGAGAATGATGGAGAGTTGAGGTTTAATCTACCAGAAGGATGATAGAGAGTTGAGGAGTAAAATATCAGGAGGATGATGGAGAGTTGAGGAGTAACCTACCAGGAGGATGGCGGAGGGTTGAGGTGTAACCTACCAGGAGGACGATGGAGAGTTGAGGAGTAAACTACAAGGAGGATGATGGAGAGTTGAGGAGTAACCTACCATGAGGACGATGGAGGGTTGAGGAGTAACCTACCAGGAGGATGATGGAGGGTTGAGGAAGAACCTACCAGGAGGATGATGGAGAGTTGAGAAGTAACCTACCAGGAGGATGATGGAGAGTTGAGAAGTAACCTAACAGGACGATGATGGAGGGTTGAGGAGTAACCTACCAGGAGGATGATTGAGGGTTGAGGAGTAACCTACCAGGAAGATGATGGCGAGTTGAGGAAGAACCTACCAGGAATAAGATTGAGAGTTGAGAAGTAACCTACCAGGACGATGATGGAGGGTTGAGGAGTAACCTACCAGGAGGATGATGGAGAGTTGAGGAGTAACCTACCAGGAGGATGATGGAGAGTTGAGGAGTAACCTACCAGGAGGATGATGGAGAGTTGAGAAGTAACCTACCAGGAGGATGATGGAGGGTTGAGGAGTAACCTACCAGGAAGAAGATTTAGAGTTGAGGTTCAATTTACCAGGAGGATGATGGAGAGTTGAGGAGTAAAATTTTAGGAGGATGATGGAGAGTTGAGGAGTAACCTACCAGGAGTATGATGGAGAGTTGGGAAGTAACGTACCAAGAGGATGATATAGGGTTACAGGAGTAAACTACCAGGAGGATGATAGATGGTTGAGGTGTAATCTACCAGGAGGATGATGGATGGTTGAGGAGTAACCTACCAGGAAAAAGATTGAGAGTTGAGAAGTAACCTACCAGGAGGATGATGGAAAGTTAAGGAGTAACCTACCAGGAGGATGATGGAGAGTTGAGGTTTAATCTACCATGAGGATGATAGAGAGTTGAGGAGTAAAATATCAGGAGGATGATGGAGAGTTGAGGAGTAACCTACCAGAAGGATGATGGAGGGTTGAGGAGTTACCTTCCAGGAGGAAGAGTGAGGATTGAGGAGTAACCTACCAGGAAGAAGATGGAGGGTTAAGAAGTAACCTACCACGAGGATGATGGAGAGTTAAGGAGTAACCTACCAGGAGAATGATGGAGAGTTGAGGTTTAATCTACCAGAAGGATGATAGAGAGTTGAGGAGTAACCTACCAGGAGAATGATGGAGAGTTGAGGTTTAATCTACCAGAAGGACGATGGAGAGTTGAGGAGTAACCTACCAGGAGGATGATGGACGGTTGAGGATTAACCTACCAGGAGGATGGTGGAGATTTAAGGATTAACCTACCAGGAGGATGATGGAGGGTTGAGAAGTAACCTACCAGGAGGATGGTGGAGATTTAAGGATTAACCTACCAGGAGGATGATGGAGGGTTGAGGAGTAACCTACCATGAGGATGATGGAGGGTTGAGGAGTAACCTACCAGGAAGAAGATTTAGAGTTGAATAGTAACCTACCAGGAGGATGATGGAGAGTTAAAGAGTGACCTACCAGGAGGAAGATGAAGAGTTGAGGTTCAATTTACCAGGAGGATGATGGAGAGTTGAGGAGTAAAATTTTAGGAGGATGATGGAGAGTTGAGGAGTAACCTACCAGATGGATGATGGAGAGTTGAGGAGTAACCTTCCAGGAGGATGAGTGAGGGTTGAGGAGTAACCTACCAGGAAGAAGATAGAGAGTTGAGGAGCAACATACCACGAGGATGATGGAGGGTTGAGGAGTAACCTACCAGGAAGAAGATTGAGAGTTGAGGAGTAACCTACCAGGAGGATGATGGAGAGTTGAGTAGTAAAATTTTAGGAGGATGATGGAGAGATGAGGAGTAACCTACCAGTAGGATGATGGAGAGTTGAGGAGTAAAATATCAGGAGGATGATGGAGAGTTGAGGAGAAACCTACCAGAAGGACGATGGAGGGTTGAGGAGTAACCTTCGAGGAGGATGAGTGAGGGTTGAGGAGTAACCTACCAGGAAGAAGATGGAGGGTTGAGGAGTAACCTACCAGGAGGACGATGGAGGGTTGATAAGTAACCTTCCAGGAGAATGGTGGAGGGTTGAGGAGTAACCTACCAGGAATAAGATTGAGAGTTGAGGAGTAACCTACCAGGATGATGATGGAGAGTTGTGGAGTAACCTACCAGGAGGATGGTGGAGAGTTGAGGTTTAATGTACCAGGAGGATGATAGAGAGTTGAGGAGTAAAATATCAGGAGGATGATGGAGAGTTGAGGAGTAACCTACCAGGAGGACGATGTAGGGTTGAGGTTTAATCTACCAGGAGGATGATGGAGAGTTGAGATGTGACCTACCAGGGGGATGGTGGAGATTTGAGGATTAACCTACCAGGAGGATGATGGAGGGTTGAGGAGTAACGTACCAAGAGGATGATGTATTGTTGAGGAGTAACCTACCAGGAGCATGATGGAGGGTTGAGGATTAATCTACCAGGAGGATGATGGATGGTTGAGGAGAAACCTACCAGGAAAAAGATTGAGAGTTGAGAAGTAACCTACCAGGAGGATGATGGAAAGTTAAGGAGTAACCTACCAGGAGGATGATGGAGAGTTGTGGAGTAACCTACCAGGAGGATGATGGAGAGTTGAGGAGTAACCTACCAGGAGGATGATGGAGAGTTGAGGTTTAATCTACCAGGAGGATGATGGAGAGTTGAGATGTGACCTACCAGGGGGATGGTGGAGATTTGAGGATTAACCTACCAGGAGGATGATGGAGGGTTGAGGAGTAACGTACCAAGAGGATGATGTATTGTTGAGGAGTAACCTACCAGGAGCATGATGGAGGGTTGAGGATTAATCTACCAGGAGGATGATGGATGGTTGAGGAGTAACCTACCAGGAAAAAGATTGAGAGTTGAGAAGTAACCTACCAGGAGGATGATGGAAAGTTAAGGAGTAACCTACCAGGAGGATGATGGAGAGTTGTGGAGTAACCTACCAGGAGGATGGTGGAGAGTTGAGGTTTAATCTACCATGAGGATGATAGAGAGTTGAGGAGTAAAATATCAGGAGGATGATGGAGAGTTGAGGAGTAACCTACCAGAAGGATGATGGAGGGTTGAGGAGTTACCTTCCAGGAGGAAGAGTGAGGATTGAGGAGTAACCTACCAGGAAGAAGATGGAGGGTTAAGAAGTAACCTACCACGAGGATGATGGAGAGTTAAGGAGTAACCTACCAGGAGAATGATGGAGAGTTGAGGTTTAATCTACCAGAAGGATGATAGAGAGTTGAGGAGTAACCTACCAGGAGGACGATGGAGAGTTGAGGAGTAACCTACCAGGAGGATGGTGGAGATTTAAGGAGTAACCTACCAGGAGGATGATGGAGAGTTGAGGAGTAACCTACCATGAGGATGATGGAGAGTTGAGAAGTAACCTACCAGGAAGAAGATTTAGAGTTGAATAGTAACCTACCAGGAGGATGGTGGAGATTTAAGGAGTAACCTACAAGGAGGATGATCGAGAGTTGAGGAAGAACCTACCAGGAGGATGATGGAGAGTTGAGGAGTAACCTACCATGAGGATGATGGAGGGTTGAGGAGTAACCTACCAGGAAGAAGATTTAGAGTTGAATAGTAACCTACCAGGAGGATGATGGAGAGTTGAGAAGTAACCTACCAGGAGGATGATGGAGAGTTGAGGAGTAACCTACCATGAGGACGATGGAGGGTTGAGGTGTAACCTACCAGGAGGATGGTGGAGATTTAAGGATTAACCTACAAGGAGGATGATCGAGAATTGAGGAAGAACCTACCAGGAGGATGATGGAGAGTTGAGGAGTAACCTACCATGAGGATGATGGAGGGTTGAGGAGTAACCTACCTGGAAGAAGATTTAGAGTTGAATAGTAACCTACCAGGAGGATGATGGAGAGTTGAGGTGTAACCTACCAGGAGGATGATGGAGAGTTGAGGAGTAACCTACCATGAGGACGATGGAGGGTTGAGGTGTAACCTTCCAGGAGGATGGTGGAGATTTAAGGATTAACCTACAAGGAGGATGATCGAGAGTTGAGGAAGAACCTACCATGAGGATGATGGAGGGTTGAGAAGTAACCTACCAGGAAGAAGATTTAGAGTTGAATAGTAACCTATCAGGAGGACGATGGAGTGTTGAGGAGTAACCTACCAGGAGGATGATGGAGAGTTGAGGAGTAACCTACCATGAGGATGATGGAGGGTTGAGAAGTAACCTACCAGGAAGAAGATTTAGAGTTGAATAGTAACCTATCAGGAGGACGATGGAGTGTTGAGGAGTAACCTACCAGGAAGAAGATTTAGAGTTGAATAGTAACCTACCAGGAGGATGATGGAGAGTTAAAGAGTGACCTACCAGGAGGAAGATGAAGAGTTGAGGTTCAATTTACCAGGAGGATGATGGAGAGTTGAGGAGTAAAATTTTAGGAGGATGATGGAGAGTTGAGGAGTAACCTACCAGATGGATGATGGAGAGTTGAGGAGTAACCTTCCAGGAGGATGAGTGAGGGTTGAGGAGTAACCTACCAGGAAGAAGATAGAGAGTTGAGGAGTAACATACCACGAGGATGATGGAGGGTTGAGGAGTAACCTACCAGGAAGAAGATTGAGAGTTGAGGAGTAACCTACCAGGAGGATGATGGAGAGTTGAGTAGTAAAATTTTAGGAGGATGATGGAGAGATGAGGAGTAACCTACCAGTAGGATGATGGAGAGTTGAGGAGTAAAATATCAGGAGGATGATGGAGAGTTGAGGAGAAACCTACCAGAAGGACGATGGAGGGTTGAGGAGTAACCTTCGAGGAGGATGAGTGAGGGTTGAGGAGTAACCTACCAGGAAGAAGATGGAGGGTTGAGGAGTAACCTACCAGGAGGACGATGGAGGGTTGATAAGTAACCTTCCAGGAGAATGGTGGAGGGTTGAGGAGTAACCTACCAGGATGATGATGGAGAGTTGTGGAGTAACCTACCAGGAGAATGGTGGAGAGTTGAGGTTTAATCTACCAGGAGGATGATAGAGAGTTGAGGAGTAAAATATCAGGAGGATGATGGAGAGTTGAGGAGTAACCTACCAGGAGGATGGTGGAGGGTTGAGGAGTAACCTACCAGGAGGACGATGTAGGGTTGAGATGTGACCTACCAGGAGGATGAGTGAGGGTTGAGGAGTCACCTACCAGGAGGATGATAGAGAGTTGAGGAGTAAAATATCAGGAGGATGATGGAGAGTTGAGGAGTAACCTACCAGGAGGATGGTGGAGGGATGAGGAGTAACCTACCAGGAGGACGATGTAGGGTTGAGGAGTCACCTACCAGGAGGATGATGGAGATTTGAGGAATAACCTACCAGGAGGATGATGGAGAGTTGAGGTGTAACCTACCAGGAGGATGATGGAGAGTTGAGGAGTAACCTACCAGGAGGATGATGGAGAGTTGAGGAGTAACCTACCAGGAGGATGATGGAGAGTTGAGGAGTAACCTACCAGGAGGATGATGGAGGGTTGAGGAGTAACCTACCAAGAGGATGATGTATTGTTGAGGAGTAACCTACCAGGAGCATGATGGAGGGCTGAGGTGTAACCTACCAGGAAGATGATGGAGGGTTGAGGAGTAACCTACCAGGAAGAAGATTGAGATTTGAGGAGTAACCTACCAGGAGGATGATGGAGAGTTAAGGAGTAACCTACCAGGAGAATGATGGAGAGTTGAGGTTTAATCTACCAGAAGGATGTTAGAGAGTTGAGGAGTAAAATATCAGGAGGATGATGGAGAGTTGAGGAGTAACCTACCAGGAGGATGGCGGAGGGTTGAGGTGTAACCTACCAGGAGGACGATGGAGAGTTGAGGAGTAAACTACAAGGAGGATGATGGAGAGTTGAGGAGTAACCTACCATGAGGACGATGGAGGGTTGAGGAGTAACCTACCAGGAGGATGATGGAGAGTTGAGGAGTAACCTACCAGGACGATGATGGAGGGATGAGGAGTAACCTACCAGGAGGATGATGGAGGGTTGAGGAGTAACCTACCAGGAGGATGATAGAGGGTTGAGGAAGAACCTACCAGGAGGATGATGGAGAGTTGAGGAGTAACATACCATGAGGACGATGGAGGGTTGAGGAGTAACCTACCAGGAGGATGATGGAGAGTTGAGGAGTAACCTACCATGAGGACGATGGAGGGTTGAGGAGTAACCTACCAGGAGGATGATGGAGAGTTGAGGAGTAACCTACCAGGACGATGATGGAGGGATGAGGAGTAACCTACCAGGAGGATGATGGAGGGTTGAGGAGTAACCTACCAGGAGGATGATAGAGGGTTGAGGAAGAACCTACCAGGAGGATGATGGAGAGTAGAGGAAGAACCTACCAGGACGATGATGGAGGGTTGAGGAGTAACCTACCAGGACGATGATGGAGGGTTGAGGATTAACCTACCAGGAGGATGATGGAGAGTTGAGGAGTAACCTACCAGGACGATGATGGAGGGTTGAGGATTAACCTACCAGGAGGATGAGTGAGGGTTGAGGATTAACCTACCAGGAGGATGATGGAGAGTTGAGGAGTAACATACCACGAGGATGATGGAGAGTTGAGGAGTAACCTACCAGGAGGATGATGGAGGGTTGAGGAGTAACCTACCAGGAGGATGATGGAGAGTTGAGGAGTAACATACCACGAGGATGATGGAGAGTTGAGGAGTAACCTACCAGGACGATGATGGAGGGTTGAGGATTAACCTACCAGGAGGATGATGGAGAGTTGAGGAGTAACCTACCAGGACGATGATGGAGGGATGAGGAGTAACCTACCAGGAGGATGATGGAGGGTTGAGGAGTAACCTACCAGGAGGATGATAGAGGGTTGAGGAAGATCCTACCAGGAGGATGATGGAGAGTTGAGGAGTAACATACCACGAGGATGATGGAGAGTTGAGGAGTAACCTACCAGGACGATGATGGAGGGTTGAGGATTAACCTACCAGGAGGATGATGGAGAGTTGAGGAGTAACCTACCAGGACGATGATGGAGGGTTGAGGATTAACCTACCAGGAGGATGAGTGAGGGTTGAGGATTAACCTACCAGGAGGATGATGGAGAGTTGAGGAGTAACATACCACGAGGATGATGGAGAGTTGAGGAGTAACCTACCAGGAGGATGATGGAGGGTTGAGGAGTAACCTACCAGGAGGATGATGGAGAGTTGAGGAGTAACATACCACGAGGATGATGGAGAGTTGAGGAGTAACCTACCAGGACGATGATGGAGGGTTGAGGATTAACCTACCAGGAGGATGATGGAGAGTTGAGGAGTAACCTACCAGGAGGATGAGTGAGGGTTGAGGATTAACCTACCAGGACGATGATGGAGGGCTGAGGTGTAACCTACCAGGAAGATGATGGAGGGTTGAGGAGTAACCTACCAGGAAGAAGATTGAGAGTTGAGGAGTAACCTACCAGGAGGATGATGGAGGGTTGAGGATTAACCTACCAGGACGATGAGTGAGGGTTGAGGATTAACCTACCAGGACGATGATGGAGGGCTGAGGTGTAACCTACCAGGAAGATGATGGAGGGTTGAGGAGTAACCTACCAGGAAGAAGATTGAGAGTTGAGGAGTAACCTACCAGGAGGATGATGGAGAGTTAAGGAGTAACCTACCAGGAGAATGATGGAGAGTTGAGGTTTAATCTACCAGAAGGATGATAGAGAGTTGAGGAGTAAAATATCAGGAGGATGATGGAGAGTTGAGGAGTAACCTACCAGGAGGACGATGGAGGGTTGAGGAGTAACCTACCATGAGGACGATGGAGGGTTGAGGAGTAACCTACCAGGAGGATGAGTGAGAGTTGAGGAGTAACCTACCAGGAGGATGATGGAGGGTTGAGGAGTAACCTACCAGGTGGATGATGGAGGGTTGAGGAGTAACCTACCAGGAAGAAGATTGAGAGTTGAGGAGTAACCTACCAGGAGGATGATGGAGGGTTGAGGAGTAACCTACCAGGAGGATGATGGAGGGTTGAGGAGTAACCTACCAGGAAGAAGATTTAGAGTTGAGGTTCAATTTACCAGGAGGATGATGGAGAGTTGAGGAGTAACCTACCAGGAGGACGATGGAGGGTTGAGGAGTAACCTACCATGAGGACGATGGAGGGTTGAGGAGTAACCTACCAGGAGGATGAGTGAGAGTTGAGGAGTAACCTACCAGGAGGATGATGGAGGGTTGAGGAGTAACCTACCAGGAAGAAGATTGAGAGTTGAGGAGTAACCTACCAGGAGGATGATGGAGGGTTGAGGATTAACCTACCAGGAGGATGATGGAGGGTTGAGGAGTAACCTACCAGGAGGATGATGGAGAGTTGAGGAGTAACCTACCAGGAGTATGATGGAGAGTTGAGGAGTAACCTACCAGGAGGATGATGAAGGGTTGAGGAAGAACCTACCAGGAGTATGATGGAGAGTTGAGGAGTAACCTACCAGGAGTATGATGGAGAGTTGGGAAGTAACGTACCAAGAGGATGATATAGGGTTACAGGAGTAAACTACCAGGAGGATGATAGATGGTTGAGGTGTAATCTACCAGGAGGATGATGGATGGTTGAGGAGTAACCTACCAGGAAAAAGATTGAGAGTTGAGAAGTAACCTACCAGGAGGATGATGGAAAGTTAAGGAGTAACCTACCAGGAGGATGATGGAGAGTTGAGGTTTAATCTACCATGAGGATGATAGAGAGTTGAGGAGTAAAATATCAGGAGGATGATGGAGAGTTGAGGAGTAACCTACCAGAAGGATGATGGAGGGTTGAGGAGTTACCTTCCAGGAGGAAGAGTGAGGATTGAGGAGTAACCTACCAGGAAGAAGATGGAGGGTTAAGAAGTAACCTACCACGAGGATGATGGAGAGTTAAGGAAGAAACTACCATGAAGAAGATGGAGGGTTGATGAGTAAAATATCAGGAGGATGATGGAGGGTTGAGGTGTAACCTACCTTGAAGAAGATGGAGGGTTGAGGAGTAACCTACCAGGGAAGTTGAGGATTAATCTACCAGGAGGATGATGGAGGGTTGAGGAGTGACCTACCAGGAGGATGATGGAGGGTTGAGGGGTGTTCCTCTTGACGCTGACCATCCCCAGAAAGCGGGGGAATAATCCATCTCGTCCTCCAACAAAGTTCAACCTGCAGACAGTGTCACTAGTGAAAGTGGAACACGGACTATATCGTTACCGCCTAATTTTCAGGCTTTTAAAATAAAAGATAAACGACCTCTGAAAATTAACTGGCTGGGTATGTGATAGTGAACATGACTTGATTTAACTAATCCTTTCCCTTCCCGCCTAATGTCTGTTGAATAGTCAACCGTAACAAAGCGATATCGTCAATGGCCTACATCTATCTAGATAGACAAATAAAGCGGTATATGGGTGGAAACCAACGCATTGGGGTATATCAATGGCTAATTTAAGCTTTGCCGCATTTCCTTAACGTTTCTATTTCAATTGAGCGTGACGGTTGAAGTTCAATTGAAACTTATCAAAGGAGGTTATAGGATGTGTATCCAACTGACCTACGTTGGAACGTAATGTATCTTTTCAAATAGTTTTCTACCTTTAGTTTACAGATAAAACAACTTACAAGGGCACCCAAATGTTCAATTAACTGCTATTTTGTAAGCCAAGAGAGCTGATCTATATCATATATAAATACGTATACTTGCCTTTTAGATAGCAACAATAGTAACATCGTTATATCTGGTAACTTTTATAAAATGGAGCTAAGGGGTTTGATACTTATCGTATTCTGTAATGACCAGATTCGCGATTGTTGATTAGATATACTCTTCCAATATTTGCCATCAGAAGACATGATGGTGAGATTTCTGTATCGATGAACTGATCTAAACGACGTCGGGCACCTGCTGGCAGTGAAGATGACGGCGTTAGCAATCCCTGCTGCCGAGATGGCCACACACGGTAGAATGATCCACTTGAAGGCGCCTAGAATCCGCTCTCCGAATATCTAAGAATAACAAGAGATAATGTAATTTAAAACTGATGCAAATATTAGATCTTGATAACATGAACGCAATTTTACTGGATTAACATATGCGTATGAAATACTAACAACGAACAGCTATCAGCTTCAATCACCATGCAACAACTTCAAAGCAACCCACATTAACAATTGGCCTGTCTTCCAATCAACTGTAATTATTGTTTGTTTTACAATTTCAATAAAGTCAATTGGCCTCCGTCGTTTCATCATGTGTGTTTATTTACATCTTCAATAAAGCCTACAGGCCATTGTTTATGCACTACTTAAGTACTTGTGGAGCACCATGGTGTAGTGGTTAGCATGCTTGCCTCTCACGCCTCTCCTGAGGTTGCCTCTCACGCCAACGGCCCGGGTTCGAATCCCGGTGGAGGCACCAAACATTTGTGACTTGGGTCTTATACTGTGTTGTGCCCTTGGGCAAGGCACTTCATCCACATTGCACTCAGTCCACCCAGCTGTTTAAATGGGTACCTGAACACGGGAGGTACGGACCTATATGGTCTCGCGCGGAGCGCTTAGTAGCGGCACCGAAAGTACAATTCCTTCAAGGTAATAATTGTACCGCCATTGAGCAGTGCTTGCACTGGATATTAGGCGTTAAAATGTATATTATTATTATTTATTATTATTACTTTAATTTTGCTCATCATTTGTTTCTTTAAAATATACGACTGAACGCTCAATAGTGAGCTAGACTAAACGTTAATCAGCTAGTTTCTGAGTACACCCCTTAATAATTCCGTATTATAAGTGTCAGTACTTACTCAAGTGATTATATTCACTCATTTTAATGATAATAAAGAAAAGTTCGACTGACCTACGGGCTTATATGGTCGCGCGGAGCGCTTAGTAGCGGCACAAAAAGTACAATTCCTTCAAGGTAATAATTGTACCGCCATTAAGCAGTGCTTGCACTGGATATTAGGCGTTAAAATGTATATTATTATTATTATTTATAATAATTACTTTAATTTTGCTCATCATTTGTTTGTTTAAAATATACGACTGAACGCTCAATAGTGAGCTAGACTAAACGTTAATCAGCTAGTTTCTGAGTACACCCCTTAATAATTTAATATTATAAGCGTCAGTACTTACTCAAGGGATTATATTCACTCATTTTAATGATAATAAAGAAAAGTTCGACTGACCTACGGGCTTATATGGTCGCGCGAAGCGCTTAGTAGCGGCACAAAAAGTACAATTCCTTCAAGGTAATAATTGTACCGCCATTAAGCAGTGCTTGCACTGGATATTAGGCGTTAAAATGTATATTATTATTATTATTATTTATAATAATTACTTTAATTTTGCTCATCATTTGTTTGTTTAAAATATACGACTGAACGCTCAATAGTGAGCTAGACTAAACGTTAATCAGCTAGTTTCTGAGTACACCCCTTAATAATTTAGTATTATAAGCGTCAGTACTTACTCAAGGGATAATATTCACTCATTTTAATGATAATAAAGAAAAGTTCGACTGACCACAGCGACAGCAACTCCAGACAGGATCTCCTGGTTAGATAGAACAGCGTGGTAGGCGACATTAGCCAGGACATAGGTCAAGGTCGGGATAGCCAGACCTCCCAGGATGGCGATAGGGATCGTTCTGAAGAATTGACGTTGAAATATAGTGTATACATTGTGCTATTGTAATGTTTGACGGGAGTGAGATATAGTGAGTTTTGTAACATAACCATGTCTACGCTGAGTGGTAATACAATGACTTGTAGTAAACTGATAATGTAGTCCACTTAATACATAACTGATAAACTATCAGAAATGTAAATGCCTTGTCGTGCTGGTCACTGATACTTAAGTCCACTGAATACATAACTGATACTGTAGTCCACTGAATACATAACTGATACTGTAGTCCACTGAATACATAACTGATACTGTAGTCCACTGAATACATAACTGATATTGCAGTCCACTGAATACATAACTGATATTGTAGTCCACTGAATACATAGCTGATACTGTAGTCCACTGAATACATAACTGATATTGTAGTCCACTGAATACATAACTGATA
The DNA here is from genome assembly GCA_936450465.1 of Gibbula magus. Lineage (NCBI taxonomy): Eukaryota > Metazoa > Mollusca > Gastropoda > Trochida > Trochidae > Gibbula > Gibbula magus. The sequence continues at coordinate 89,442,677 of OW388292.1, read as the reverse complement.
CTGTAGTCCACTGAATACAAAACTGATATTGTAGTCCACTGAATACATAACTGATACTGTAGTCCACTGAATACATAACTGATATTGTAGTCCATTGAATACATAAATGATACTGTGGTCTACTGAATACATAACTGATACTGTAGTCCACTGAATACATAACTGACATTGTAGTCCACTGAATACATAACTGATATTGTAGTCCATTGAATACATAAATGATACTGTAGTCCACTGAATACATAACTGATATTGTAGTCCACTGAATACATAACTGATATTGTAGTCCACTGAATACATAACTGATATTGTAGTCAACTGAATACATAACTGATACTGTAGTCCACTGAATACATAACTGATATTGTAGTCCACTGAATACATAACTGATACTGTAGTCCACTGAATACAAAACTGATATTGTAGTCCACTGAATACATAACTGATACTGCAGTCCACTGAATACATAACTGATACTGTAGTCCACTGAATACATAACTGATACTGTAGTCCACTGAATACAAAACTGATATTGTAGTCCACTGAATACATAACTGATACTGCAGTCCACTGAATACATAACTGATACTGTAGTCCACTGAATACATAAATGATACTGTAGTCCACTGAATACATAACTGATACTGTAGTCCACTGAATACATAACTGATATTGTAGTCAACTGAATACATAACTGATACTGTAGTCCACTGAATACATAACTGATATTGTAGTCCACTGAATACATAACTGATACTGTAGTCCACTGAATACAAAACTGATATTGTAGTCCACTGAATACATAACTGATACTGCAGTCCACTGAATACATAACTGATACTGCAGTCCACTGAATACATAACTGATACTGTAGTCCACTGAATACAAAACTGATATTGTAGTCCACTGAATACATAACTGATACTGCAGTCCACTGAATACATAACTGATACTGTAGTCCACTGAATACATAAATGATACTGTAGTCCACTGAATACATAACTGATACTGTAGTCCACTGAATACATAACTGATATTGTAGTCCACTGAATACATAACTGATACTGTAGTCCACTGAATACATAACTGATACTGTAGTCCACTGAATACATAACTGATACTGTAGTCCACTGAATACATAACTGATACTGTAGTCCACTGGATACATAAATGATACTGTAGTCAACTGAATACATAACTGATACTGTAGTCCACTGAATACATAAATGATACTGTAGTCCACTGAATACATAACTGATATTGTAGTCCACTGAATACATATCTGATATTGTAGTCCACTGAATACATAACTGATACTGTAGTCCACTGAATACATAACTGATACTTAAGTCCACTGAATACAAAACTGATACTGTAGTCAACTGAATACATAACTGATACTGTAGTCCACTGAATACATAACTGATACTGTAGTCCACTGAATACATAACTGATATTGTAGTCCACTGAATACATAACTGATACTGTAGTCCACTGAATACATAACTGATACTGTAGTCCACTGAATACATAACTGATATTGTAGTCCACTGAATACATAACTGATACTGTAGTCCACTGAATACAAAACTGATATTGTAGTCCACTGAATACATAACTGATACTGTAGTCCACTGAATACATAACTGACACTGTAGTCCACTGAATACATAACTGATACTGTAGTCCACTGAATACATAACTGATATTGTAGTCCACTGAATACATAACTGATATTGTAGTCCACTGAATACATAACTGATACTGTAGTCCACTGAATACAAAAAATGATACTGTAGTCCACTGAATACATAACTGATACTGTAGTCCACTGAATACATAACTGATACTGTAGTCCACTGAATACATAACTGATACTGTAGTCCACTGAATACATAACTGATATTGTAGTCCACTGAATACATAACTGATACTGTGGTCTACTGAATACATAACTGATACTGTAGTCCACTGAATACATAACTGATACTGTAGTCCACTGAATACATAACTGATATTGCAGTCCACTGAATACATAACTAATATTGTAGTCCACTGAATACATAACTGATACTGTAGTCCACTGAATACATAACTGATATTGTAGTCCACTGAATACATAACTGATACTGTAGTCCACTGAATACAAAACTGATATTGTAGTCCACTGAATACATAACTGATACTGCAGTCAACTGAATACATAACTGATATTGTAGTCCATTGAATACATAAATGATACTGTGGTCTACTGAATACATAACTGATATTGTAGTCAACTGAATACATAACTGATACTGTAGTCCACTGAATACATAACTGATACTGTAGTCCACTGAATACATAACTGATACTGTAGTCCACTGAATACATAACTGATATTGTAGTCCACTGAATACATAACTGATACTGTAGTCCACTGAATACATAACTGATACTGTAGTCCACTGAATACATAACTGATATTGTAGTCCACTGAATACATAACTGATACTGTAGTCCACTGAATACAAAACTGATATTGTAGTCCACTGGATACATAACTGATACTGTAGTCCACTGAATACATAACTGATACTGTAGTCCACTGAATACATAACTGATATTGTAGTCCACTGAATACATAACTGATATTGTCGTCCACTGAATAGCTAACTGATACTGTAGTCCACTGAATACATAACTGATACTGTAGTCCACTGAATACATAACTGATACTGTAGTCCACTGAATACATAACTGATACTGTAGTCCACTGAATACATAAATGATACTGTAGTCCACTGAATACATAACTGATACTGTAGTCAACTGAATACATAACTGATACTGTAGTCCACTGAATACATAACTGATACTGTAGTCCACTGAATACATAACTGATATTGTAGTCCACTGAATACATAACTGATATTGTAGTCCACTGAATACATAACTGATACTGTAGTCCACTGAATACATAACTGATATTGTAGTCCACTGAATACATAACTGATACTGTAGTCCACTGAATACATAACTGATACTGTAGTCCACTGAATACATAACTGATACTGTAGTCCACTGAATACATAACTGATACTGTAGTCTACTGAATACATAACTGATACTGTAGTCCACTGAATACATAACTGATACTGTAGTCCACTGAATACATAACTGATATTGTAGTCCACTGAATACGTAACTGATACTGTAGTCCACTGAATACATAACTGATATTGCAGTCCACTGAATACATAACTGATACTGTAGTCTACTGAATACATTACTGATACTGTAGTCCACTGAATACATAACTGATACTGTAGTCCACTGATTACGTAACTGATACTGTAGTCCACTGAATACATAACTGATATTGTAGTCCACTGAATACATAAATGATACTGTGGTCTACTGAATACATAACTGATATTGTAGTCCACTGAATACATAACTGATACTGTAGTCCACTGAATACATTACTGATACTGTAGTACACTGAATACATAACTGATACTGTAGTCCACTGATTACGTAACTGATACTGTAGTCCACTGAATACATAACTGATACTGTAGTCCACTGAATACATAACTGATATTGTAGTCCACTGAATACATAACTGATATTGTAGTCCACTGAATACATAACTGATACTGTAGTCCACTGAATACATAACTGATACATTAGTCCACTGAATACATAACTGATATTGTAGTCCACTGAATACATAACTGATACTGTAGTCCACTGAATACATAACTGATATTGTAGTCCACTGAATACATAACTGATACTATAGTCCACTGAATACATAACTGATATTGTAGTCCACTGAATACATAACTGATACTGCAGTCAACTGAATACATAACTGATATTGTAGTCCATTGAATACATAAATGATACTGTGGTCTACTGAATACATAACTGATATTGTAGTCCACTGAATACATAACTGATATTGTAGTCCACTGATTACGTAACTGATATTGTAGTCAACTGAATAGATAACTGATACTGTAGTCCACTGAATACATAACTGATACTGTAGTCCACTGAATACATAACTGATATTGTAGTCCACTGAATACATAACTGATACTGTAGTCCACTGAATACATAACTGATACTGTAGTCCACTGAATACATAACTGATATTGTAGTCCACTGAATACATAACTGATACTGTAGTCCACTGAATACAAAACTGATATTGTAGTCCACTAAATACATAACTGATACTGTAGTCCACTGAATACATAACTGATACTGTAGTCCACTGAATACATAACTGATATTGTAGTCCACTGAATACATAACTGATACTGTAGTCCACTGAATACAAAACTGATATTGTAGTCCACTGAATACATAACTGATACTGTAGTCCACTGAATACATAAATGATACTGTGGTCTACTGAATACATAACTGATATTGTAGTCCACTGAATACATAACTGATACTGTAGTCCACTGAATACATAACTGATATTGTAGTCCACTGAATACATAACTGATACTGTAGTCCACTGAATACAAAACTGATATTGTAGTCCACTAAATACATAACTGATACTGTAGTCCACTGAATACATAACTGATACTGTAGTCCACTGAATACATAACTGATATTGTAGTCCACTGAATACATAACTGATACTGTAGTCCACTGAATACAAAACTGATATTGTAGTCCACTGAATACATAACTGATACTGTAGTCCACTGAATACATAACTGATATTGTAGTCCACTGAATACATAACTGATACTGTAGTCCACTGAATACAAAACTGATATTGTAGTCCACTAAATACATAACTGATACTGTAGTCAACTGAATACATAACTGATACTGTAGTCCACTGAATACATAACTGATATTGTAGTCCACTGAATACATAACTGATACTGTAGTCCACTGAATACATAACTGATACTGTAGTCCACTGAATACATTACTGATACTGTAGTACACTGAATACATAACTGATACTGTAGTCCACTGATTACGTAACTGATACTGTAGTCCACTGAATACATAACTGATACTGTAGTCCACTGAATACATAACTGATATTGTAGTCCACTGAATACATAACTGATATTGTAGTCCACTGAATACATAACTGATACTGTAGTCCACTGAATACATAATTGATACTTTAGTCCACTGAATACATAACTGATATTGTAGTCCACTGAATACATAACTGATACTGTAGTCCACTGAATACAAAACTGATGCTGTAGTCCACTGAATACATAACTGATACTGTAGTCCACTGAATACATAACTGATATTGTAGTCCACTGAATACATAACTGATATTGGAGTCCACTGAATACATAAATGATACTGTGGTCTACTGAATACATAACTGATATTGTAGTCCACTGAATACATAACTGATATTGTAGTCCACTGAATACATAACTGATACTTTAGTCCACTGAATACATAACTGACACTGTAGTCCACTGAATACATAAGTGATACTGTAGTCAACTGAATACATAACTGATATTGTAGTCCACTGAATACATAACTGATACTGCAGTCAACTGAATACATAACTGATATTGTAGTCCACTGAATACATAACTGATACTGTAGTCCACTGAATACATAACTGATATTGTAGTCCACTGAATACATAACTGATATTGTAGTCCACTGAATACATAACTAATATTGTAGTCCACTGAATACATAAATGATACTGTGGTCTACTGAATACATAACTGATATTGTAGTCCACTGAATACATAACTGATACTGCAGTCAACTGAATACATAACTGATATTGTAGTCAACTGAATACATAACTGATACTGTAGTCCACTGAATACATAACTGATATTGTAGTCCACTGAATACATAACTGATATTGTAGTCCACTGAATACATAACTGATATTGTAGTCCACTGAATACATAACTGATATTGTAGTCCACTGAATACATAACTGATGTTGTAGTCCACTGAATACATAACTAATATTGTAGTCCACTGAATACATAAATGATACTGTGGTCTACTGAATACATAACTGATATTGTAGTCAACTGAATACACAACTGATACTGTAGTCCACTGAATACATAACTGATACTGTAGTCCACTGAATACATAAATGATACTGTGGTCTACTGAATACATAACTGATATTGTAGTCAACTGAATACATAACTGATACTGTAGTCCACTGAATACATAACTGATATTGTAGTCCACTGAATACATAACTGATATTGTAGTCCACTGATTACGTAACTGATACTGTAGTCCACTTAATACATAACTGATATTGTAGTCAACTGAATACATAACTGATACTGTAGTCCACTGAATACATAACTGATACTGTAGTCCACTGAATACATAACTGGTACTGTAGTCCACTGAATACATAACTGATACTGTAGTCCACTGAATACATAACTGATACAGTAGTCCACTGAATACATAACTGATACTGTAGTCCACTGAATACATAACTGATATTGTAGTCCACTGAATACATAACTGATACTGTAGTCCACTGAATACATAACTGATACTGTAGTCCACTGAATACATAACTGATATTGTAGTCCACTGAATACATAACTGATACTGTAGTCCACTGAATACAAAACTGATATTGTAGTCCACTGAATACATAACTGATACTGTAGTCCACTGAATACATAACTGACACTGTAGTCCACTGAACACATAACTGATACTGTAGTCCACTGAATACATAACTGATATTGTAGTCCACTGAATACATAACTGATAATGTAGTCCACTGAATACATAACTGATACTGTAGTCCACTGAATACATAACTGATACTGTAGTCCACTGAATACATAACTGATACTGTAGTCCACTGAATACATAACTGATACTGTAGTCCACTGAATACATAAATGATACTGTAGTCCACTGAATACATAACTGATACTGTAGTCAACTGAATACATAACTGATACTGTAGTCCACTGAATACATAACTGATACTGTAGTCCACTGAATACATAACTGATACTGTAGTCCACTGAATACATAACTGATATTGTAGTCCACTGAATACATAACTGATATTGTAGTCCACTGAATACATAACTGATACTGTAGTCCACTGAATACATAACTGATATTGTAGTCCACTGAATGCATAACTGATACTGTAGTCCACTGAATACATAACTGATACTGTAGTCCACTGAATACAAAACTGATACTGTAGTCCACTGAATACATAACTGATATTGTAGTCAGCTGAATACATAACTGATACTGTAGTCCACTGAATACATAACTGATACTGTAGTCCACTGAATACATAACTGATACTGTAGTCCACTGAATACATAACTGATATTGTAGTCCATTGAATACATAACTGATACTGTAGTCCACTGAATACATAACTGATATTGTAGTCCACTGAATACGTAACTGATACTGTAGTCCACTGAATACATAACTGATATTGCAGTCCACTGAATACATAACTGATACTGTAGTCTACTGAATACATTACTGATACTGTAGTCCACTGAATACATAACTGATACTGTAGTCCACTGATTACGTAACTGATACTGTAGTCCACTGAATACATAACTGATACTGTAGTCCACTGAATACATAAATGATACTGTGGTCTACTGAATACATAACTGATATTGTAGTCCACTGAATACATAACTGATATTGTAGTCCACTGAATACATAACTGATACTGTAGTCCACTGAATACATAACTGATATTGTAGTCCACTGAATACATAACTGATACTTTAGTCCACTGAACACATAACTGATACTGTAGTCCACTGAATACATTACTGATACTGTAGTACACTGAATACATAACTGATACTGTAGTCCACTGATTACGTAACTGATACTGTAGTCCACTGAATACATAAATGATACTGTGGTCTACTGAATACATAACTGATACAGTAGTCCACTGAATACATAACTGATACTGTAGTCCACTGAATACATAACTGATATTGTAGTCCACTGAATACATAACTGATACTGTAGTCCACTGAATACATAACTGATACTGTAGTCCACTGAATACATAACTGATACTGTAGTCCACTGAATACATAACTGATACTGTAGTCCACTGAATACATAACTGATACTGTAGTCCACTGAATACATAACTGATATTGTAGTCCACTGAATACATAACTGATACTGTAGTCCACTGAATACATAACTGACACTGTAGTCCACTGAACACATAACTGATACTGTAGTCCACTGAATACATAACTGATATTGTAGTCCACTGAATACATAACTGATATTGTAGTCCACTGAATACATAACTGATATTGTAGTCCACTGAATACATAACTGATACTTTAGTCCACTGAACACATAACTGATACTGTAGTCCACTGAATACATTACTGATACTGTAGTACACTGAATACATAACTGATACTGTAGTCCACTGATTACGTAACTGATACTCTAGTCCACTGAATACATAAATGATACTGTGGTCTACTGAATACATAACTGATATTGTAGTCCACTGAATACATAACTGATACTGTAGTCCACTGAATACATAACTGATACTGTAGTCCACTGAATACATAACTGATATTGTAGTCCACTGAATACATAACTGATACTGTGGTCTACTGAATACATAACTGATATTGTAGTCCACTGAATACATAACTGATATTGTAGTCCACTGAATACATAACTGATACTGTAGTCCACTGAATACGTAGCTGATACTGTAGTCCACTGAATACATAACTGATATTGTAGTCCACTGAATACATAAATGATACTGTGGTCTACTGAATACATAACTGATACAGTAGTCCACTGAATACATAACTGATACTGTAGTCCACTGAATACATAACTGATATTGTAGTCCACTGAATACATAACTGATACTGTAGTCCACTGAATACATTACTGATACTGTAGTACACTGAATACATAACTGATACTGTAGTCCACTGAATACATAACTGGTACTGTAGTCCACTTAATACATAACTGATACTGTAGTCCACTGAATACATAACTGATACAGTAGTCCACTGAATACATAACTGATACTGTAGTCCACTGAATACATAACTGATATTGTAGTCCACTGAATACATAACTGATACTGTAGTCCACTGAATACATAACTGATATTGTAGTCCACTGAATACATAACTGATACTGTAGTCCACTGAATACAAAACTGATATTGTAGTCCACTGAATACATAACTGATACTGTAGTCCACTGAATACATAACTGACATTGTAGTCCACTGAATACATAACTGATACTGTAGTCCACTGAATACATAACTGATATTGTAGTCCACTGAATACATAACTGATATTGTAGTCCACTGAATACATAACTGATACTGTAGTCCACTGAATACATAACTGATACTGTAGTCCACTGAATACATAACTGATACTGTAGTCCACTGAATACATAACTGATACTGTAGTCCACTGAATACATAAATGATACTGTAGTCCACTGAATACATAACTGATACTGTAGCCAACTGAATACATAACTGATACTGTAGTCCACTGAATACATAACTGATACTGTAGTCCACTGAATACATAACTGATATTGTAGTCATCTGAATACATAACTGATATTGTAGTCCACTGAATACATAACTGATACTGTAGTCCACTGAATACATAACTGATATTGTAGTCCACTGAATACATAACTGATACTGTAGTCCACTGAATACATAACTGATACTGTAGTCCACTGAATACAAAACTGATATTGTAGTCCACTGAATACATAACTGATATTGTAGTCAGCTGAATACATAACTGATACTGTAGTCCACTGAATACATAACTGATACTGTAGTCCACTGAATACATAACTGATACTGTAGTCCACTGAATACATAACTGATATTGTAGTCCATTGAATACATAACTGATACTGTAGTCCACTGAATACATAACTGATATTGTAGTCCACTGAATACGTAACTGATACTGTAGTCCACTGAATACATAACTGATATTGCAGTCCACTGAATACATAACTGATACTGTAGTCTACTGAATACATTACTGATACTGTAGTCCACTGAATACATAACTGATACTGTAGTCCACTGATTACGTAACTGATACTGTAGTCCACTGAATACATAAATGATACTGTGGTCTACTGAATACATAACTGATATTGTAGTCAACTGAATACGTAACTGATACTTTAGTCCACTGAATACATAACTGATATTGTAGTCCACTGAATACATAACTGATACTGTAGTCCACTGAATACATTACTGATACTGTAGTACACTGAATACATAACTGATACTGTAGTCCACTGATTACGTAACTGATACTGTGGTCTACTGAATACATAACTGATATTGTAGTCCACTGAATACATAACTGATGCTGTAGTCAACTGAATACATAACTGATATTGTAGTCCACTGAATACATAAATGATACTGTGGTCTACTGAATACATAAATGATACTGTAGTCCACTGAAGACATAACTGATATTGTAGTCCATTGAATACATAACTGATACTGTAGTCCACTGAATACATAACTGATATTGTAGTCCACTGAATACGTAACTGATACTTTAGTCCACTGAATACATAACTGATATTGTAGTCCACTGAATACATAACTGATACTGTAGTCCACTGAATACATTACTGATACTGTAGTACACTGAATACATAACTGATACTGTAGTCCACTGATTACGTAACTGATACTGTTGTCCACTGAATACATAACTGATACTGTAGTCCACTGAATACATAACTGATATTGTAGTCCACTGAATACATAACTGATATTGTAGTCCACTGAATACATAACTGATACTGTAGTCCACTGAAGACATAACTGATACTTTAGTCCACTGAATACATAACTGATATTGTAGTCCACTGAATACATAACTGATACTGTAGTCCACTGAATACATAACTGATGCTGTAGTCCACTGAATACATAACTGATACTGTAGTCCACTGAATACATAACTGATATTGTAGTCCACTGAATACATAACTGATATTGTAGTCCACTGAATACATAAATGATACTGTGGTCTACTGAATACATAACTGATATTGTAGTCCACTGAATACATAACTGATATTGTAGTCCACTGAATACATAACTGATACTTTAGTCAACTGAATACATAACTGATACTGTAGTCCACTTAAAACATAACTGATATTGTAGTCCACTGAATACATAACTGATATTGTAGTCCACTGAATACATAACTGATATTGTAGTCCACTGAATACATAACTGATACTTTAGTCAACTGAATACATAACTGATACTGTAGTCCACTGAATACATAACTGATATTGTAGTCCACTGAATACATAACTGATATTGTAGTCCACTGAATACATAACTGATACTGTAGTCCACTGAATACGTAACTGATACTGTAGTCCACTGAATACATAACTGATATTGTAGTCCACTGAATACATAACTGATATTGTAGTCCACTGAATACATAACTGATACTGTAGTCCATTGAATACATAACTGATACTGTAGTCCACTGAATACATAACTGATATTGTAGTCCACTGAATACATAACTGATACTGTAGTCCACTGAATACATAACTGATATTGCAGTCCACTGAATACATAACTGATATTGTAGTCCACTGAATACATAACTGATACTGTAGTCCACTGAATACATAACTGATATTGCAGTCCACTGAATACATAACTGATATTGTAGTCCACTGAATACATAACTGATATTGTAGTCCACTGAATACATAACTGATATTGCAGTCCACTGAATACATAACTGATACTGTAGTCCACTGAATACATAAATGATACTGTAGGCGACTGAATACATAACTGATACTGTAGTCCACTGAATACATAACTGATACTGTAGTCCACTGAATACATAACTGATATTGTAGTCCACTGAATACATAACTGATATTGGAGTCCACTGAATACATAACTGATATTGGAGTCCACTGTATACATAAATGATACTGTGGTCTACTGAATACATAACTGATATTGTAGTCCACTGAATACATAACTGATATTGTAGTCATCTGAATACATAACTGATATTGTAGTCCATTGAATACATAACTGATACTGTAGTCCACTGAATACATAACTGATATTGTAGTCCACTGAATACATAACTGATACTTTAGTCAACTGAATACATAACTGATACTGTAGTCCACTGAATACATAACTGATATTGTAGTCCACTGAATACATAACTGATATTGTAGTCCACTGAATACATAACTGATACTGTAGTCCACTGAATACGTAACTGATACTGTAGTCCACTGAATACATAACTGATGCTGTAGTCCACTGAATACATAACTGATATTGTAGTCCACTGAATACATAACTGATACTGTAGTCCACTGAATACATAACTGATATTGCAGTCCACTGAATACATAACTGATATTGTAGTCCACTGAATACATAACTGATATTGTAGTCCACTGAATACATAACTGATATTGCAGTCCACTGAATACATAACTGATACTGTAGTCCACTGAATACATAAATGATACTGTAGGCGACTGAATACATAACTGATACTGTAGTCCACTGAATACATAACTGATACTGTAGTCCACTGAATACATAACTGATATTGTAGTCCACTGAATACATAACTGATACTGTAGTCCACTGAATACATAACTGATACTGTAGTCCACTGAATACATAACTGATACTTTAGTCCACTGAATACATAACTGATACTTTAGTCAACTGAATACATAACTGATACTGTAGTCCACTTAATACATAACTGATATTGTAGTCCACTGAATACATAACTGATATTGTAGTCCACTGAATACATAACTGATATTGTAGTCCACTGAATACATAACTGATACTTTAGTCAACTGAATACATAACTGATACTGTAGTCCACTGAATACATAACTGATATTGTAGTCCACTGAATACATAACTGATATTGTAGTCCACTGAATACATAACTGATACTGTAGTCCACTGAATACGTAACTGATACTGTAGTCCACTGAATACATAACTGATATTGTAGTCCACTGAATACATAACTGATATTGTAGTCCACTGAATACATAACTGATACTGTAGTCCATTGAATACATAACTGATACTGTAGTCCACTGAATACATAACTGATATTGTAGTCCACTGAATACATAATTGATACTGTAGTCCACTGAATACATAACTGATATTGCAGTCCACTGAATACATAACTGATATTGTAGTCCACTGAATACATAACTGATACTGTAGTCCACTGAATACATAACTGATATTGCAGTCCACTGAATACATAACTGATATTGTAGTCCACTGAATACATAACTGATATTGTAGTCCACTGAATACATAACTGATATTGCAGTCCACTGAATACATAACTGATACTGTAGTCCACTGAATACATAAATGATACTGTAGGCGACTGAATACATAACTGATACTGTAGTCCACTGAATACATAACTGATACTGTAGTCCACTGAATACATAACTGATATTGTAGTCCATTGAATACATAACTGATACTGTAGTCCACTGAATACATAACTGATATTGTAGTCCACTGAATACGTAACTGATACTGTAGTCCACTGAATACATAACTGATATTGCAGTCCACTGAATACATAACTGATACTGTAGTCTACTGAATACATTACTGATACTGTAGTCCACTGAATACATAACTGATACTGTAGTCCACTGATTACGTAACTGATACTGTAGTCCACTGAATACATAACTGATACTGTAGTCCACTGAATACATAAATGATACTGTGGTCTACTGAATACATAACTGATACTGTAGTCCACTGAATACATAACTGATACTGTAGTCCACTGAATACATTACTGATACTGTAGTACACTGAATACATAACTGATACTGTAGTCCACTGATTACGTAACTGATACTGTTGTCCACTGAATAAATAACTGATACTGTAGTCCACTGAATACATAACTGATATTGTAGTCCACTGAATACATAACTGATATTGTAGTCCACTGAATACATAACTGATACTGTAGTCCACTGAAGACATAACTGATACTTTAGTCCACTGAATACATAACTGATATTGTAGTCCACTGAATACATAACTGATACTGTAGTCCACTGAATACATAACTGATGCTGTAGTCCACTGAATACATAACTGATACTGTAGTCCACTGAATACATAACTGATATTGTAGTCCACTGAATACATAACTGATATTGTAGTCCACTGAATACATAACTGATATTGCAGTTCACTGAATACATAACTGATACTGTAGTCCACTGAATACATAAATGATACTGTAGGCGACTGAATACATAACTGATACTGTAGTCCACTGAATACATAACTGATACTGTAGTCCACTGAATACATAACTGATATTGTAGTCCACTGAATACATAACTGATATTGGAGTCCACTGAATACATAACTGATATTGGAGTCCACTGAATACATAAATGATACTGTGGTCTACTGAATACATAACTGATACTGTAGTCCATTGAATACATAACTGATACTGTAGTCAACTGAATACATAACTGATATTGTAGTCAACTGAATACATAACTGATACTGTAGTCCACTGAATACATAACTGATACTGTAGTCCACTGAATACATAACTAATACTGTAGTCCACTGAATACATAACTGATATTGTAGTCCACTGAATACATAACTGATACTTTAGTCAACTGAATACATAACTGATATTGTAGTCCACTGAATACATAACTGATACTGTAGTCTACTGAATACATTACTGATACTGTAGTACACTGAATACATAACTGATACTGTAGTCCACTGATTACGTAACTGATACTGTTGTCCACTGAATAAATAACTGATACTGTAGTCCACTGAATACATAACTGATATTGTAGTCCACTGAATACATAACTGATATTGTAGTCCACTGAATACATAACTGATACTGTAGTCCACTGAAGACATAACTGATACTTTAGTCCACTGAATACATAACTGATATTGTAGTCCACTGAATACATAACTGATACTGTAGTCCACTGAATACATAACTGATGCTGTAGTCCACTGAATACATAACTGATACTGTAGTCCACTGAATACATAACTGATATTGTAGTCCACTGAATACATAACTGATATTGTAGTCCACTGAATACATAACTGATATTGCAGTCCACTGAATACATAACTGATACTGTAGTCCACTGAATACATAACTGATATTGTAGTCAACTGAATACATAACTGATACTTTAGTCCACTGAATACATAAATGATACTGTGGTCTACTGAATACATAACTGATATTGTAGTCCACTGAATACATAACTGATATTGTAGTCCACTGAATACATAACTGATATTGTAGTCCACTGAATACATAACTGATACTTTAGTCAACTGAATACATAACTGATATTGTAGTCCACTGAATACATAAATGATACTGTGGTCTACTGAATACATAACTGATATTGTAGTCAACTGAATACATAACTGATACTTTAGTCCACTGAATACATAAATGATACTGTGGTCTACTGAATACATAACTGATATTGTAGTCCACTGAATACATAACTGATATTGTAGTCCACTGAATACATAACTGATACTTTAGTCAACTGAATACATAACTGATACTGTAGTCCACTGAAGACATAACTGATACTTTAGTCCACTGAATACATAACTGATATTGTAGTCCACTGAATACATAACTGATACTGTAGTCCACTGAATACATAACTGATGCTGTAGTCCACTGAATACATAACTGATACTGTAGTCCACTGAATACATAACTGATATTGTAGTCCACTGAATACATAACTGATATTGTAGTCCACTGAATACATAACTGATATTGCAGTCCACTGAATACATAACTGATACTGTAGTCCACTGAATACATAACTGATATTGTAGTCAACTGAATACATAACTGATACTTTAGTCCACTGAATACATAAATGATACTGTGGTCTACTGAATACATAACTGATATTGTAGTCCACTGAATACATAACTGATATTGTAGTCCACTGAATACATAACTGATACTTTAGTCAACTGAATACATAACTGATATTGTAGTCCACTGAATACATAAATGATACTGTGGTCTACTGAATACATAACTGATATTGTAGTCCACTGAATACATAACTGATATTGTAGTCCACTGAATACATAACTGATACTTTAGTCAACTGAATACATAACTGATATTGTAGTCCACTGAATACATAACTGATACTGTAGTCCACTGAATACATAAATGATACTGTGGTCTACTGAATACATAACTGATATTGTAGTCCATTGAATACATAACTGATACTGTAGTCCACTGAATACATAACTGATACTGTAGTCAACTGAATACATAACTGATACTGTAGTCCACTGAATACATAAATGATACTGTAGTCAACTGAATACATAACTGATATTGTAGTCCACTGAATACATAACTGATATTGTAGTCCACTGAATACATAACTGATACTTTAGTCAACTGAATACATAACTGATATTGTAGTCCACTGAATACATAACTGATATTGTAGTCCACTGAATACATAACTGATACTTTAGTCAACTGAATACATAACTGATATTGTAGTCCACTGAATACATAACTGATTTTGTAGTCCACTGAATACATTACTGATACTGTAGTCCACTGAATACATAACTGATATTGTAGTCCACTGAATACATAACTGATATTGTAGTCCACTGAATACATAACTGATACTGTAGTCCACTGAATACATAACTGATATTGTAGTCCACTGAATACATAACTGATACTGTAGTCCACTGAATACATAACTGATACTTTAGTCAACTGAATACATAACTGATATTGTAGTCCACTGAATACATAACTGATATTGTAGTCCACTGAATACATTACTGATACTGTAGTCCACTGAATACATAACTGATATTGTAGTCCACTGAATACATAACTGATATTGTAGTCCACTGAATACATAACTGATATTGTAGTCCACTGAATACATTACTGATACTGTAGTCCACTGAATACATAAATGATACTGTGGTCTACTGAATACATAACTGATATTGTAGTCCACTGAATACATAACTGATATTGTAGTCCACTGAATACATAACTGATACTTTAGTCAACTGAATACATAACTGATATTGTAGTCCACTGAATACATAACTGATATTGTAGTCCACTGAATACATTACTGATACTGTAGTCCACTGAATACATAACTGATATTGTAGTCCACTGAATACATAACTGATATTGGAGTCCACTGAATACATAACTGATACTGTAGTCCACTGAATACATAACTGATATTGTAGTCCACTGAATACATAACTGATATTGTAGTCCACTGAATACATAACTGATATTGTAGTCCACTGAATACATAACTGATACTGTAGTCCACTGAATACATAACTGATATTGTAGTCTACTGAATACATAACTGATATTGTAGTCCACTGAATACATAACTGATATTGTAGTCCACTGAATACATAACTGATACTGTAGTCCACTGAATACATAACTGATATTGTAGTCCACTGAATACATAACTGATACTGTAGTCCACTGAATACATAACTGATATTGTAGTCTACTGAATACATAACTGATATTGTAGTCTACTGAATACATAACTGATACTGTAGTCCACTGAATACATAACTGATATTGTAGTCTACTGAATACATAACTGATACTGTAGTCCACTGAATACATAAATGATACTGTGGTCTACTGAATACATAACTGATATTGTAGTCCACTGAATACATAACTGATATTGTAGTCCACTGAATACATAACTGATACTTTAGTCAACTGAATACATAACTGATATTGTAGTCCACTGAATACATAACTGATATTGTAGTCCACTGAATACATAACTGATATTGTAGTCCACTGAATACATAACTGATACTTTAGTCAACTGAATACATAACTGATATTGTAGTCCACTGAATACATAACTGATATTGTAGTCCACTGAATACATTACTGATACTGTAGTCCACTGAATACATAACTGATACTGTGGTCTACTGAATACATAACTGATATTGTAGTCCACTGAATACATAACTGATATTGTAGTCCACTGAATACATAACTGATATTGTAGTCCACTGAATACATAACTGATACTTTAGTCAACTGAATACATAACTGATATTGTAGTCCACTGAATACATAACTGATATTGTAGTCCACTGAATACATAACTGATATTGTAGTCCACTGAATACATAACTGATACTTTAGTCAACTGAATACATAACTGATATTGTAGTCAACTGAATACATAAATGATACTGTGGTCTACTGAATACATAACTGATATTGTAGTCCACTGAATACATAACTGATATTGTAGTCCACTGAATACATAACTGATACTTTAGTCAACTGAATACATAACTGATATTGTAGTCCACTGAATACATAACTGATACTGTAGTCCACTGAATACATAAATGATACTGTGGTCTACTGAATACATAACTGATATTGTAGTCCATTGAATACATAACTGATACTGTAGTCCACTGAATACATAACTGATACTGTAGTCAACTGAATACATAACTGATACTGTAGTCCACTGAATACATAAATGATACTGTAGTCCACTGAATACATAAATGATACTGTGGTCTACTGAATACATAACTGATATTGTAGTCCACTGAATACATAACTGATACAGTAGTCCACTGAATACATAACTGATACTGTAGTCCACTGAATACATAACTGATACTGTGGTCTACTGAATACATAACTGATACTGTAGTCCACTGAATACATAACTGATATTGTAGTCCACTGAATACATAACTGATACTGTAGTCCACTGAATACATAACTGATATTGTAGTCCACTGAATACATAACTGATACTTTAGTCAACTGAATACATAACTGATACTGTAGTCCACTTAAAACATAACTGATACTGTAGTCCACTGAATACATAAATGATACTGTGGTCTACTGAATACATAACTGATACTGTAGTCCACTGAATACATAACTGATACTTTAGTCAACTGAATACATAACTGATATTGTAGTCCACTGAATACATAACTGATATTGTAGTCCACTGAATACATAACTGATACTGTAGTCAACTGAATACATAACTGATATTGTAGTCCACTGAATACATAAATGATACTGTGGTCTACTGAATACATAACTGATATTGTAGTCAACTGAATACATAACTGATACTTTAGTCCACTGAATACATAAATGATACTGTGGTCTACTGAATACATAACTGATATTGTAGTCCACTGAATACATAACTGATATTGTAGTCCACTGAATACATAACTGATACTTTAGTCAACTGAATACATAACTGATATTGTAGTCCACTGAATACATAACTGATACTGTAGTCCACTGAATACATAAATGATACTGTGGTCTACTGAATACATAACTGATATTGTAGTCCATTGAATACATATCTGATACTGTAGTCCACTGAATACATAACTGATATTGCAGTCCACTGAATACATAACTGATACTGTAGTCCACTGAATACATAAATGATACTGTGGTCTACTGAATACATAACTGATATTGTAGTCCACTGAATACATAACTGATACTGTAGTCCACTGAATACATAACTGATACTGTAGTCCACTGAATACATAACTGATACTGTAGTCCACTGAATACATAACTGATACTGTGGTCCACTGAATACATAACTGATACTGTAGTCCACTGAATACATAACTGATACTGTGGTCTACTGAATACATAACTGATATTGTAGTCCACTGAATACATAACTGATACTGTAGTCCACTGAATACATAACTGATACTGTAGTCCACTGAATACATAAATGATACTGTGGTCTACTGAATACATAACTGATATTGTAGTCCACTGAATACATAACTGATATTGTAGTCCACTGAATACATAAATGATACTGTCGTCTACTGAATACATTACTGATACTGTAGTCCACTGAATACATAACTGATACTGCAGTCAACTGAATACATAACTGATACTGTAGTCCACTGAATACATAAATGATACTGTGGTCTACTGAATACATAACTGATATTGTAGTCCACTGAATACATAACTGATACTGTAGTCCACTGAATACATAACTGATACTGTAGTCCACTGAATACATAACTGATATTGTAGTCCACTGAATACATAAATGATACTGTCGTCTACTGAATACATAACTGATATTGTAGTCCACTGAATACATAACTGATACTGCAGTCAACTGAATACATAACTGATACTGTAGTACACTGAATACATAACTGATACAGTAGTCCACTGAATACATAACTGATACTGTAGTCCACTGAATACATAACTGATACTGTGGTCTACTGAATACATAACTGATATTGTAGTCCACTGAATACATAACTGATACTGTAGTCCACTGAATACATAACTGATACTGTAGTCCACTGAATACATAAATGATACTGTGGTCTACTGAATACATAACTGATATTGTAGTCCACTGAATACATAAATGATACTGTCGTCTACTGAATACATTACTGATACTGTAGTACACTGAATACATAACTGATACTGTAGTCCACTGAATACATAACTGATACTGTAGTCCACTGAATACATAACTGATATTGCAGTCCACTGAATACATAACTGATACTGTAGTCCACTGAATACATAACTGATATTGTAGTCCACTGAATACATAACTGATACTGTAGTCCACTGAATACATAACTGATATTGTAGTCCACTGAATACATAACTGATACTGTAGTCCACTGAATACATAACTGATACTGTAGTCCACTGAATACATAACTGATATTGTAGTCCACTGAATACATAAATGATACTGTGGTCTACTGAATACATAACTGATACTGTGGTCTACTGAATACATAACTGATATTGTAGTCCACTGAATACATAACTGATACTGTAGTCCACTGAATACATAACTGATACTGTAGTCCACTGAATACATAAATGATACTGTGGTCTACTGAATACATAACTGATATTGTAGTCCACTGAATACATAAATGATACTGTCGTCTACTGAATACATTACTGATACTGTAGTACACTGAATACATAACTGATACTGTAGTCCACTGAATACATAACTGATACTGTAGTCCACTGAATACATAACTGATATTGCAGTCCACTGAATACATAACTGATACTGTAGTCCACTGAATACATAACTGATATTGTAGTCCACTGAATACATAACTGATACTGTAGTCCACTGAATACATAACTGATATTGTAGTCCACTGAATACATAACTGATACTGTAGTCCACTGAATACATAACTGATACTGTAGTCCACTGAATACATAACTGATATTGTAGTCCACTGAATACATAAATGATATTGTGGTCCACTGAATACATAACTGATACTGTGGTCTACTGAATACATAACTGATACTTTAGTCCACTGAATACATAACTGATATTGTAGTCCACTGAATACATAAATGATACTGTGGTCTACTGAATACATAACTGATATTGTAGTCCACTGAATACATAACTGATACTGCAGTCCACTGAATACAAAACTGATATTGTAGTCCACTGAATACATAACTGATACTGTAGTCCACTGAATACATAAATGATACTGTGGTCTACTGAATACATAACTGATACTGTGGTCTACTGAATACATAACTGATACTGTAGTCCACTGAATACATAACTGATACAGTAGTCCACTGAATACATAACTGATATTGTAGTCCATTGAATACATAACTGATACTGTAGTCCACTGAATACATAACTGATATTGCAGTCCACTGAATACATAACTGATACTGTAGTCCACTGAATACATAAATGATACTGTGGTCTACTGAATACATAACTGATATTGCAGTCCACTGAATACATAACTGATATTGTAGTCCACTGAATACATAAATGATACTGTGGTCTACTGAATACATTACTGATACTGTAGTACACTGAATACATAACTGATACTGTAGTCCACTGAATACATAAATGATACTGTAGTCCACTGAATACATAACTGATACTGTAGTCCACTGAATACATAAATGATACTGTGGTCTACTGAATACATAACTGATATTGTAGTCCACTGAATACATAACTGATACTGTAGTCCACTGAATACATAACTGATACTGTAGTCCACTGAATACATAACTGATACTGTAGTCCACTGAATACATAACTGATACTGTAGTCCACTGAATACATAAATGATACTGTGGTCTACTGAATACATAACTGATATTGTAGTCCACTGAATACATAACTGATACTGTAGTCCACTGAATACATAACTGATACTGTAGTCCACTGAATACATAACTGATATTGTAGTCCACTGAATACATAACTGATACTTTAGTCAACTGAATACATAACTGATACTGTAGTCCACTTAATACATAACTGATATTGTAGTCAACTGAATACATAACTGATACTTTAGTCCACTGAATACATAAATGATACTGTGGTCTACTGAATACATAACTGATATTGTAGTCCACTGAATACATAACTGATACTGTAGTCCACTGAATACATAACTGATACTGTAGTCCACTGAATACATAACTGATATTGTAGTCCACTGAATACATAACTGATACTTTAGTCAACTGAATACATAACTGATACTGTAGTCCACTTAATACATAACTGATATTGTAGTCCACTGAATACATAACTGATATTGTAGTCCACTGAATACATAACTGATATTGTAGTCCACTGAATACATAACTGATACTTTAGTCAACTGAATACATAACTGATACTGTAGTCCACTGAATACATAACTGATATTGTAGTCCACTGAATACATAACTGATATTGTAGTCCACTGAATACATAACTGATACTGTAGTCCACTGAATACGTAACTGATACTGTAGTCCACTGAATACATAACTGATATTGTAGTCCACTGAATACATAACTGATATTGTAGTCCACTGAATACATAACTGATACTGTAGTCCATTGAATACATAACTGATACTGTAGTCCACTGAATACATAACTGATATTGTAGTCCACTGAATACATAACTGATACTGTAGTCCACTGAATACATAACTGATATTGCAGTCCACTGAATACATAACTGATATTGTAGTCCACTGAATACATAACTGATACTGTAGTCCACTGAATACATAACTGATATTGCAGTCCACTGAATACATAACTGATATTGTAGTCCACTGAATACATAACTGATATTGTAGTCCACTGAATACATAACTGATTTTGCAGTCCACTGAATACATAACTGATACTGTAGTCCACTGAATACATAAATGATACTGTAGGCGACTGAATACATAACTGATACTGTAGTCCACTGAATACATAACTGATACTGTAGTCCACTGAATACATAACTGATATTGTAGTCCACTGAATACATAACTGATATTGGAGTCCACTGAATACATAACTGATATTGGAGTCCACTGAATACATAACTGATACTGTAGTCCACTGAATACATAACTGATACTGTAGTCCACTGAATACATAACTGATACTTTAGTCCACTGAATACATAACTGATATTGTAGTCCACTGAATACATAACTGATATTGTAGTCCACTGAATACATAACTGATATTGTAGTCCACTGAATACATAACTGATATTGTAGTCCACTGAATACATAACTGATACTGTAGTCCACTGAATACATAACTGATACTGTAGTCAACTGAATACATAACTGATACTGTAGTCCACTGAATACATAACTGATACTGTAGTCCACTGAATACATAACTGATACTGTAGTCCACTGAATACATAAATGATATTGTAGTCCACTGAATACATAACTGATACTGTAGTCCACTGAATACGTAGCTGATACTGTAGTCCACTGATTACGTAACTGATACTGTAGTCCACTGAATACATAATTGATACTGTAGTCCATTGAATACATAACTAATACTGTAGTCCACTGAATACATAACTAATACTGTAGTCCACTGAATACATAACTGATATTGGAGTCCACTGAATACATAAATGATACTGTGGTCTACTGAATACATAACTGATATTGTAGTCCACTGAATACATAACTGATATTGTAGTCCACTGAATACATTACTGATACTGTAGTCCATTGAATACATAAATGATACTGTGGTCTACTGAATACATAACTGATACTGTAGTCCACTGAATACATAACTGATACTGTAGTCCACTGAATACATAACTGATACTGTAGTCTACTGAATACATAACTGATACTGTAGTCCACTGAATACATAACTGATACTGTAGTCCACTGAATACATAACTGATACTGTAGTCTACTGAATACATAACTGATATTGTAGTCCACTGAATACATAACTGATACTGTAGTCCACTGAATACATAACTGATACTGTAGTCCACTGAATACATAACTGATACTGTAGTCCACTGAATACATAACTGATATTGTAGTCTACTGAATACATAACTGATACTGTAGTCCACTGAATACATAACTGATATTGTAGTCCATTGAATACATAACTGATACTGTAGCCCACTGAATACGTAACTGATACTGTAGTCCACTGAATACATAACTGATACTGTAGTCCACTGAATACATGACTGATATTGTAGTCCACTGAATACATAACTGATATTGTAGTCCACTGAATACATAACTGATACTTTAGTCAACTGAATACATAACTGATACTGTAGTCCACTGAATACATAACTGATATTGTAGTCCACTGAATACATAACTGATATTGTAGTCCACTGAATACATAACTGATACTGTAGTCCACTGAATACGTAACTGATACTGTAGTCCACTGAATACATAACTGATATTGTAGTCCACTGAATACATAACTGATATTGTAGTCCACTGAATACATAACTGATACTGTAGTCCACTGAATACATAACTGATACTGTAGTCCACTGAATACATAACTGATATTGTAGTCCACTGAATACATAACTGATACTGTAGTCCACTGAATACATAACTGATATTGCAGTCCACTGAATACATAACTGATATTGTAGTCCACTGAATACATAACTGATACTGTAGTCCACTGAATACATAACTGATATTGCAGTCCACTGAATACATAACTGATATTGTAGTCCACTGAATACATAACTGATATTGTAGTCCACTGAATACATAACTGATATTGTAGTCCACTGAATACATAACTGATACTGTAGTCCACTGAATACATAAATGATACTGTAGGCGACTGAATACATAACTGATACTGTAGTCCACTGAATACATAACTGATACTGTAGTCCACTGAATACATAACTGATATTGTAGTCCACTGAATACATAACTGATATTGGAGTCCACTGAATACATAACTGATATTGGAGTCCACTGAATACATAACTGATACTGTAGTCCACTGAATACATAACTGATACTGTAGTCCACTGAATACATAACTGATACTTTAGTCCACTGAATACATAACTGATATTGTAGTCCACTGAATACATAACTGATATTGTAGTCCACTGAATACATAACTGATATTGTAGTCCACTGAATACATAACTGATATTGTAGTCCACTGAATACATAACTGATACTGTAGTCCACTGAATACATAACTGATACTGTAGTCAACTGAATACATAACTGATACTGTAGTCCACTGAATACATAACTGATACTGTAGTCCACTGAATACATAACTGATACTGTAGTCCACTGAATACATAAATGATATTGTAGTCCACTGAATACATAACTGATACTGTAGTCCACTGAATACGTAGCTGATACTGTAGTCCACTGATTACGTAACTGATACTGTAGTCCACTGAATACATAATTGATACTGTAGTCCATTGAATACATAACTAATACTGTAGTCCACTGAATACATAACTAATACTGTAGTCCACTGAATACATAACTGATATTGGAGTCCACTGAATACATAAATGATACTGTGGTCTACTGAATACATAACTGATATTGTAGTCCACTGATTACATAAATGATACTGTGGTCTACTGAATACATAACTGATACTGTAGTCCACTGAATACATAACTGATATTGTAGTCCACTGAATACATAACTGATATTGTAGTCCACTGAATACATAACTGATATTGTAGTCCACTGAATACATTACTGATACTGTAGTCCATTGAATACATAACTGATACTGTAGTCCACTGAATACATAACTGATATTGTAGTCCACTGAATACATTACTGATACTGTAGTCCATTGAATACATAACTGATATTGTAGTCCACTGAATACATAGCTGATATTGTAGTCCACTGAATACATAACTGATACTGTAGTCCACTGAATACATAACTGATATTGTAGTCCACTGAATACATAACTGATATTGTAGTCCACTGAATACATAACTGATATTGTAGTCCACTGAATACATTACTGATACTGTAGTCCATTGAATACATAAATGATACTGTGGTCTACTGAATACATAACTGATATTGTAGTCCACTGAATACATAACTGATACTGTAGTCCACTGAATACATAACTGATACTGTAGTCCACTGAATACATAACTGATACTGTAGTCCACTGAATACATAACTGATATTGTAGTCTACTGAATACATAACTGATACTGTAGTCCACTGAATACATAACTGATTTTGTAGTCCACTGAATACATAACTGATACTGTAGCCCACTGAATACGTAACTGATACTGTAGTCCACTGAATACATAACTGATACTGTAGTCCACTGAATACATGACTGATATTGTAGTCCACTGAATACATAACTGATATTGTAGTCCACTGAATACATAACTGATACTGTAGTCCACGGAATACATAACTGATACTGTAGTCCACTGAATACATAACTGATACTGTAGTCCACTGAATACATAACTGATACTGTAGTCCACTGAATACGTAACTGATACTGTAGTCCACTGAATACATAACTGATACTGTAGTCTACTGAATACATAACTGATACTGTAGTCCACTGAATACATAACTGGTACTGTAGTTCACAGAATACATAACTGATATTGTAGTCTACTGAATACATAACTGATACTGTAGTCCACTGAATACATAACTGATAATGTAGTCCACTGAATACATAACTGATACTGTAGTCCATTGAATACATAACTGATACTGTAGTCCACTGAATACATAACTGGTACTGTAGTCCACTGAATACATAAATGATATTGGAGGCCAACTGAATACATAACTGAAACTGAAGTCCATTGAATACATAACTGATATTGTAGTCCACTGAATACATAACTGATAATGTAGTCCACTGAATACATAACTGATACTGTAGTCCACTGAATACATAACTGATATTGTAGTCCACTGAATACATAACTGATACTGTAGTCCACTGAATACATAACTGATACTGTAGTCCACTGAATACATAACTGATATTGTAGTCCACTGAATACATAACTGATACTGTAGTCCACTGAATACATAACTGACACTGTAGTCCACTGAATACATAAGTGATACTGTAGTCAACTGAATACATAACTGATACTGTAGTCCACTAAATACATAACTGATACTGTAGTCCACTGAATACGTAACTGATATTGTAGTCTACTGAATACATAACTGATACTGTAGTCCACTGAATACGTAACTGATACTGTAGTCCACTGAATACATAAATGATACTGTAGTCCACTGAATACATAACTGATACTGTAGCCAACTGAATACATAACTGATACTGTAGTCCACTGAATACATAACTGATACTGTAGTCCACTGAATACATAACTGATATTGTAGTCCACTGAATACATAACTGATATTGTAGTCCACTGAATACATAACTGATACTGTAGTCCACTGAATACATAACTGATATTGTAGTCCACTGAATACATAACTGATACTGTAGTCCACTGAATACATAACTGATACTGTAGTCCACTGAATACAAAACTGATACTGTAGTCCACTGAATACATAACTGATATTGTAGTCAGCTGAATACATAACTGATACTGTAGTCCACTGAATACGTAACTGATACTGTAGTCCACTGAATACATAACTGATACTGTAGTCCACTGAATACATAACTGATATTGTAGTCCATTGAATACATAACTGATACTGTAGTCCAATGAATACATAACTGATATTGTAGTCCACTGAATACGTAACTGATACTGTAGTCCACTGAATACATAACTGATATTGTAGTCCACTGAATACATAACTGATATTGTAGTCCACTGAATACATAACTGATACTGTAGTCCACTGAAGACATAACTGATACTTTAGTCCACTGAATACATAACTGATATTGTAGTCCACTGAATACATAACTGATATTGTAGTCCACTGAATACATAACTGATGCTGTAGTCCACTGAATACATAACTGATACTGTAGTCCACTGAATACATAACTGATATTGTAGTCCACTGAATACATAACTGATATTGGAGTCCACTGAATATATAAATGATACTGTGGTCTACTGAATACATAACTGATATTGTAGTCCACTGAATACATAACTGATATTGTAGTCCACTGAATACATAACTGATACTTTAGTCAACTGAATACATAACTGATACTGTAGTCCACTTAATACATAACTGATATTGTAGTCCACTGAATACATAACTGATATTGTAGTCCACTGAATACATAACTGATATTGTAGTCCACTGAATACATAACTGATACTTTAGTCAACTGAATACATAACTGATACTGTAGTCCACTGAATACATAACTGATATTGTAGTCCACTGAATACATAACTGATATTGTAGTCCACTGAATACATAACTGATACTGTAGTCCACTGAATACATAAGTGATACTGTAGTCAACTGAATACATAACTGATACTGTAGTCCATTGAATACATAACTGATACTGTAGTCCACTGAATACATAACTGATACTTTAGTCAACTGAATACATAACTGATACTGTAGTCCACTTAATACATAACTGATATTGTAGTCCACTGAATACATAACTGATATTGTAGTCCACTGAATACATAACTGATATTGTAGTCCACTGAATACATAACTGATACTGTAGTCCACTGAAGACATAACTGATACTTTAGTCCACTGAATACATAACTGATATTGTAGTCCACTGAATACATAACTGATACTGTAGTCCACTGAATACATAACTGATGCTGTAGTCCACTGAATACATAACTGATACTGTAGTCCACTGAATACATAACTGATATTGTAGTCCACTGAATACATAACTGATATTGTAGTCCACTGAATACATAACTGATACTTTAGTCAACTGAATACATAACTGATACTGTAGTCCACTTAATACATAACTGATATTGTAGTCCACTGAATACATAACTGATATTGTAGTCCACTGAATACATAACTGATATTGTAGTCCACTGAATACATAACTGATACTTTAGTCAACTGAATACATAACTGATACTGTAGTCCACTGAATACATAACTGATATTGTAGTCCACTGAATACATAACTGATATTGTAGTCCACTGAATACATAACTGATACTGTAGTCCACTGAATACGTAACTGATACTGTATTCCACTGAATACATAACTGATATTGTAGTCCACTGAATACATAACTGATATTGTAGTCCACTGAATACATAACTGATACTGTAGTCCATTGAATACATAACTGATACTGTAGTCCACTGAATACATAACTGATATTGTAGTCCACTGAATACATAACTGATACTGTAGTCCACTGAATACATAACTGATATTGCAGTCCACTGAATACATAACTGATATTGTAGTCCACTGAATACATAACTGATACTGTAGTCCACTGAATACATAACTGATATTGTAGTCCACTGAATACATAACTGATACTGTAGTCCACTGAATACATAACTGATATTGTAGTCCACTGAATACATAACTGATACTGTAGTCCACTGAATACATAACTGATATTGTAGTCCACTGAATACATAACTGATATTGCAGTCCACTGAATACATAACTGATACTGTAGTCCACTGAATACATAAATGATACTGTAGGCCACTGAATACATAACTGATACTGTAGTCCACTGAATACATAACTGATACTGTAGTCCACTGAATACATAACTGATATTGTAGTCCACTGAATACATAACTGATATTGGAGTCCACTGAATACATAACTGATATTGGAGTCCACTGAATACATAACTGATACTGTAGTCCACTGAATACATAACTGATACTGTAGTCCACTGAATACATAACTGATACTTTAGTCCACTGAATACATAACTGATATTGTAGTCCACTGAATACATAACTGATATTGTAGTCCACTGAATACATAACTGATATTGTAGTCCACTGAATACATAACTGATATTGTAGTCCACTGAATACATAACTGATACTGTAGTCCACTGAATACATAACTGATACTGTAGTCAACTGAATACATAACTGATACTGTAGTCCACTGAATACATAACTGATACTGTAGTCCACTGAATACATAACTGATACTGTAGTCCACTGAATACATAAATGATATTGTAGTCCACTGAATACATAACTGATACTGTAGTCCACTGAATACGTAGCTGATACTGTAGTCCACTGATTACGTAACTGATACTGTAGTCCACTGAATACATAACTGATACTGTAGTCCATTGAATACATAACTAATACTGTAGTCCACTGAATACATAACTAATACTGTAGTCCACTGAATACATAACTGATATTGGAGTCCACTGAATACATAAATGATACTGTGGTCTACTGAATACATAACTGATATTGTAGTCCACTGAATACATAACTGATATTGTAGTCCACTGAATACATAACTGATACTGTAGTCCACTGAATACATAACTGACATTGTAGTCCACTGAATACATAACTGATACTGTAGTCCACGGAATACATAACTGATACTGTAGTCCACTGAATACATAACTGATACTGTAGTCCACTGAATACATAACTGAGACTGTAGTCCACTGAATACGTAACTGATACTGTAGTCCACTGAATACATAACTGATACTGTAGTCTACTGAATACATAACTGATACTGTAGTCCACTGAATACATAACTGGTACTGTAGTTCACAGAATACATAACTGATATTGTAGTCTACTGAATACATAACTGATACTGTAGTCCACTGAATACATAACTGATAATGTAGTCCACTGAATACATAACTGATACTGTAGTCCATTGAATACATAACTGATACTGTAGTCCACTGAATACATAACTGGTACTGTAGTCCACTGAATACATAAATGATATTGGAGGCCAACTGAATACATAACTGAAACTGTAGTCCATTGAATACATAACTGATATTGTAGTCCACTGAATACATAACTGATAATGTAGTCCACTGAATACATAACTGATACTGTAGTCCACTGAATACATAACTGATATTGTAGTCCACTGAATACATAACTGATACTGTAGTCCACTGAATACATAACTGATACTGTAGTCCACTGAATACATAACTGATATTGTAGTCCACTGAATACATAACTGATACTGTAGTCCACTGAATACATAACTGACACTGTAGTCCACTGAATACATAAGTGATACTGTAGTCAACTGAATACATAACTGATACTGTAGTCCACTGAATACATAACTGATACTGTAGTCCACTGAATACGTAACTGATATTGTAGTCTACTGAATACATAACTGATACTATAGTCCACTGAATACGTAACTGA
Organism: Gibbula magus; assembly: GCA_936450465.1. Taxonomy (NCBI): domain Eukaryota; kingdom Metazoa; phylum Mollusca; class Gastropoda; order Trochida; family Trochidae; genus Gibbula; species Gibbula magus. The sequence goes on along the minus strand of OW388292.1, from coordinate 89,410,644 downwards.
TACTGTAGTCAACTGAATACATAACTGATATTTTAGTCAACTGAATACATAACTGATACTGTAGTCCACTGAATATATAACTGATATTGTAGTCCACTGAATACATAACTGATACTGTAGTCCACTGAATGCATAACTGATATTGTAGTCCACTGAATACATAACTGATACTGTAGTCCACTGAATACATAACTGATACTGTAGTCCACTGAATACATAACTGATACTGTAGTCCACTGAATACGTAACTGATACTGTAGTCCACTGAATACATATTTGATACTGTAGTCTACTGAATACATAAATGATACTGTAGTCCACTGAATACATAACTGATACTGTAGTCCACTGAATACATAGCTAATATTGTAGTCCACTGAATACGTAACTGATACTGTTGTCCACTGAATACATAACTGATACTGTAGTCCACTGAATACATAACTGATATTGTTGTCCACTGAATACATAACTGATACTGTTGTCCACTGAATACATAACTGATACTGTAGTCCACTGAATACATAACTGATACTTTAGTCAACTGAATACATAACTGATACTGTAGTCCACTGAATACATAACTGATACTGTAGTCCACTGAATACATAACTGATATTGTAGTCCACTGAATACGTAAATGATACTGTAGTCCACTGAATACATAACTGATACTGTAGTCCACTGAATACGTAAATGATACTGTAGTCCACTGAATACATAACTGATACTGTAGTCCACTGAATACATAACTGATACTGTAGTCAACTGAATACATAACTGATATTGTAGTCAACTGAATACATAACTGATACAGTAGTCCACTGAATACATAACTGATACTGTAGTCCACTGAATACGTAACTGATACTGTAGTCCACTGAATTCATAACTGATACTGTAGTCCACTTAATACATAACTGATATTGTAGTCCACTGAATACATAACTGATACTGTAGTCCACTGAATACATAACTGATACTGTAGTCCACTGAATACATAACTGATATTGTAGTCCACTGAATACATAACTGATACTGTAGTCCACTGAATACATAACTGATACTGTAGTCCACTGAATACATAACTGATACTGTAGGCCACTGAATACATAACTGATATTGTAGTCCACTGAATACATAACTGATACTGTAGTCCACTGAATACATAACTGATATTGTAGTCCACTGAATACATAACTGATACTGTAGTCCACTGAATACATAACTGATACTGTAGTCAACTGAATACATAACTGATACTGTAGTCCACTGAATACATAACTGATCAGAATGGCAAACACCTTGTCGTGCTGGTCCACACTGATATGATCTGGATGCGGAGCACACTGATATGATCTGGATGCGGAGCACACTGATATGATCTGGATGCGGAGCACACTGATATGAACTGGATACGGAGCACACTGATATGATCTGGATGTGGAGCACACTGATATGAACTGGATACGGAGCACACTGATATGATCTGGATGCGGAGCACACTGATATGATCTAGATGCGGAGCACACTGATATGAACTGGATACGGAGCACACTGATATGAACTGGATACGGAGCACATTGATATAAACTGGATACGGAGCACACTGATATGATCTGGATGCGGAGCACACTGATATGAACTGGATGTGGAGCACACTGATATGATCTAGATGCGGAGCACACTGATATGAACTGGATACGGAGCACACAGATATGAACTGGATACGGAGCACACTGATATGAACTGGATACGGAGCACACTGATATTATATGGATGCGGAGCACACTGATATGATCTGGATGCGGAGCACAGTGATATGAACTGGATACGGAGCACACTGATATGATCTGGATGCGGAGCACAGTGATATGAACTGAATACGGAGCACACAGATATGAACTGGATACGGAGCACACAGATATGAACTGGATACGGAGCACACTGATATGAACTGGATACGGACCACACTGATATGATCTGGATGCGGAGCACACTGATATGAACTGGATGCGGAGCACACTGATATGATCTGGATGCGGAGCACACTGATATGATCTGGATGCGGAGCAAACTGATATGATCTGGATACGGAGCACACTGATATGATCTGGATACGGAGCACACTGATATGATCTGGATAAGGAGCACACTGATATGATCTGGATACGGAGCACACTGATATGAACTGGATACGGAGCACACTGATATGATCTGGATACGGAGAACACTGATATGATCTGGATGTGGAGCACACTGATATGATCTGGATGAGGAGCACACTGATATGATCTGGATACGGAGCACACTGATATGAACTGGATACGGAGTACACTGATATGAACTGGATGCGGAGCACACTGATATGAACTGGATCCGGAGCACACTGATATGATCTGGATACGGAGCACACTGATATGAACTGGATACGGAGCACACTGATATGATCTGGATGCGGAGCACACTGATATGATCTGGATGCGGAGCACACTGATATGAAGTGGATGCGGAGCACACTGATATGATCTGGATGCGGAGCACACTGATATGATCTGGATGCGGAGCACACTGATATGATCTGGATGCGGAGCACACTGATATGATCTGGATACGGAGCACACTGATATGAACTGGATACGGAGCACACTGATATGAACTGGATACGGAGCACATTGATATGAACTGGATACGGAGCACACTGATATGATCTGGATGCGGAGCACACTGATATGATCTGGATGCGGAGCACACTGATATGATCTGGATACGGAGCACACTGATATGATCTGGATACGGAGCACACTGATATGATCTGGATACGGAGCACACAGATATGAACTGGATACGGAGCACACAGATATGAACTGGATACGGAGCACACTGATATGAACTGGATACGGAGCACACTGATATTATATGGCTGCGGAGCACACTGATATTATATGGATGCGGAGCACACTGATATGATCTGGATGCGGAACACAGTGATATGAACTGGATACGGAGCACACTGATATGATCTGGATGCGGAGCACAGTGATATGAACTGAATACGGAGCACACAGATATGAACTGGATACGGAGCACACAGATATGAACTGGATACGGAGCACACTGATATGAACTGGATACGGACCACACTGATATGATCTGGATGCGGAGCACACTGATATGATCTGGATGCGGAGCACACTGATATGATCTGGATGCGAAGCACACTGATATGAACTGGATGCGGAGCACACTGATATGAACTGGATGTGGAGCACACTGATATGATCTGGATGCGGAGCACACTGATATGAACTGGATACGGAGCACACTGATATGAACTGGATACGGAGCACATTGATATGAACTGGATACGGAGCACACTGATATGAACTGGATACGGAGCACACTGATATGATCTGGATACGGAGCACACTGATATGATCTGGATACGGAGCACACTGATATGATCTGGATAAGGAGCACACTGATATGATCTGGATACGGAGCACACTGATATGAACTGGATACGGAGCACACTGATATGATCTGGATACGGAGCACACTGATATGATCTGGATGTGGAGCACACTGATATGATCTGGATGAGGAGCACACTGATATGATCTGGATACGGATCACACTGATATGAACTGGATACGGAGCACACTGATATGAACTGGATGCGGAGGACACTGATATGATCTGGATGAGGAGCACACTGATATGATCTGGATACGGATCACACTGATATGAACTGGATGCGGAGCACACTGATATGAACTGGATGCGGAGCACACTGATATGAACTGGATCCGGAGCACACTGATATGATCTGGATACGGAGCACACTGATATGAACTGGATACGGAGCACACTGATATGATCTGGATGCGGAGCACACTGATATGATCTGGATGCGGAGCACACTGATATGAACTGGATGCGGAGCACACTGATATGATCTGGATGCGGAGCACACTGATATGATCTGGATGCGGAGCACACTGATATGATCTGGATGCGGAGCACACTGATATGATCTGGATACGGAGCACACTGATATGAACTGGATACGGAGCACACTGATATGAACTGGATACGGAGCACACTGATATGAACTGGATACGGAGCACACTGATATGATCTGGATGCGGAGCACACTGATATGATCTGGATGCGGAGCACACTGATATGATCTGGATACGGAGCACACTGATATGATCTGGATACGGAGCACACTGATATGATCTGGATACGGAGCACACTGATATGATCTGGATACGGAGCACACTGATATGATCTGGATGTGGAGCACACTGATATGATCTGGATGAGGAGCACACTGATATGATCTGGATACGGAGCACACTGATATGAACTGGATGCGGAGCACACTGATATGAACTGGATGCGGAGCACACTGATATGATCTGGATACGGAGCACACTGATATGAACTGGATACGGAGCACACTGATATGATCTGGATGCGGAGCACACTGATATGAACTGGATACGGAGCACACTGATATGAACTGGATACGGAGCACACTGATATGAACTGGATACGGAGCACACTGATATGATCTGGATGCGGAGCACACTGATATGATCTGGATGCGGAGCACACTGATATGATCTGGATACGGAGCACACTGATATGATCTGGATACGGAGCACACTGATATGAACTGGATACGGAGCACACAGATATGAACTGGATACGGAGCACACAGATATGAACTGGATACGGAGCACACTGATATGAACTGGATACGGAGCACACTGATATTATATGGATGCGGAGCACAGTGATATGAACTGGATACGGAGCACACTGATATGATCTGGATGCGGAGCACAGTGATATGATCTGGATGCGGAGCACAGTGATATGAACTGAATACGGAGCACACAGATATGAACTGGATACGGAGCACACAGATATGAACTGGATACGGAGCACACTGATATGAACTGGATACGGACCACACTGATATGATCTGGATGCGGAGCACACTGATATGATCTGGATACGGAGCACACTGATATGATCTGGATGCGGAGCACACTGATATGAACTGGATACGGAGCACACTGATATGAACTGGATACGGACCACACTGATATGATCTGGATGCGGAGCACACTGATATGATCTGGATACGGAGCACACTGATATGATCTGGATGCGGAGCACACTGATATGAACTGGATACGGAGCACACTGATATGAACTGGATACGGAGCACACTGATATGAACTGGATGCGGAGCACACTGATATGACCTGGATACGGAGCACACTGCACACAGATTGTATATGCTCAACAAACATGACATATCATATTTATCATTGATATTACTAGCGCTTGTAAAATTAGCAGTTATATTACGTTCATAGGCATATTCTACAGATTGACCCAGTTTCAGGACAGAGAAAAATTCTACAGATTTACTCAGTTACAGGGCAGAGACACATTCTACAGATTTACTCAGTTACAGGACAGAGTCAAATTCTACCAGTTACAGGACAGAGACAAATTCTACAGATTTACTCAGTTACAGGACAGAGACACATTCTACATATTTACTCAGTTACAGGACAGAGACAAATTCTACAGATTTACTCAGTTACAGGACAGAGACAAATTCTACAGATTTACTCAGTTACAGGACAGAGACACATTCTACAGATTTACTCAGTTACAGGACAGAGACAAATTCTACAGATTTACTCAGTTACAGGACAGAGACACATTCTACAGATTTACTCAGTTACAGGACAGAGACACATTCTACGGATAAGTGACCTGTAAAACGGGCAATGCATAATAAATGACAACTTTTTATGAATTATTCCTTTTTTTATATCAGATTTTAACATTCTAAAATGTTCCTCTCTGTCGAAAGTTTTAAATGGTATTTATTTATGGATATATTGAATGTTATAAGTCCACTTTGTTCTATAGGTTCCCTCTATTTCATTGAATCAGGCAGTTAATATGGTAGTTATTCAATACCATACACAGTTAATAGAGACTCGTGTTTATCGTCCGATTATCTAATGAAAAATAGTTATTAGCGCAATTGATTCAACTGGCGAACGTGACCTAACATTTATTACATCTTAATAGCATGTCAATGAATTAATCAGTAATATTAATTTCATTCCACGAATACACCTGATGTGTTTAAGATGTCCCGTGTCAACTAGAATAACACTGACGTACAGCCGCTTCACACGTGTTTGTTTCATGCAAAAAGATACCTATATCCGAATGGTTTTCAATCCTGTATTCTCTACAAGCCCAACGCTAGGCATTGTATTATCATTTACGATGTATTACTCGCCCTTTTATGAGTTGTTTTATGTATAAAAGCAAGAGGAGGAATTGAATAAGTTCTTGTTAAAGCTGCTTTAGTGTTATTTAATACAGACTCTAAACTAGAGTATTATCTATTGGTCCATGGCATGTTAAGGGTGTTACACCGTGGCATAAACATACATGAGAAAACATTTCAGGTGATACCATTCAAAATTAAAATTTAGTCACACGAAACTCCCCCTCTTTACCCTCCTGAATTGTAATGACTAGTTACTGTTTTACGTATCATTTATTTTATTGACCTACACTATGGTTGGGGTTGGATTATTCTACCAAGTGGGGTAAGATATTTTTTTATGACCTACAGTATGGTTGGGGTTGGATTATTCTACCAAATGGGGTACGATATTTGTTATGACCTACAGTAAGGATTGAGTTGGGTTATTCTACCAAGTGGGTAAGATATCTTATATGACCTACAATGTGGTTGGAGTTGGAGAATTTGAACTTCAACTTGAGCCCGATACTTCAAGATTTGAAACATACTTCACGTTCAATACATTTCATTCATTATATTCCACAAAGCGCGTTCAAGAAAGTAACGACATTAGAAACTAAATATCAATCATAAATAAGGATTTTTAAGTTTTAGTAACTTACCTGCGAGGATTAATAACTTCTTCTGTAGCCGTGTTGACGTTATCCCTGGCAATCAGAAAAGAAGATCGCATTACTATCGATAAAAGTAACCCTATTCAATGCTTCTATACATATTCCAAACCGGCTACATGCACGTACACTATATTGAAGCTAAACAACATGGTAAACATGCCATATTTATCCGTGTACTCACGTGCGCACAACGCTTTTACCTATCAAACTTTTGTTTCAGTAGTCTCTTCTTTCAAGTCCGGAATACATATTGAAACAAAAGATGTTTTTCAAGTAAGTCGAGATATCACTTTGAAACTTGAAACACACCAATACCGATGTTCGAATGACATGATCGATCTAAAGTTCTACTAAAGCTCCACTACTCGACAATGGACAATGATGACAACAGGTAATATGGTACATATGGACAATGATGACAACAGGTAATATGGCACATATGGACAATGATGACAACAGGTAATATGGTACATATGGACAATGCATATGATGACACAAGGTAATATGGTTATATGGAAAATGATGCCACAAGGTAATATGGTACATATGGACAGTGATAATAACAGGTACATGTAACATAGTACATAATGAAAATGATGACAACAGGTAATATGGTACATATGGACAATGATGACAGCAGATTATATGGTTTATTTGGACAATGATAACACAAGGTAATATTGTACTTATGGACAATGATGACGCAATGTTATATGGTCTATTTGGGCAATGTTGACACACGGAAATGTGGTATATATGGACAATGATTACAACAGTTAATATGGTAGATATGGACATAGCTGCCAGTAGGTATTCATATAAACGTATATCTTGTTTACCAATCCAATTATTCATGGAAAAAATATGTTTAAACCAGGTAATATGGTATATATCGACAATGATTACATCAGAATATATGGTATATGGATAATGATGACAGCGGGTAATATGGTAATTGTGGACAATGGTGACAGCAGGTATTATGGTAAATATGGAACATTGTGACAGCAGATTACTAACTACAGATGATTACTAACCATCCGCCGAAGGCGTAGAGTCCAGCATATATAGCGAGAGCAACACCCCCTGGTTCAATGTCTGTTGTATCGAAGGGATCGATGAAGTTGTCGGTGTGACCTTAGAGAACCATCGAGTATGTTGATGACAAACCAGAAATTTGTTATAAATATATCTCTTTGAAATAATATACACTTATTTTTTCTCACTAATTAGTAAAGGTGTTTTGCGGGTTAAATTTATTATGTACATATTGAACAAAATCAATTAATGATACCCAATATTTAAAACTAAGACGTGATTTTGTGAGAGCGTTACGGTAATTTGACTAAGTTTATCACTCTCGGGAAGTTTCAGTAATATTTACAGCCAGACGAGTTTCCTTTCACTTAAGGTAGATATCCGATGCAATCAATATCTCGATCCAATGTTTTGAAAAATTTCTCCGCACTAACATACAATGTACTGACGAATATATCAGTTCTACAATAACGTCGATAATGTAGATCTTACTCGATACAAAAACTGACACCTCACCATTGAAGAGATGGACGACACCCGCCACTATGATGGTGATTATGGCGAAGAGTTTACACACTGTAGCTAGAGTCTGGAGTCGGGCTCCGAGTCTCACACTGTACATGTTGGCAGCCGTGAAGAACCCTGCAGGGAACTTCCAACAGTTCATACATAGGACATAATTTAGGTTGTAAACATATTGTTATCTAGAAACGGATATTGTCCTTTACATAGTCAACCTTTTGTTAATTCTATGACACAACAGAGTTACTTTCATTAGTCCTGTCACATGGCTGTTAAGAAATAAGAGCCTTTAAAGGGGCAGTAGCACGTTTTTTGCAAATTTTATTTTTTCAAATTTCCCATTTAAAATGATGGCTTATGACATTTATATTTAGTTTAGAGGTTAAACCATTGTATTACACAAACAAATTATCCATAGTGGTAATAACAGTGTTGCGCATAAAGCAAAAATTGCATGGCGGCCATTTTATTGTGAACACATTTTATTATTTCGAATAACAAAAACGATTCCCATGGCTTTACAGAACCATGTTATATCATTTTTAAACTTGATTTTCTGAAGAGGGAAGGATATTTTACTGTTGATGACATTATTTTTTTAAATTCATTTTATCGACTTATTTCAGCAAAAAAACGTGCTACTGCCCCATTAATACAGTCTAGATCCTTGTTCAGCAAGTCTGGATAAGGAACTGAAAGTCTTGAAAAGAATAATCAGAAGGATTAAGGTCCAGTTATTTGAAAATTTTCAATAGACTCAATTTTATTCTTTGCATGTACTTTCATGTAATAATCGCACTTTTTCCTGACCTGTTTTTTTTACACATGACTTTATTCGACCTGTTAGAACTATGGGACGACTACCAGAGAATGTCATTATTTATCTTGCATTTGAAAAGATCACTTTACTACACTTTAAATGACGTTCAACAATGTTTTACCAAGAATAACGAATCCGAGCATGACTTTGGCTGATCTGGGCGCCATGTCAGGACAGTAGAGGTAGAAGGGTCTCATGATGTACTCGGCTGAGGCTAGAGAGGCGAGGGTGACGGACAGAGGCCGGACTATCAGGAGCTGCACCCAGAGGAACACAAAGCCGGCCCCGTCACCGAACGCTTCCCTGATGTACGTGTAGGAGCCTCCCGACTTCTTCACTCTCGTGCCTTTCAGGGAGAAGAGAACCGATGTGTCACTATGTATATGTTTACGGTGTTTTCTTTTCTTTTGGAAACAGCTACTTGACACATTTATACACCAATTAAATTGAAATCAACGTATTACATTACCAGACAGAAACCTGTCTCTACGAAAGAAAATCGTCAATTGTTCTCACTTTGCATTGCATCAAAGTTTTAAAATAACGACCAAGGACCCGTGACTCGACTGCCGTCGTTGGCTATTTACGTTCAGGTCGGAATTACAAAGACGTCCATGCATGTTGTCAGTGTTTGTCAATGACAAATGTCTTTTAACGTCTTTAACGTGATTTGATCACACCACATTTACAACGATGCTCACATCTTCTGGGATTAACAACTTTAGGCGGGCGAATCCATGAACTGTCTTGTTTACTTTCTTTTCAAAACCTCTAACACGAATGGGTAGAAGATAAATACTTCAAGACTTCAATTCACTTACCGTATTCCGTGTAGCACATGGCAGCACAGTAGGTGAGAGCTCCACACAGGGTCCATACTATGAGCGAGAGACCGACGGAGGATCCGACTCCTTCCAGTACAGCAGTAGGACTAATGAAGATACCCACTCCTGGAGAATGTACAGAGGCCTTAGAGAACAGGTGACATTTAAAGGGTAAAGGCAACAGAGAGATACAGAGAGACACCGAGAAAAAGATATAAATAGAGAACCCGACCCCTTCCAGTACAACAGTAGAACTGATGAAGACACCCACTCCTGGGAGATGTACAGAGGTCTTAGAGAACAGGTGATATTTAAGGATAAAGGCAACAGAGAGATACAGAGAGAAATATATTAATAGAGGACCCGACCCCTTCCAGTACAACATTAGGACTGATGAAGACACCCACTCCTAGATGATGTACAGAAGTCTTAGAGAACAGGTGATGTTTAAAGGATAAAGGCAACAGAGAGATACAGAGAGAAATATATTAATAGAGGACCCGACCCCTTCCAGTGCAACAGTAGGACTGATGAAGACACCAACTCCTAGAGGATGTACAGAGGTCTTAGAGAACAGGTGATGTTTAAAGGATAAAGGCAACAGAGATATACAGAGAGAAATATGTTAATAGAGGACCCGACCCCTTCCAGTACAACAGTAGAACTGATGAAGTTACCCATTCCTGGAGGATGTACAGAAGTCTTAGAGAACAGGTGATATCTAGTGGATGAAGGCAAGAGTGAGATGCAGAGAGACACAGGGAAAAAGATACTAATAGATGATCTGATCTTCCAGACATAAATACTGATAAAGGTTTGTTTCTTCAGTGCACTGAAACGTTTTGCATCTGTATATATATTCAATATATTCATATATGTTATCATGTTAAACTCTATGATTTCTTTTATGCGCTATGTCTGCGCTACTGTATATTTCACAGATATACAGATAGACAATTCAATATAAATATTATGAATAACAACTTTGTATTTGTTTCACGCAATGTGTCCGAGCTACTTCTTTCTCCCGCTTCAGCCAGAACTAGTGAAGAAGTTGCATGTTACCCATAATGTTGGTCTTGTATTTTAACACCAATTGCTAAATGCCTTTGAATTCCATAGACAGATAATGTACCCAGTCTCACTTCCATGGACTGCCAGATCGCCCGATATGAATCCCATCGAGCACCTCTGGGATTACATCGATCGAAGGATCAGTATGCATAAGAACATAAGTAACACATTACACGTAGCTCTAAAATTAATTTGCAGCTTCTGGCACTTTTTCTAAGAACACTTTGTCTGGCTAGAACAAAAGATAAGCGATACTGGTCGGTAACAGTATTTGTTATTTTGCTTTCATGTGTTAAAAAAGGGTTTCTCTAGTTGCTGTATATAGGGTACCTACCTGGTTAAACACATTTGGCCATAAAATTAAGCTTACTCACTAATGATTGTAATTCAAGTTTAGTAGCTTCTGTCTTGCCCAACCAAAGCTCGAGTTCCTGTTGTATTTCAGCCAACTTATCACTGCCTATTTCAAGAGTACTATCTACTGTGATACCGAGAAATACCATTCGAGTACTAGGTGTTAAAGCCTTCTCAGGTGACTCTACAATACCCAATTCCAAAAAGAGTTTTTTTCAATCTGTCAAAGGCAATACAAACTCTGTTTGGATACTCCACTCCGCCAAAATCGTCAACATAATTGAGTACTGTGAAAGATTCTTTGTGCATGATATAAGCAATAGCTGAAGTAGTCCTCTGACATACAAGGGCAGCGCTCCTCAATCCAAAAGGTATGGCAATATTGAAATAAAACTGGTCCTTCCAAAATAAACCTAACATGTGATAACAATGAGGATCAACTGGGAGTTGCCTGTAAGCCCTACTCAAATCCCTTTTATACATGAGAACACCTGTGCCCTTGCTAGCTACCATCTCACCAAACAAGTCAATAGCAGGATAAACAAGTTTTGAATCTTGACCCAAATAAACATCCTTATCAATACCATCAATAACTGAAAAATGAGAGGGGTAACTCAAATCCATGACAACTCTTCTTACAGAATCACTGCCCTTTTTTTGGTACAGTTTGCAGAGGCGATACCACTATTTCACCCATGTTTAAAGAACCCATGATAGAACCGAGATCTCTTTCTGTAAATAACTATCTACATCCTGAGAAAAAGACAATGCTGAGGCTTGATTTTGATAGATAGATACTGGTTTGAGTGACTATCATAATTTATAGGCCATCGAAATTGTAAATAATCACAAACATCAACATCAAAATAATCTGCTAACAAAAACATCCAGCTGTCTATATGTAATGGCGTTTGTAGTGAAATCCTAAGCTTTTGATGATTACAACATCCAGAGTCTTTGACCAATATATGTAATTGCAGAAAATGCGAAAAAGTATCTAATTTTGAATGAACAGGTACAATATCACATGTCACACAATCAGTAGGTTGCCACATTTCCTGTCGAGATCTTCCACAATCAAATTTGGCTTTATGCTTGTGAAAGAACCCACTAGTAGCACACTTTGCACAAGCATGCAATTTTTTGCACACAGCATAACCCCATGAAAATCGATATTCTGCGTTGTCGATTTTTTCATTGTTGAAGCTCCAACACAACATGTTTTCTGCTTTTCCGTCAGTGGCACGAGTGCCAGTTCCTCTACTAGGAGTCACATTATCCCTTCTTGCCTCTGAGGTTTTCGACCCCTGAAACTGCAAAGCTGCCCACGCCATGCCCTAGATGCCAGCCTTATCTTCCCACGTAAGGTTTCCTAGTTCGATTGCTCGCAACACTGAGTAATGATACTCACGCGCCTTCCCAAAGTCATGTAGTAAAGCGAATTTCAACAAATTCTGCACATGAGTCAACCTGCAAAGTCTTTCATTAGGAGATATCTCAATACGTGCTAGAATTCTAGTGCAGCCCAACATAAAAGCCTCCAAAGAAATTCTATCAGGGTGCATGTCGGTGATGTTGGAAATGCAAAAGCACGAGGCCACAAGGCCGGTTTAACAATGTTTTGTTGATTTTTAAGTTCGTATCCGGATTTTAATGTCTTACCCCTATGCAATTGGGGCTCGATCCCCTCCTGTGTCTGTGGTTTCCAAACTGGTAAGCCGTCGTTACGTGAATGTAAGCCTAGCTCCAAACGTCTGTCAATACCACGTGAGGTACCGACAGGAAATTCCAACGAATCCAAGATGTCTTCGCCATGCTGGGTCAAAATGGTATCATTTTTAAGTGTTCGAATGTTCGGAGTCTGCGTTGTGCTTGTCTTCGTTTTTCTTTTCAGTAACTCGTTTTCAAGTTCCAAAGTAGCTACTCTGTGTTCAAGTTCTGCCACGACCATGTGTCAGGTCTGTTTTGGTCGTGCTCCCTCTCCTTCTTCACTAGTTTGTCGGTCACCAGGCAATCCGCGACTCGTCAATGTCGGTGTGCGTTGTTCCTCCATCTCGTCTGTTACGAAATCTTCAAACCTCGCAGGACACAATCCCCGTTTGTGTGAATTACATTTCTGTCCACACTTGTTACAATTTCTAGGAACATTGATAGCCATTATCACACTGAGCGGCCTCAGTGACCATGCCGCCTTCAGCCTCACTATGACAAATCATGCAGTGTCTCGCGTTGACAAAATCCAAGTTCCAACAATGGGAGATAACTCTTGTGATATTAGTGATAATGAAGAATGAGGCGGAGTTCATATGACAATCATATCAATGCAGTGAGTGCATATTCTAGTTCCCAATGCTGTGTGAGCATATCCGTCGACCTGGATAGGGGCAGTTCCACAACATAACATGGCTAACGTCCTCACAAGAAACCATTTTATGAAGAGACAAACGCAACAGTTTACCAACCACCAACGCTTGCCATCCCGGTTTATCACTTCTATTCGGTTAATTTGTTTGAAAATAGCCTCTTTTGCAATTGGTAACAGTTGTAATTAAAATTTAGATTTTTTAAATGGGTAAAGTTGACATTTCACTGATAGCTGCCCTCTCGGGAGTGGCAACTCTACACATGACTCCGGGTATATATTATATGATCTGCCCTTATTGTTGTATTTATAATTACCAGTAAGGCAGCGTTCACGTATTGTGAATTTCACATATACTGTAATGACAAACTGATAATACAACCAATAAGCTTACTTATGTCAAATAGATATAATTATTTATTCTACGCATGGTTGTTTGCAACCAAGGCAGAATAATATCCGTTGCACATACAATAAACCATCAACTGAAATTCTCGTAAACCATACCATTGCTTTAAATAAACCCCTGCGAACATATACATATATATTTATAATGTGTATGTGTGTGTGTTTTGCTATACGTCGCGCTGATTCGTGTGTATCACCTAGTTCACCAACACTATTTTTCTTCTTCTTGTTAAATTATATAAGTTATAAACTGTGTAATATACATAAACATAACTGAGGTATATATTTGACTTACTATTTGGACACTCAATCAGAACTTATACCGGTGACACAATTATTTTTCTAGAGCGGAATACACCATATGAATAATACACTGTTCTAAATATGACAATGTGATAAAAGCCTTTTACCTATGATACTTCCCGTAATGTAGCTGGTAGCGCTGACAAGTCCAAGTTGTTTCTTCAAGTTCACATGTCCCAGTTCTTCTGTCTGTGCCATTTTAAACAAGCCTGTTTCAAGATGTTTCTTGAGTGAAAGGAACCTCAAACTTGTTGTAATTAGAAACTGAGTCAATCAGTAACGTGACCGTGCATAATTATATCCAAAACCATATGTAACAAAGGTACGCTGTGTCACTCCTATACTGGCCACCTCACGTTTGTCTGCTACAGCACGATTAACGTAGAAAGACTATGCGATTGTACAGAAATGTTTAGATTTGGAAAAATCATCACGTGTGCTTTCAGGTCGAGGATAATGCGGCCTAAGGCGATGCTTTGCTTTGCAAGAAATATGATCCATTCAGAACAGAGGTTACGATAGAAAATCTGAAGGGAGTACCTTCTGTGGGAATGGAAGGATTTCGGGCATTGGACACCATAACTAAATCTATGTCGGATATGTATGTCATTTGTACACATAGCAAAATGACGACTGCATTGTGGCCATTTTGGGGATAAAAGCTTTGATTTAATCACACGATCAAATAATTTTTATACATTATGTATTCATCAATAAAATCATATTGTATATAATCTATCATTTAAAAATATAAGTGGATGTTCAACTTCCTCGATTTATTTTAAACATATTTTGAAGTTGGGCTATATTATGAAACTAATCAAAACGTTGTTCCAGCAATAATAATATGTAGACATTTGTTCCCCTTGAAACAAACAGTTAACCAATCGTTAAAAGTTTGTAAATTTAAAGTGTACCAATTCGATAGATTTTGAAGCATGTTTCGGTTTATCTGTGGAAGGAAGGCATATAGATCTACTTTTAATCCAATGAAAACGAGCCGGTGTCACCATGCTATGGTTCTATGGTTCTATGGTTCTATGGTTCTATTCAATATGTGTTTGTAAATGTTCATGCTTCACTGTCATGAATAGATTATCAGTACTTTGAGTACAAGTGTTATTAGCATTGAAAAAAGCGATAGCTGAGTGACGAGAGTCAATTTTTCTACCAAAAAATGCTCCTCCGGGGTGGGTTTCGGACGGATGCCGAACTGACTTCCACCGATACCCAAAATGCATAGCTCTGTGCAACCGCCACCATGTGACTATCCAAAAGAGCCTTTCAAAAGTTGCCTAGGCGAAAGTCACCTTTTGACCAAAAAGCGGTCCTCCGTGTAGAGTTTCGGATGGATGCCGATGTGACTTCCACTAATTCCCAAAATGCATGGCTCTTTGCAACAGCCACCATGTCACCATCCAAAAGGGCCTATAAAAAGTTGTCTTGGCGATAGTCACCTTATGACAAAAAAGTGGTTCTCAGTGGTGGATTTCGGATGGGTGCTGATGTGAATTCCACCTATTCACAAAATGCAGGGTTCTATGCAACCGCCACCATGTGACTATCAAAAAGGGGTGATCAAATGTTGCCACGGCAAAAGTCGCCTTTTGAGCAAAAAATTGCTCCTCCTCCTCCTTTTGAGACATTTAGAGTTAGGGTTAGTTTTTCAAGGACTGTCAGGTATAATAGTAATACTACTACCACTTATTAGAAGACATGACATACACTTGTAAATTTAAGAAGGACATTGAACATTGATTCGATTTGCGACCTGTTGGAAATTGTAGTGAATTTATTGAGTCCTGGAAAACGCACATCATCAATGTTTGGTCATCTGGAAGTTTAGTAACTGACCTCAAGTTGGACAGATTGTTCTTGGTCACAGTGTTAATTGGCTAAGTTTTCGTCCAGTAGGTCTCTGATGTTTTCACATAGCCTTCTTCTCAACTCGAGCATAAGTGTATAGGTTATTTTGCTCAAAATTGATGCGTCATATCGTGTATGATTTCCATCAGTTGGCAGAAAAGCAATCCAGTACTCCCTTCCCTTATCATATATGATCTGAAATCATATCATCCCTCAGGGTATGTGCGTATTTTTTGACGAAAATCCAGTTCCCCCATTAATTCGGCTCCCGACCACTCTAAACGTTTCTAATATCATTGTAAACACACGCTTCAACGTCTTTTGCAGAAAAAAGCCTTCATTTTGCCAAATTTTCGATTAAAAAAAAAAATAAGCACATCCCTCAAGGGTATGTGCGTATTTTTTGACGAAAATCCATTTCCCCCATTAATTCGGCTCCCGACCACTCTACACGTTTCTAATATCATTGTAAACACACGCTTCAACGTCTTTTGCAGAAAAAAGCCTTTATTTTGCCATTTTTCGAATTTTTAAAAAAAATACGCACATCCCTCAAGGGTATGTGCGTATTTTTTTTACGAAAATCCATTTCCCCCATTTATTCGGCTCCCGACCACTCTAAACGTTTCTAATATGATTGTAAACACACGCTTCAACGTATTTTGCAGAAAAAAACTTAATTTTGCAAGTTTTTCGAAATTTTTGAAAAAATACGCACATCCCTCAAGGGTATGTGGGTATTTTTTGGCGAAAATCCATTTCCCCCATTAATTCGGCTCCCGACCACTCTAAACGTTTCTAATATTATTGTAAACACACGCTTCAACGTCTTTTACAGAAAAAAGCCTTTATTTTGCCATTTTTCGAAATTTTAGAAAAAGTACGCACATCCCTCAAGGGTATGTGCGTATTTTTTGACGAAAATCCATTTCCCCCATTAATTCGGCTCCCGACCACTCTAAACGTTTCTAATATCATTGTAAACACACGCTTCAACGTCTTTTGTAGAAAAAAGCCTTTATTTTGCCATTTTTTCGAAATTTTGGAAAAAATACGCACATCCCTCAAGGGTATGTGCGTATATTTTGACGAAAATCCATTTCCCCCACAAATTCGGCTCCCGACCACTCTAAACGTTTCTAATATGATTGTAAACACACGTTTCAAAGTATTTTGCAGAAAAATTACTTGATTTTGCCATTTTTTCGAATTTTTTTAAAAATACGCACATCTACGGAAGCGTATTAGTGTCACGGTGAAAAAAAAATCTGCCAAACTATCTCCTACGTAGGACTTAGTATGTCCTACGTAGGAGATAGTATCTCCTACGTAGGACTTAGTATCTCCTACGTAGGAGTTAGTATCTCCTACGTAGGACATAGTATCTCCTACGTAGGAGATAGTATCTCCTACGTAGGACTTAGTATCTCCTACGTAGGACATAGTATCTCCTACGTAGGACTTAGTATCTGCTACGTAGGACTTAGTATCTCCTACGTAGGACATAGTAAGCTTATCTCCTACGTAGGAGATAGTATCTCCTACGTAGGACTTAGTATATCCTACGTAGGTGATAGTATCTCCTACGTAGGACTTAGTATCTCCTACGTAGGAGTTAGTATCTCCTACGTAGGACATAGTAGGGTTATCTCCTACGTAGGACTTAGTATCTCCTACGTAGGAGATAGTATCTCCTACGTAGGAGATAGCATGATAAAGCACTGATCACTTCGTTTCATACTTATCAATGAGTTGTGGAGACACCTAAGCATCTTGCGTTTGTCTTTTTCATAACATAATTATGTTAGTCTAATTAAATCATGTAATTTCGAAGTTCCGTCTTGATTTTCAAAATAAAGTATTGTTCACTTGAAATGTTTTGGAGGGAATATTGTGTTTCGGTTACTGCTCCCTTAGTGTCCATTTCGTTAGTGATAGTTTGCGAATATACTGTTACAGTTAGTTTCAAATAATTATAATTATTTGCACATTATTTTTTTCTCAGATTTGCCATTTATTATTAAAGATTATACAATATTGTATTAGAGGGTAAAACATCCTATTACACGACCCGACAGGCCGCATGTATAGAAAACGGTTATCCGTATTGGTAGAAAATGGGGCGACGTATAAAGGGAGCATTTTATGGAACTCTTCAGTGTGAGAGATTTGTAGGTGTCATGCGATTTTGAGAGTTCAGACAGATTGTTGACAATTCCGTCATAGTGTTATATTAAAAACTATATTATTGGGTGATTAGTTCTCGCTACGTCAGTCAGAACACTTGTACCACATTCGAGCGGCCATTTTCATGTGAACACTTTAAAATGGCCGCTCGAATGGAAATGGACTCGAGTGGCTTAACCAAACCATTACATTCGTTTTAGAACTCTTTTTATTAATTCAGGAGTGTTATTTAGCCATTGGTAACACTTATTAACCATTTTGTGAGAACACTTTATTTCAATTCATTACGAATAGCGTGCTCCAACGCCTTTGAAGGGTTAGAGTTTGGAGACAACTGACAACATAAAACTTTGTTAGGCATTGAAATGGGTCCTGGCATAGGATTGAACATATGACAAAAGTTATATTTTTTGCTTAAATGAGGCACATTCTTACCTATTTGATATGTTTGTTTGTCTTGTGTACTAGGTCTCAGATTGTTTTACAAAAAGTTTGCTTTGAAATCGAATAAGCATATATATTTCAGACCTGAAAAAGGAGTAAGCACTACGAGTCGAGTCGCCATTCCTGTTCACATTTACGAAGTTCTTATTTAGAAGTCTTATTTCATTTCACTTCATTAAAAATTTGATTCGAATTATATGTAATTAAATTAAAGTCAAATAAGAACATTCATTTATGGATAAACAACCTCATTTATTCAAAATTAATTGCCCTATTTCACTTCAAACCTACAAAATACCATTCAAATAAGTTTTATGTAATTATATGTATACACCTCATATCAGCAGTAGTTCTACTGTCGTTCTAATGACGACATGCTATAAATGACGATAAGAACACTTAACAACTGAGGTAGATTTTAAAATTCGTCACTTCAGATGGTTAATTTACCCATATGGTAAATATACTTGTCAAAATAGGTTAGGTAATCAGTGTGTAAATGTTCAAATAAATCAATATAAAAAAATTCAAAATTTATATTTATCGCTAACTTTTCTTCTCCAGTACATTCATAACATTCAAGAGTATAGAAATTCATTAACGGTAATTAATTATGGAAGCTGAGATCCTTTATTGTTGAGTAATGTTTTGAGTGACGTCGTGTAACAAATGTCCAACACCAGGTTCAAAGTGTAATTAGGTCGCTAGTAATGATCGTGGATTTACATTTCACCGAAACATTGACTGTACTTGAATTATTGAAGGAATATAAAACTGATATTCCAAAACATAAATAGGGAAAACGCAATCATATCGCAATCAATGTAGAGATCTACCATGAACTTTTGAATTAATATCAGTTTATTAAATATAATCGTTTAGTGCAAAACTATACTGGTTTGCATAACACATGATGACTCAATCAACTCTACTTCTATAGATACCAATATATAAAATACTTAAAAGGCGCTCTAGCACGTTTTTCTTAATGAAAAAATTGATCTCACGAAAAGGTAAATAAGTCTTACCAATGGCTAAATAATACTCCCGAATCAATAAAAAAGAGTTCTACAACGAATGTACATTTTTCGGTTAAGCCATGCGAGTCAATTTCCCTTAGAGTGGCCATCGGCTGTAGCGATACCTAAACACTCAAAGTAGAGTTTTGAATATGGGACCATGATAGAATAATCAATTATCTTGTTGTCTGAACTCTCAAATGACCTACAAATCTACCTCTCACACTGACGAGTCCCACACCACTGTCACTTTAGACGTCGCACCATTTTATTTCAATAGGGATAACCTTTTTTCTATGGGTGCAGGCTTATCGGATCGTGTAACGCGATGTCTTACCCTCCAACATAACATTATATTGTTTAAACTGTAAAGTATATGGAAAATTTGAGAAAACTGAATACCGCTACAGCGTCTTTAAAGCTTTTTAACGGTCATATATACTATCATATACTTATACATCATATGATATACACAATATTGTTTATGGGCATTCTAGAAAGTGGGGCGATGACGAATGAAGAACAATTTGATGGATACATAACTTCTTTATTCTATGTCAAAACGTCGCCTACATAGAATAAATAAGTTGGGTATCCATACAATTGTTCTTCATTCTTAATATACACGAGAGTTTACATACACTATACGCGTATACATGTGTTTAATACAATTGTGAAAAATGCTAGATGTGATAAAGTGGTCCAGGCATTATAGAAGCTATCTCCTACGTAGGAGATACTAAGTCCTACGTAGGAGATACTATGTCCTACGTAGGAGATACTAAGTCCTACGTAGGAGATACTATCTCCTACGTAGGAGATACTAAGTCCTACGTAGGAGATACTAAGTCCTACGTAGGAGATACTATCTCCTACGTAGGAGATACTAAGTCCTACGTAGGAGATATTATGTCCTACGTAGGAGATACTAAGTCCTACGTAGGAGATACTAAGTCCTACGTAGGAGATACTAAGTCCTACGTAGGAGATACTATGTCCTACGTAGGAGATACTATCTCCTACGTAGGAGATACTAAGTCCTACGTAGGAGATAGTATCACAATTTTTTTTCTTCATCGTGACACTAATACGCTTCCGTAGAAACATGCCTATAAAAATATTTTCTGCAAAAAAGCCTTTATTCGTGTTTTTGGATCAAAAATGAAAACGTCAATTTGCGCTTCTGAAGTTGCAAACGCAAATTTCATCAAAGTTCACAGAAAAATGAATTTTCGACTTTGGTCCCCCAAATGACTCTAAACATCATTAGAAACATACCTATACAAATCTTTTCTGCAAAAAAGCCTTTATTCGTGTTTTTGGATCAAAAATGAAAACGTCAATTTACGCTTCTGAAGCTGCAAACGCAAATTTCATCGAAGTTCACCAAAAAATGAATTTTCGACTTTGGTCCCCCAAATGACTCTAAACATCATTAGAAACATACCTATAAAAATCTTTTCTGCAAAAAAGCCTTTATTCGTGTTTTTGGATCAAAAATGAAAACGTCAATTTACGCGTCTGAACCTGCAAACGCAAATTTCATCAAAGTTCACCAAAAAATGAATTTTCGACTTTGGTCCCCCAAATGACTCTAAACATCATTAGAAACATAGCTATACAAATCTTTTCTGCAAAAAAGCCTTTATTCGTGTTTTTGGATCAAAAATGAAAACGTCAATTTACGCTTCTGAAGCTGCAAACGCAAATTTCATCAAAGTTCATCAAAAAATGAATTTTCGACTTTGGTCCCCCAAATGACTCTAAACATCATTAGAAACATACCTATACAAATCTTATCTGCAAAAAAGCCTTTATTCGTGTTTTTGGATCAAAAATGAAAACGTCAATTTACGCTTCTGAAGCTGCAAACGCAAATTTCATCAAAGTTCACCAAAAAATGAATTTTCGACTTTGGTCCCCCAAATGACTCTAAACATCATTAGAAACATACCTATACAAATCTTATCTGCAAAAAAGCCTTTATTCGTGTTATTGGATCAAAAATGAAAACGTCAATTTACGCTTCTGAAGCTGCAAACGCAAATTTCATCAAAGTTCACCAAAAAATGAATTTTCGACTTTGGTCCCCCAAATGACTCTAAACATCATTAGAAACATACCTATAAAAATCTTTTCTGCAAAAAAGCCTTTATTCATGTTTTTGGATCAAAAATGAAAACGTCAATTTACGCGTCTGAAGCTGCAAACGCAAATTTCATCAAAGTTCACCAAAAAATGAATTTTCGACTTTGGTCCCCCAAATGAATCAAAACATCATAAGAAACATACCTATAAAAATATTTTCTGCAAAAAAGCCTTTATTCGTGTTTTTGGATGAATTATGAAAACGTCAATTTACGCTTCTGAAGCTGCAAACGCAAATTTCATCAAAGTTCACCAAAAAATGAATTTTCGATTTTGGTCCCCCAAATGACTCTAAACATCATTAGAAACATACCTATAAAAATCTTTTCTGCAAAAAAGCCTTTATTCGTGTTTTTGGATCAAAAATGAAAACGTCAATTTACGCTTCTGAAGCTGCAAACGCAAATTTCATCAAAGTTCATCAAAAAATGAATTTTCGACTTTGGTCCCCCAAATGACTCTAAACATCATTAGAAACATACCTATACAAATCTTATCTGCAAAAAAGCCTTTATTCGTGTTTTTGGATCAAAAATGAAAACGTCAATTTACGCTTCTGAAGCTGCAAACGCAAATTTCATCAAAGTTCACCAAAAAATGAATTTTCGACTTTGGTCCCCCAAATGACTCTAAACATCATTAGAAACATACCTATACAAATCTTATCTGCAAAAAAGCCTTTATTCGTGTTATTGGATCAAAAATGAAAACGTCAATTTACGCTTCTGAAGCTGCAAACGCAAATTTCATCAAAGTTCACCAAAAAATGAATTTTCGACTTTGGTCCCCCAAATGACTCTAAACATCATTAGAAACATACCTATAAAAATCTTTTCTGCAAAAAAGCCTTTATTCATGTTTTTGGATCAAAAATGAAAACGTCAATTTACGCGTCTGAAGCTGCAAACGCAAATTTCATCAAAGTTCACCAAAAAATGAATTTTCGACTTTGGTCCCCCAAATGAATCAAAACATCATAAGAAACATACCTATAAAAATATTTTCTGCAAAAAAGCCTTTATTCGTGTTTTTGGATGAATTATGAAAACGTCAATTTACGCTTCTGAAGCTGCAAACGCAAATTTCATCAAAGTTCACCAAAAAATGAATTTTCGATTTTGGTCCCCCAAATGACTCTAAACATCATTAGAAACATACCTATAAAAATCTTTTCTGCAAAAAAGCCTTTATTCGTGTTTTTGGATCAAAAATGAAAACGTCAATTTACGCTTCTGAAGCTGCAAACGCAAATTTCATCAAAGTTCACCAAAAAATGAATTTTCGACTTTGGTCCCCCAAATGACTCTAAACATCATTAGAAACATACCTATAAAAATCTTTTCTGCAAAAAAGCCTTTATTCGTGTTCTTGGATCAAAAATGAAACGTCAATTTACGCTTCTGAAGCTGCAAAAGCAAATTTCATCAAAGTTCACCAAAAAATGAATTTTCGACTTTGGTCCCCCAAATGACTCTAAACATCATTAGAAACATACCTATGAAAATCTTTTTTGCAAAAAAGCCTTTATTCGTGTTTTTGGATCAAAAATGAAAACGTCAATTTACGCTTCTGAAGCTGCAAACGCAAATTTCATCAAAGTTCACAAAAAAATGAATTTTCGACTTTGGTCCCCCAAATGACTCTAAACATCATTAGAAACATACCTATAAAAATCTTTTCTGCAAAAAAGCCTTTATTCGTGTTTTTGGATGAAATATGAAAACGTCAATTTACGCTTCTGAAGCTGCAAACGCAAATTTCATCAAAGTTCACCAAAAAATGAATTTTCGACTTTGGTCCCCCAAATGACTCTAAACATCATTAGAAACATACCTATAAAAATCTTTTCTGCAAAAAAGCCTTTATTAATGTTTTTGGATCAAAAATGAAACGTCAATTTACGCTTCTGAAGCTGCAAAAGCAAATTTCATCAAAGTTCACCAAAAAATGAATTTTCGACTTTGGTCCCCCAAATGACTCTAAACATCATTAGAAACATACCTATAAAAATCTTTTCTGCAAAAAAGCCTTTATTCGTGTTCTTGGATCAAAAATGAAAACGTCAATTTACGCTTCTGAAGCTGCAAACGCAAATTTCATCAAAGTTCACCAAAAAATGAATTTTCGACTTTGGTCCCCCAAATGACTCTAAACATCATTAGAAACATACCTATAAAAATCTTTTCTGCAAAAAAGCCTTTATTCGTGTTCTTGGATCAAAAATGAAACGTCAATTTACGCTTCTGAAGCTGCAAAAGCAAATTTCATCAAAGTTCACCAAAAAATGAATTTTCGACTTTGGTCCCCCAAATGACTCTAAATATCATTTGAAACATACCTATAAAAAATTTTTTCTGCAAAAAAAGCCTTTATTCGTGTTTTTGGATCAAAAATGAAAACGTCAATTTACGCTTCTGAAGCTGCAAACGCAAAGTTCATCAAAGTTCACCAAAAAATGAATTTTCGACTTTGGTCCCCCAAATGACTCTAAACATCATTAGAAACATACCTATAAAAATCTTTTCTGCAAAAAAGCCTTTATTCGTGTTTTTGGATCAAAAATGAAAACGTCAATTTACGCTTCTGAAGCTGCAAACGCAAATTTCATCAAAGTTCATCAAAAAATGAATTTTCGACTTTGGTCCCCCAAATGACTCTAAACATCATTAGAAACATACCTATAAAAATCTTATCTGCAAAAAAGCCTTTATTCGTGTTTTTGGATCAAAAATGAAAACGTCAATTTACGCTTCTGAAGCTGCAAACGCAAATTTCATCAAAGTTCACCAAAAAATGAATTTTCGACTTTGGTCCCCCAAATGACTCTAAACATCATTAGAAACATAGCTATAAAAATCTTTTCTGCAAAAAAGCCTTTATTCGTGTTTTTGGATCAAAAATGAAAACGTCAATTTACGCTTCTGAATCTGCAAACGCAAATTTCATCAAAGTTCATCAAAAAATGAATTTTCGACTTTGGTCCCCCAAATGACTCTAAACATCATTAGAAACATACCTATAAAAATCTTATCTGCAAAAAAGCCTTTATTCGTGTTTTTGGATCAAAAATGAAAACGTCAATTTACGCTTCTGAAGCTGCAAACGCAAATTTCATCAAAGTTCACCAAAAAATGAATTTTCGACTTTGGTCCCCCAAATGACTCTAAACATCATTAGAAACATACCTATAAAAATCTTTTCTGCAAAAAAGCCTTTATTCGTGTTTTTGGATCAAAAATGAAAACGTCAATTTACGCTTCTGAATCTGCAAACGCAAATTTCATCAAAGTTCACCAAAAAATGAATTTTCGACTTTGGTCCCCCAAATGACTCTAAACATCATTAGAAACATACCTATAAAAATCTTTTCTGCAAAAAAGCCTTTATTCGTGTTTTTGGATCAAAAATGAAAACGTCAATTTACGCTTCTGAAGCTGCAAACGCAAAGTTCATCAAAGTTCACCAAAAAATGAATTTTCGACTTTGGTCCCCCAAATGACTCTAAACATCATTAGAAACATACCTATAAAAATCTTTTCTGCAAAAAAGCCTTTATTCGTGTTTTTGGATCAAAAATGAAAACGTCAATTTACGCTTCTGAAGCTGCAAACGCAAATTTCATCAAAGTTCATCAAAAAATGAATTTTCGACTTTGGTCCCCCAAATGACTCTAAACATCATTAGAAACATACCTATACAAATCTTATCTGCAAAAAAGCCTTTATTCGTGTTTTTGGATCAAAAATGAAAACGTCAATTTACGCTTCTGAAGCTGCAAACGCAAATTTCATCAAAGTTCACCAAAAAATGAATTTTCGACTTTGGTCCCCAAATGACTCTAAACATCATTAGAAACATAGCTATAAAAATCTTTTCTGCAAAAAAGCCTTTATTCGTGTTTTTGGATCAAAAATGAAAACGTCAATTTACGCTTCTGAAGCTGCAAACGCAAATTTCATCAAAGTTCATCAAAAAATGAATTTTCGACTTTGGTCCCCCAAATGACTCTAAACATCATTAGAAACATACCTATACAAATCTTTTCTGCAAAAAAGTCTTTATTCGTGTTTTTGGATCAAAAATGAAAACGTCAATTTACGCTTCTGAATCTGCAAACGCAAATTTCAT
Organism: Gibbula magus; assembly: GCA_936450465.1. Classification (NCBI taxonomy): domain Eukaryota; kingdom Metazoa; phylum Mollusca; class Gastropoda; order Trochida; family Trochidae; genus Gibbula; species Gibbula magus. The sequence goes on along the minus strand of OW388292.1, from coordinate 89,384,151 downwards.
CAAAGTTCACAAAAAAATGAATTTTCGACTTTGGTCCCCCAAATGACTCTAAACATCATTAGAAACATACCTATAAAAATCTTTTCTGCAAAAAAGCCTTTATTCGTGTTCTTGGATCAAAAATGAAACGTCAATTTACGCTTCTGAAGCTGCAAAAGCAAATTTCATCAAAGTTCACCAAAAAATGAATTTTCGACTTTGGTCCCCCAAATGACTCTAAATATCATTTGAAACATACCTATAAAAAATCTTTTCTGCAAAAAAAGCCTTTATTCGTGTTTTTGGATCAAAAATGAAAACGTCAATTTACGCTTCTGAAGCTGCAAACGCAAAGTTCATCAAAGTTCACCAAAAAATGAATTTTCGACTTTGGTCCCCCAAATGACTCTAAACATCATTAGAAACATAGCTATAAAAATCTTTTCTGCAAAAAAGCCTTTATTCGTGTTTTTGGATCAAAAATGAAAACGTCAATTTACGCTTCTGAATCTGCAAACGCAAATTTCATCAAAGTTCATCAAAAAATGAATTTTCGACTTTGGTCCCCCAAATGACTCTAAACATCATTAGAAACATACCTATAAAAATCTTATCTGCAAAAAAGCCTTTATTCGTGTTTTTGGATCAAAAATGAAAACGTCAATTTACGCTTCTGAAGCTGCAAACGCAAATTTCATCAAAGTTCACCAAAAAATGAATTTTCGACTTTGGTCCCCCAAATGACTCTAAACATCATTAGAAACATACCTATAAAAATCTTTTCTGCAAAAAAGCCTTTATTCGTGTTTTTGGATCAAAAACGAAAACGTCAATTTACGCTTCTGAATCTGCAAACGCAAATTTCATCAAAGTTCACCAAAAAATGAATTTTCGACTTTGGTCCCCCAAATGACTCTAAACATCATTAGAAACATCCCTATAAAAATCTTTTCTGCAAAAAAGCCTTTATTCGTGTTTTTGGATCAAAAATGAAAACGTCAATTTACGCTTCTGAAGCTGCAAACGCAAAGTTCATCAAAGTTCACCAAAAAATGAATTTTCGACTTTGGTCCCCCAAATGACTCTAAACATCATTAGAAACATAGCTATAAAAATCTTTTCTGCAAAAAAGCCTTTATTCGTGTTTTTGGATCAAAAATGAAAACGTCAATTTACGCTTCTGAAGCTGCAAACGCAAATTTCATCAAAGTTCATCAAAAAATGAATTTTCGACTTTGGTCCCCCAAATGACTCTAAACATCATTAGAAACATACCTATACAAATCTTATCTGCAAAAAAGCCTTTATTCGTGTTTTTGGATCAAAAATGAAAACGTCAATTTACGCTTCAGAAGCTGCAAACGCAAATTTCATCAAAGTTCACCAAAAAATGAATTTTCGACTTTGGTCCCCAAATGACTCTAAACATCATTAGAAACATAGCTATAAAAATCTTTTCTGCAAAAAAGCCTTTATTCGTGTTTTTGGATCAAAAATGAAAACGTCAATTTACGCTTCTGAAGCTGCAAACGCAAATTTCATCAAAGTTCATCAAAAAATGAATTTTCGACTTTGGTCCCCCAAATGACTCTAAACATCATTAGAAACATACCTATAAAAATCTTATCTGCAAAAAAGCCTTTATTCGTGTTTTTGGATCAAAAATGAAAACGTCAATTTACGCTTCTGAAGCTGCAAACGCAAATTTCATCAAAGTTCACCAAAAAATGAATTTTCGACTTTGGTCCCCCAAATGACTCTAAACATCATTAGAAACATACCTATAAAAATCTTTTCTGCAAACAAGCCTTTATTCGTGTTTTTGGATCAAAAACGAAAACGTCAATTTACGCTTCTGAATCTGCAAACGCAAATTTCATCAAAGTTCACCAAAAAATGAATTTTCGACTTTGGTCCCCCAAATGACTCTAAACATCATTAGAAACATACCTATAAAAATCTTTTCTGCAAAAAAGCCTTTATTCGTGTTTTTGGATCAAAAATGAAAACGTCAATTTACGCTTCTGAAGCTGCAAACGCAAAGTTCATCAAAGTTCACCAAAAAATGAATTTTCGACTTTGGTCCCCCAAATGACTCTAAACATCATTAGAAACATAGCTATAAAAATCTTTTCTGCAAAAAAGCCTTTATTCGTGTTTTTGGATCAAAAATGAAAACGTCAATTTACGCTTCTGAAGCTGCAAACGCAAATTTCATCAAAGTTCATCAAAAAATGAATTTTCGACTTTGGTCCCCCAAATGACTCTAAACATCATTAGAAACATACCTATACAAATCTTATCTGCAAAAAAGCCTTTATTCGTGTTTTTGGATCAAAAATGAAAACGTCAATTTACGCTTCTGAAGCTGCAAACGCAAATTTCATCAAAGTTCACCAAAAAATGAATTTTCGACTTTGGTCCCCCAAATGACTCTAAACATCATTAGAAACATACCTATAAAAATCTTTTTTGCAAAAAAGTCTTTATTCGTGTTTTTGGATCAAAAATGAAAAAATCAATTTACGCTTCTGAAGCTGCAAACGCAAATTTCATCAAAGTTCACAAAAAAATGAATTTTCGACTTTGGTCCCCCAAATGACTCTAAACATCATTAGAAACATACCTATAAAAATCTTATCTGCAAAAAAGCCTTTATTCGTGTTTTTGGATCAAAAATGAAAACGTCAATTTACGCTTCTGAAGCTGCAAACGCAAATTTCATCAAAGTTCACCAAAAAATGAATTTTCGACTTTGGTCCCCCAAATGACTCTAAACATCATTAGAAACATACCTATAAAAATCTTTTCTGCAAAAAAGCCTTTATTCGTGTTTTTGGATCAAAAACGAAAACGTCAATTTACGCTTCTGAATCTGCAAACGCAAATTTCATCAAAGTTCACCAAAAAATGAATTTTCGACTTTGGTCCCCCAAATGACTCTAAACATCATTAGAAACATACCTACACAAATCTTTTCTGCAAAAAAGCCTTTATTCGTGTTTTTGGATCAAAAATGAAAACGTCAATTTACGCTTCTGAATCTGCAAACGCAAATTTCATCAAAGTTCACAAAAAAATGAATTGTCGACTTTGGTCCCCCAAATGACTCTAAACATCATTAGAAACATACCTATAAAAATCTTTTCTGCAAAAAAGCCTTTATTCGTGTTCTTGGATCAAAAATGAAACGTCAATTTACGCTTCTGAAGCTGCAAAAGCAAATTTCATCAAAGTTCACCAAAAAATGAATTTTCGACTTTGGTCCCCCAAATGACTCTAAATATCATTTGAAACATACCTATAAAAATTTTTTTCTGCAAAAAAAGCCTTTATTCGTGTTTTTGGATCAAAAATGAAAACGTCAATTTACGCTTCTGAAGCTGCAAACGCAAAGTTCATCAAAGTTCACCAAAAAATGAATTTTCGACTTTGGTCCCCCAAATGACTCTAAACATCATTAGAAACATAGCTATAAAAATCTTTTCTGCAAAAAAGCCTTTATTCGTGTTTTTGGATCAAAAATGAAAACGTCAATTTACGCTTCTGAATCTGCAAACGCAAATTTCATCAAAGTTCACAAAAAAATGAATTTTCGACTTTGGTCCCCCAAATGACTCTAAACATCATTAGAAACATACCTATAAAAATCTTTTCTGCAAAAAAGCCTTTATTCGTGTTCTTGGATAAAAAATGAAACGTCAATTTACGCTTCTGAAGCTGCAAAAGCAAATTTCATCAAAGTTCACCAAAAAATGAATTTTCGACTTTGGTCCCCCAAAAGACTCTAAATATCATTTGAAACATACCTATAAAAAATCTTTTCTGCAAAAAAAGCCTTTATTCGTGTTTTTGGATCAAAAATGAAAACGTCAATTTACGCTTCTGAAGCTGCAAACGCAAAGTTCATCAAAGTTCACCAAAAAATGAATTTTCGACTTTGGTCCCCCAAATGACTCTAAACATCATTAGAAACATACCTATAAAAATCTTTTCTGCAAAAAAGCCTTTATTCGTGTTTTTGGATCAAAAATGAAAACGTCAATTTACGCTTCTGAAGCTGCAAACGCAAATTTCATCAAAGTTCATCAAAAAATGAATTTTCGACTTTGGTCCCCCAAATGACTCTAAACATCATTAGAAACATACCTATAAAAATCTTATCTGCAAAAAAGCCTTTATTCGTGTTTTTGGATCAAAAATGAAAACGTCAATTTACGCTTCTGAAGCTGCAAACGCAAATTTCATCAAAGTTCACCAAAAAATGAATTTTCGACTTTGGTCCCCCAAATGACTCTAAACATCATTAGAAACATACCTATACAAATCTTATCTGCAAAAAAGCCTTTATTCGTGTTTTTGGATCAAAAATGAAAACGTCAATTTACGCTTCTGAAGCTGCAAACGCAAATTTCATCAAAGTTCACCAAAAAATGAATTTTCGACTTTGGTCCCCCAAATGACTCTAAACATCATTAGAAACATACCTATAAAAATCTTTTCTGCAAAAAAGCCTTTATTCGTGTTTTTGGATCAAAAACGAAAACGTCAATTTACGCTTCTGAATCTGCAAACGCAAATTTCATCAAAGTTCACCAAAAAATGAATTTTCGACTTTGGTCCCCCAAATGACTCTAAACATCATTAGAAACATACCTATAAAAATCTTTTCTGCAAAAAAGCCTTTATTCGTGTTTTTGGATCAAAAATGAAAACGTCAATTTACGCTTCTGAAGCTGCAAACGCAAAGTTCATCAAAGTTCACCAAAAAATGAATTTTCGACTTTGGTCCCCCAAATGACTCTAAACATCATTAGAAACATAGCTATAAAAATCTTTTCTGCATAAAAGCCTTTATTCGTGTTTTTGGATCAAAAATGAAAACGTCAATTTACGCTTCTGAAGCTGTAAACGCAAATTTCATCAAAGTTCATCAAAAAATGAATTTTCGACTTTGGTCCCCCAAATGACTCTAAACATCATTAGAAACATACCTATACAAATCTTATCTGCAAAAAAGCCTTTATTCGTGTTTTTGGATCAAAAATGAAAACGTCAATTTACGCTTCTGAAGCTGCAAACGCAAATTTCATCAAAGTTCACCAAAAAATGAATTTTCGACTTTGGTCCCCCAAATGACTCTAAACATCATTAGAAACATACCTATAAAAATCTTTTTTGCAAAAAAGTCTTTATTCGTGTTTTTGGATCAAAAATGAAAAAATCAATTTACGCTTCTGAAGCTGCAAACGCAAATTTCATCAAAGTTCACAAAAAAATGAATTTTCGACTTTGGTCCCCCAAATGACTCTAAACATCATTAGAAACATACCTATAAAAATCTTTTCTGCAAAAAAGCCTTTATTCGTGTTTTTGGATGAAATATGAAAACGTCAATTTACGCTTCTGAAGCTGCAAACGCAAATTTCATCAAAGTTCACCAAAAAATGAATTTTCGACTTTGGTCCCCCAAATGACTCTAAACATCATTAGAAACATACCTATAAAAATCTTATCTGCAAAAAAGCCTTTATTCGTGTTTTTGGATCAAAAATGAAAACGTCAATTTACGCTTCTGAAGCTGCAAACGCAAATTTCATCAAAGTTCACCAAAAAATGAATTTTCGACTTTGGTCCCCCAAATGACTCTAAACATCATTAGAAACATACCTATAAAAATCTTTTCTGCAAAAAAGCCTTTATTCGTGTTCTTGGATCAAAAATGAAACGTCAATTTACGCTTCTGAAGCTGCAAAAGCAAATTTCATCAAAGTTCACCAAAAAATGAATTTTCGACTTTGGTCCCCCAAATGACTCTAAACATCATTAGAAACATACCTATAAAAATCTTTTCTGCAAAAAAGCCTTTATTCGTGTTTTTGGATCAAAAATGAAAACGTCAATTTACGCTTCTGAAGCTGCAAACGCAAAGTTCATCAAAGTTCACCAAAAAATGAATTTTCGACTTTGGTCCCCCAAATGACTCTAAACATCATTAGAAACATAGCTATAAAAATCTTTTCTGCAAAAAAGCCTTTATTCGTGTTTTTGGATCAAAAATGAAAACGTCAATTTACGCTTCTGAAGCTGTAAACGCAAAATTCATCAAAGTTCATCAAAAAATGAATTTTCGACTTTGGTCCCCCAAATGACTCTAAACATCATTAGAAACATACCTATACAAATCTTATCTGCAAAAAAGCCTTTATTCGTGTTTTTGGATCAAAAATGAAAACGTCAATTTACGCTTCTGAAGCTGCAAACGCAAATTTCATCAAAGTTCACCAAAAAATGAATTTTCGACTTTGGTCCCCCAAATGACTCTAAACATCATTAGAAACATACCTATAAAAATCTTTTTTGCAAAAAAGACTTTATTCGTGTTTTTGGATCAAAAATGAAAAAATCAATTTACGCTTCTGAAGCTGCAAACGCAAATTTCATCAAAGTTCACAAAAAAATGAATTTTCGACTTTGGTCCCCCAAATGACTCTAAACATCATTAGAAACATACCTATACAAATCTTTTCTGCAAAAAAGCCTTTATTCGTGTTTTTGGATGAAATATGAAAACGTCAATTTACGCTTCTGAAGCTGCAAACGCAAATTTCATCAAAGTTCACCAAAAAATGAATTTTCGACTTTGGTCCCCCAAATGACTCTAAACATCATTAGAAACATACCTATAAAAATCTTATCTGCAAAAAAGCCTTTATTCGTGTTTTTGGATCAAAAATGAAAACGTCAATTTACGCTTCTGAAGCTGCAAACGCAAATTTCATCAAAGTTCACCAAAAAATGAATTTTCGACTTTGGTCCCCCAAATGACTCTAAACATCATTAGAAACATACCTATAAAAATCTTTTCTGCAAAAAAGCCTTTATTCGTGTTTTTGGATCAAAAACGAAAACGTCAATTTACGCTTCTGAAGCTGCAAACGCAAATTTCATCAAAGTTCACCAAAAAATGAATTTTCGACTTTGGTCCCCCAAATGACTCTAAACATCATTAGAAACATACCTACACAAATCTTTTCTGCAAAAAAGCCTTTATTCGTGTTTTTGGATCAAAAATGAAAACGTCAATTTACGCTTCTGAATCTGCAAACGCAAATTTCATCAAAGTTCACAAAAAAATGAATTGTCGACTTTGGTCCCCCAAATGACTCTAAACATCATTAGAAACATACCTATAAAAATCTTTTCTGCAAAAAAGCCTTTATTCGTGTTCTTGGATCAAAAATGAAACGTCAATTTACGCTTCTGAAGCTGCAAAAGCAAATTTCATCAAAGTTCACCAAAAAATGAATTTTCGACTTTGGTCCCCCAAATGACTCTAAATATCATTTGAAACATACCTATAAAAAATCTTTTCTGCAAAAAAAGCCTTTATTCGTGTTTTTGGATCAAAAATGAAAACGTCAATTTACGCTTCTGAAGCTGCAAACGAAAAGTTCATCAAAGTTCACCAAAAAATGAATTTTCGACTTTGGTCCCCCAAATGACTCTAAACATCATTAGAAACATAGCTATAAAAATCTTTTCTGCAAAAAAGCCTTTATTCGTGTTTTTGGATCAAAAATGAAAACGTCAATTTACGCTTCTGAAGCTGCAAACGCAAATTTCATCAAAGTTCACCAAAAAATGAATTTTCGACTTTGGTCCCCCAAATGACTCTAAACATCATTAGAAACATACCTATAAAAATCTTTTTTGCAAAAAAGCCTTTATTCGTGTTTTTGGATCAAAAATGAAAACGTCAATTTACGCTTCTGAAGCTGCAAACGCAAATTTCATCAAAGTTCACCAAAAAATGAATTTTCGACTTTGGTCCCCCAAATGACTCTAAACATCATTAGAAACATACCTATACAAATCTTTTCTGCAAAAAAGCCTTTATTCGTGTTTTTGGATCAAAAATGAAAACGTCAATTTACGCTTCTGAATCTGCAAACGCAAATTTCATCAAAGTTCACAAAAAAATGAATTTTCGACTTTGGTCCCCCAAATGACTCTAAACATCATTAGAAACATACCTTTACAAATCTTATCTGCAAAAAAGCCTTTATTCGTGTTTTTGGATCAAAAATGAAAACGTCAATTTACGCTTCTGAAGCTGCAAACGCAAATTTCATCAAAGTTCACCAAAAAATGAATTTTCGACTTTGGTCCCCCAAATGACTCTAAACATCATTAGAAACATACCTATAAAAATCTTTTTTGCAAAAAAGTCTTTATTCGTGTTTTTGGATCAAAAATGAAAACGTCAATTTACGCTTCTGAAGCTGCAAACGCAAATTTCATCAAAGTTCACAAAAAAATGAATTTTCGACTTTGGTCCCCCAAATGACTCTAAACATCATTAGTAACATACCTATACAAATCTTTTCTGCAAAAAAGCCTTTATTCGTGTTTTTGGATCAAAAATGAAAACGTCAATTTACGCTTGTGAATCTACAAACGCAAATTTCATCAAAGTTCACAAAAAAATGAATTTTCGACTTTGGTCCCCCAAATGACTCTAAACATCATTAGAAACATACCTATAAAAATCTTTTCTGCAAAAAAGCCTTTATTCGTGTTCTTGGATCAAAAATGAAACGTCAATTTACGCTTCTGAAGCTGCAAAAGCAAATTTCATCAAAGTTCACCAAAAAATGAATTTTCGACTTTGGTCCCCCAAATGACTCTAAATATCATTTGAAACATACCTATAAAAAATCTTTTCTGCAAAAAAAGGCTTTATTCGTGTTTTTGGATCAAAAATGAAAACGTCAATTTACGCTTCTGAAGCTGCAAACGCAAATTTCATCAAAGTTCATCAAAAAATGAATTTTCGACTTTGGTCCCCCAAATGACTCTAAACATCATTAGAAACATACCTATACAAATCTTATCTGCAAAAAAGCCTTTATTCGTGTTTTTGGATCAAAAATGAAAACGTCAATTTACGCTTCTGAAGCTGCAAACGCAAATTTCATCAAAGTTCACCAAAAAATGAATTTTCGACTTTGGTCCCCCAAATGACTCTAAACATCATTAGAAACATACCTATAAAAATCTTTTTTGCAAAAAAGTCTTTATTCGTGTTTTTGGATCAAAAATGAAAACGTCAATTTACGCTTCTGAAGCTGCAAACGCAAATTTCATCAAAGTTCACAAAAAAATGAATTTTCGACTTTGGTCCCCCAAATGACTCTAAACATCATTAGAAACATACCTATAAAAATCTTTTCTGCAAAAAAGCCTTTATTCGTGTTTTTGGATGAAATATGAAAACGTCAATTTACGCTTCTGAAGCTGCAAACGCAAATTTCATCAAAGTTCACCAAAAAATGAATTTTCGACTTTGGTCCCCCAAATGACTCTAAACATAATTAGAAACATACCTATAAAAATCTTTTCTGCAAAAAAGCCTTTATTAATGTTTTTGGATCAAAAATGAAACGTCAATTTACGCTTCTGAAGCTGAAAAAGCAAATTTCATCAAAGTTCACCAAAAAATGAATTTTCGACTTTGGTCCCCCAAATGACTCTAAACATCATTAGAAACATACCTATAAAAATCTTTTCTGCAAAAAAGCCTTTATTCGTGTTTTTGGATCAAAAATGAAAACGTCAATTTACGCTTCTGAAGCTGCAAACGCAAATTTCATCAAAGTTCACCAAAAAATGAATTTTCGACTTTGGTCCCCCAAATGACTCTAAACATCATTAGAAACATACCTATAAACATCTTTTCTGCAAAAAAGCCTTTATTCGTGTTTTTGGATCAAAAATGAAACGTGAATTTACGCTTCTGAAGCTGCAAAAGCAAATTTCATCAAAGTTCACCAAAAAATGAATTTTCGACTTTGGTCCCCCAAATGACTCTAAATATCATTTGAAACATACCTATAAAAAATCTTTTCTGCAAAAAAAGCCTTTATTCGTGTTTTTGGATCAAAAATGAAAACGTCAATTTACGCTTCTGAAGCTGCAAACGCAAAGTTCATCAAAGTTCACCAAAAAATGAATTTTCGACTTTGGTCCCCCAAATGACTCTAAATATCATTTGAAACATACCTATAAAAAATCTTTTCTGCAAAAAAAGCCTTTATTCGTGTTTTTGGATCAAAAATGAAAACGTCAATTTACGCTTCTGAAGCTGCAAACGCAAAGTTCATCAAAGTTCACCAAAAAATGAATTTTCGACTTTGGTCCCCCAAATGACTCTAAATATCATTTGAAACATACCTATAAAAAATCTTTTCTGCAAAAAAAGCCTTTATTCGTGTTTTTGGATCAAAAATGAAAACGTCAATTTACGCTTCTGAAGCTGCAAACGCAAAGTTCATCAAAGTTCACCAAAAAATGAATTTTCGACTTTGGTCCCCCAAATGACTCTAAACATCATTAGAAACATAGCTATAAAAATCTTTTTTGCAAAAAAGCCTTTATTCGTGTTTTTGGATCAAAAATGAAAACGTCAATTTACGCTTCTGAAGCTGCAAACGCAAATTTCATCAAAGTTCACCAAAAAATGAATTTTCGACTTTGGTCCCCCAAATGACTCTAAACATCATTAGAAACATACCTATAAAAATCTTTTCTGCAAAAAAGCCTTTATTCGTGTTTTTGGTCAAAAATGAAAACGTCAATTTACGCTTCTGAATCTGCAAACGCAAATTTCATCAAAGTTCACAAAAAAATGAATTTTCGACTTTGGTCCCCCAAATGACTCTAAACATCATTAGAAACATACCTATAAAAATCTTTTCTGCAAAAAAGCCTTTATTCGTGTTCTTGGATCAAAAATGAAACGTCAATTTACGCTTCTGAAGCTGCAAAAGCAAATTTCATCAAAGTTCACCAAAAAATGAATTTTCGACTTTGGTCCCCCAAATGACTCTAAATATCATTTGAAACATACCTATAAAAAATCTTTTCTGCAAAAAAAGCCTTTATTCGTGTTTTTGGATCAAAAATGAAAACGTCAATTTACGCTTCTGAAGCTGCAAACGCAAAGTTCATCAAAGTTCACCAAAAAATGAATTTTCGACTTTGGTCCCCCAAATGACTCTAAACATCATTAGAAACATACCTATAAAAATCTTTTCTGCAAAAAAGCCTTTATTAGTGTTTTTGGATCAAAAACGAAAACGTCAATTTACGCTTCTGAAGCTGCAAACGCAAATTTCATCAAAGTTCACCAAAAAATGAATTTTCGACTTTGGTCCCCCAAATGACTCTAAACATCATTAGAAACATACCTATACAAATCTTTTCTGCAAAAAAGCCTTTATTCGTGTTTTTGGATCAAAAATGAAAACGTCAATTTACGCTTCTGAATCTGCAAACGCAAATTTCATCAAAGTTCACAAAAAAATGAATTTTCGACTTTGGTCCCCCAAATGACTCTAAACATCATTAGAAACATACCTATAAAAATCTTTTCTGCAAAAAAGCCTTTATTCGTGTTTTTGGATGAAAAATGAAAACGTCAATTTACGCTTCTGAAGCTGCAAACGCAAATTTCATCAAAGTTCACCAAAAAATGAATTTTCGACTTTGGTCCCCCAAATGACTCTAAACATCATTAGAAACATACCTATAAAAATCTTTTCTGCAAAAAAGCCTTTATTCGTGTTTTTGGATGAAAAATGAAACGTCAATTTACGCTTCTGAAGCTGCAAACGCAAATTTCATCAAAGTTCACCAAAAAATGAATTTTCGACTTTGGTCCCCCAAATGACTCTAAACATCATTAGAAACATAGCTATAAAAATCTTTTCTGCAAAAAAGCCTTTATTCGTGTTTTTGGATCAAAAATGAAAACGTCAATTTACGCTTCTGAAGCTGCAAACGCAAATTTCATCAAAGTTCATCAAAAAATGAATTTTCGACTTTGGTCCCCCAAATGACTCTAAACATCATTAGAAACATACCTATACAAATCTTATCTGAAAAAAAGCCTTTATTCGTGTTTTTGGATCAAAAATGAAAACGTCAATTTACGCTTCTGAAGCTGCAAACGCAAATTTCATCAAAGTTCACCAAAAAATGAATTTTCGACTCTGGTCCCCCAAATGACTCTAAACATCATTAGAAACATACCTATAAAAATCTTTTGTGCAAAAAAGCCTTTATTCGTGTTTTTGGATCAAAAATGAAAACGTCAATTTACGCTTCTGAAGCTGCAAACGCAAATTTCATCAAAGTTCACAAAAAAATGAATTTTCGACTTTGGTCCCCCAAATGACTCTAAACATCATTAGAAACATACCTATAAAAATCTTTTCTGCAAAAAAGCCTTTATTCGTGTTTTTGGATGAAATATGAAAACGTCAATTTACGCTTCTGAAGCTGCAAACGCAAATTTCATCAAAGTTCACCAAAAAATGAATTTTCGACTTTGGTCCCCCAAATGACTCTAAACATCATTAGAAACATACCTATAAAAATCTTTTCTGCAAAAAAGCCTTTATTAATGTTTTTGGATCAAAAATGAAACGTCAATTTACGCTTCTGAAGCTGCAAAAGCAAATTTCATCAAAGTTCACCAAAAAATGAATTTTCGACTTTGGTCCCCCAAATGACTCTAAACATCATTAGAAACATACCTATAAAAATCTTTTCTGCAAAAAAGCCTTTATTCGTGTTTTTGGATCAAAAATGAAAACGTCAATTTACGCTTCTGAAGCTGCAAACGCAAATTTCATCAAAGTTCACCAAAAAATGAATTTTCGACTTTGGTCCCCCAAATGACTCTAAACATCATTAGAAACATACCTATAAAAATCTTTTCTGCAAAAAAGCCTTTATTCGTGTTCTTGGATCAAAAATGAAACGTCAATTTACGCTTCTGAAGCTGCAAAAGCAAATTTCATCAAAGTTCACCAAAAAATGAATTTTCGACTTTGGTCCCCCAAATGACTCTAAATATCATTTGAAACATACCTATAAAAAATCTTTTCTGCAAAAAAAGCCTTTATTCGTGTTTTTGGATCAAAAATGAAAACGTCAATTTACGCTTCTGAAGCTGCAAACGCAAATTTCATCAAAGTTCACCAAAAAATGAATTTTCGACTTTGGTCCCCCAAATGACTCTAAACATCATTAGAAACATAGCTATAAAAATCTTTTCTGCAAAAAAGCCTTTATTCGTGTTTTTGGATCAAAAATGAAAACGTCAATTTACGCTTCTGAAGCTGCAAACGCAAATTTCATCAAAGTTCATCAAAAAATGAATTTTCGACTTTGGTCCCCCAAATGACTCTAAACATCATTAGAAACATACCTATAAAAATCTTATCTGCAAAAAAGCCTTTATTCGTGTTTTTGGATCAAAAATGAAAACGTCAATTTACGCTTCTGAAGCTGCAAACGCAAATTTCATCAAAGTTCACCAAAAAATGAATTTTCGACTTTGGTCCCCCAAATGACTCTAAACATCATTAGAAACATAGCTATAAAAATCTTTTCTGCAAAAAAGCCTTTATTCGTGTTTTTGGATCAAAAATGAAAACGTCAATTTACGCTTCTGAAGCTGCAAACGCAAATTTCATCAAGGTTCACCAAAAAATAAATTTTCGACTTTGGTCCCCCAAATGACTCTAAACATCATTAGAAACATACTTATAAAAATCTTATCTGCAAAAAAGCCTTTATTCGTGTTTTTGGATCAAAAATGAAAACGTCAATTTACGCTTCTGAAGCTGCAAACGCAAATTTCATCAAAGTTCACCAAAAAATGAATTTTCGACTTTGGTCCCCCAAATGACTCTAAACATCATTAGAAACATACCTATACAAATCTTTTCTGCAAAAAAGCCTTTATTCGTGTTTTTGATCAAAAATGAAAACGTCAATTTACGCTTCAGAAGCTGCAAACGCAAATTTCATCAAAGTTCACAAAAAAATGAATTTTCGACTTTGGTCCCCCAAATGACTCTAAACATCATTAGAAACATACCTATAAAAATCTTTTCTGCAAAAAAGCCTTTATTCGTGTTTTTGGATCAAAAATGAAACGTCAATTTACGCTTCTGAAGCTGCAAAAGCAAATTTCATCAAAGTTCACCAAAAAATGAATTTTCGACTTTGGTCCCCCAAATGACTCTAAATATCATTTGAAACATACCTATAAAAAATCTTTTCTGCAAAAAAAGCCTTTATTCGTGTTTTTGGATCAAAAATGAAAACGTCAATTTACGCTTCTGAAGCTGCAAACGCAAAGTTCATCAAAGTTCACCAAAAAATGAATTTTCGACTTTGGTCCCCCAAATGACTCTAAACATCATTAGAAACATACCTATAAAAATCTTTTCTGCAAAAAAGCCTTTATTAGTGTTTTTGGATCAAAAACGAAAACGTCAATTTACGCTTCTGAATCTGCAAACGCAAATTTCATCAAAGTTCACCAAAAAATGAATTTTCGACTTTGGTCCCCCAAATGACTCTAAACATCATTAGAAACATACCTATACAAATCTTTTCTGCAAAAAAGCCTTTATTCGTGTTTTTGGATCAAAAATGAAAACGTCAATTTACGCTTCTGAATCTGCAAACGCAAATTTCATCAAAGTTCACAAAAAAATGAATTTTCGACTTTGGTCCCCCAAATGACTCTAAACATCATTAGAAACATACCTATACAAATCTTTTCTGCAAAAAAGCCTTTATTCGTGTTTTTGGATGAAAAATGAAAACGTCAATTTACGCTTCTGAAGCTGCAAACGCAATTTTTCATCAAAGTTCACCAAAAAATGAATTTTCGACTTTGGTCCCCCAAATGACTCTAAACATCATTAGAAACATACCTATAAAAATCTTTTCTGCAAAAAAGCCTTTATTCGTGTTTTTGGATCAAAAATGAAACGTCAATTTACGCTTCTGAAGCTGCAAACGCAAATTTCATCAAAGTTCACCAAAAAATGAATTTTCGACTTTGGTCCCCCAAATGACTCTAAACATCATTAGAAACATACCTATAAAAATCTTTTCTGCAAAAAAGCCTTTATTCGTGTTTTTGGATCAAAAATGAAAACGTCAATTTACGCTTCTGAAGCTGCAAACGCAAATTTCATCAAAGTTCACCAAAAAATGAATTTTCGACTTTGGTCCCCCAAATGACTCTAAACATCATTAGAAACATACCTATCAAAATATTTTCTGCAAAAAAGCCTTTATTCGTGTTTTTGGATCAAAAATGAAAACGTCAATTTACGCTTCTGAAGCTGTAAACGCAAATTTCATCAAAGTTCACCAAAAAATGAATTTTCGACTTTGGTCCCCCAAATGACTCTAAACATCATTTGAAACATACCTATAAAAATCTTTTCGGCAAAAAAAGCCTTTATTCGTGTTTTTGGATCAAAAATGAAAACGTCAATTTACGCTTCTGAAGCTGCAAACACAAAGTTCATCAAAGTTCACCAAAAAATGAATTTTCGACTTTGGTCCCCCAAATGACTCTAAACATCATTTGAAACATACCTATGAAAATCTTTTCTGCAAAAAAAGCCTTTATTCGTGTTTTTGGATCAAAAATGAAAACGTCAATTTACGCTTCTGAAGCTGCAAACGCAAAGTTCATCAAAGTTCACCAAAAAATGAATTTTCGACTTTGGTCCCCCAAATGACTCTAAACATCATTAGAAACATAACAATAAAAATCTTTTCTGCATAAAAGCCCTTATTCGTGTTTTTGGATCAAAAATGAAAACGTCAATTTACGCTTCTGAAGCTGCAAACGCAAATTTCATCAAATTTCACCAAAAAATGAATTTTCGACTTTGGTCCCCCAAATGACTCTAAACATCATTAGAAACATACCTATACAAATCTTATCTGCAAAAAAGCCTTTATTCGTGTTTTTGGATCAAAAATGAAAACGTCAATTTACGCTTCTGAAGCTGCAAACGCAAATTTCATCAAAGTTCACCAAAAAATGAATTTTCGACTTTGGTCCCCCAAATGACTCTAAACATCATTAGAAACATACCTATAAAAATCTTTTCTGCAAAAAAGCCTTTATTCGTGTTTTTGGATAAAAAATGAAACGTCAATTTACGCTTCTGAAGCTGCAAAAGCAAATTTCATCAAAGTTCACCAAAAAATGAATTTTCGACTTTGGTCCCCCAAATGACTCTAAACATCATTTGAAACATACCTATAAAAATCTTTTCTGCAAAAAAATCCTTTATTCGTGTTTTTGGATCAAAAATGAAAACGTCAATTTACGCTTCTGAAGCTGCAAACGCAAAGTTCATCAAAGTTCACCAAAAAATGAATTTTCGACTTTGGTCCCCCAAATGACTCTAAACATCATTTGAAACATACCTATAAAAATCTTTTCTGCAAAAAAATCCTTTATTCGTGTTTTTGGATCAAAAATGAAAACGTCAATTTACGCTTCTGAAGCTGCAAACGCAAAGTTTATCAAAGTTCACCAAAAAATGAATTTTCGACTTTGGTCCCCCAAATGACTCTAAACATCATTAGAAACATACCTATAAAAATCTTTTCTGCAAAAAAGCCTTTATTCGTGTTTTTGGATCAAAAATGAAAACGTCAATTTACGCTTCTGAAGCTGCAAACGCAAATTTCATCAAAGTTCACCAAAAAATGAATTTTCGACTTTGGTCCCCCAAATGAATCAAAACATCATAAGAAACATACCTATAAAAATCTGTTCTGCAAAAAAGCCTTTATTCGTGTTTTTGGATGAAATATGAAAACGTCAATTTACGCTTCTGAAGCTGCAAACGCAAATTTCATCAAAGTTCACCAAAAAATGAATTTTCGACTTTGGTCCCCCAAATGACTCTAAACATCATTAGAAACATACCTATAAAAATCTTTTCTGCAAAAAAGCCTTTATTCGTGTTTTTGGATGAAAAATGAAAACGTCAATTTACGCTTCTGAAGCTGCAAACGCAAAGTTCATCAAAGTTCACCAAAAAATGAATTTTCAACTTTGGTCCCCCAAATGACTCTAAACATCATTAGAAACATACCTATAAAAATATTTTCTGCAAAAAAGCCTTTATTCGTGTTTTTGGATCAAAAATGAAACGTCAATTTACGCTTCTGAAGCTGCAAAAGCAAATTTCATCAAAGTTCACCAAAAAATGAATTTTCGACTTTGGTCCCCCAAATGACTCTAAACATCATTAGAAACATACCTATAAAAATCTTTTCTGCAAAAAAGCCTTTATTCGTGTTTTTGGATAAAAAATGAAACGTCAATTTACGCTTCTGAAGCTGCAAACGCAAATTTCATCAAAGTTCACCAAAAAATGAATTTTCGACTTTGGTCCCCCAAATGACTCTAAACATCATTTGAAACATACCTATAAAAATCTTTTCTGCAAAAAAAGCCTTTATTCGTGTTTTTGGATCAAAAATGAAAACGTCAATTTACGCTTCTGAAGCTGCAAACGCAAAGTTCATCAAAGTTCACCAAAAAATGAATTTTCGACTTTGGTCCCCCAAATGACTCTAAACATCATTAGAAACATAACTATAAAAATCTTTTCTGCAAAAAAGAATTTATTCGTGTTTTTGGATCAAAAATGAAAACGTCAATTTACGCTTCTGAAGCTGCAAACGCAAATTTCATCAAAGTTCACCAAAAAATGAATTTTCGACTTTGGTCCCCCAAATGACTCTAAACATCATTAGAAACATACCTATACAAATCTTATCTGCAAAAAAGCCTTTATTCGTGTTTTTGGATCAAAAATGAAAACGTCAATTTACGCTTCTGAAGCTGCAAACGCAAATTTCATCAAAGTTCACCAAAAAATGAATTTTCGACTTTGGTCCCCCAAATGACTCTAAACATCATTAGAAACATACCTATAAAAATCTTTTCTGCAAAAAAGCCTTTATTCATGTTTTTGGATCAAAAATGAAAACGTCAATTTACGCTTCTGAAGCTGCAAACGCAAATTTCATCAAAGTTCATCAAAAAATGAATTTTCGACTTTGGTCCCCCAAATGACTCTAAACATCATTAGAAACATACCTATAAAAATCTTATCTGCAAAAAAGCCTTTATTCGTGTTTTTGGATCAAAAATGAAAACGTCAATTTACGCTTCTGAAGCTGCAAACGCAAATTTCATCAAAGTTCACCAAAAAATGAATTTTCGACTTTGGTCCCCCAAATGACTCTAAACATCATTAGAAACATAGCTATAAAAATCTTTTCTGCAAAAAAGCCTTTATTCGTGTTTTTGGATCAAAAATGAAAACGTCAATTTACGCTTCTGAAGCTGCAAACGCAAATTTCATCAAAGTTCACCAAAAAATAAATTTTCGACTTTGGTCCCCCAAATGACTCTAAACATCATTAGAAACATACTTATAAAAATCTTATCTGCAAAAAAGCCTTTATTCGTGTTTTTGGATCAAAAATGAAAACGTCAATTTACGCTTCTGAAGCTGCAAACGCAAATTTCATCAAAGTTCACCAAAAAATGAATTTTCGACTTTGGTCCCCCAAATGACTCTAAACATCATTAGAAACATACTTATACAAATCTTATCTGCAAAAAAGCCTTTATTCGTGTTTTTGGATCAAAAATGAAAACGTCAATTTACGCTTCTGAAGCTGCAAACGCAAATTTCATCAAAGTTCACCAAAAAATGAATTTTCGACTTTGGTCCCCCAAATGACTCTAAACATCATTAGAAACATACCTATACAAATCTTTTCTGCAAAAAAGCCTTTATTCGTGTTTTTGGTCAAAAATGAAAACGTCAATTTACGCTTCTGAATCTGCAAACGCAAATTTCATCAAAGTTCACAAAAAAATGAATTTTCGACTTTGGTCCCCCAAATGACTCTAAACATCATTAGAAACATACCTATAAAAATCTTTTCTGCAAAAAAGCCTTTATTCGTGTTTTTGGATCAAAAATGAAACGTCAATTTACGCTTCTGAAGCTGCAAAAGCAAATTTCATCAAAGTTCACCAAAAAATGAATTTTCGACTTTGGTCCCCCAAATGACTCTAAACATCATTAGAAACATACCTATAAAAATCTTTTCTGCAAAAAAGCCTTTATTAGTGTTTTTGGATCAAAAACGAAAACGTCAATTTACGCTTCTGAATCTGCAAACGCAAATTTCATCAAAGTTCACCAAAAAATGAATTTTCGACTTTGGTCCCCCAAATGACTCTAAACATCATTAGAAACATACCTATACAAATCTTTTCTGCAAAAAAGCCTTTATTCGTGTTTTTGGATCAAAAATGAAAACGTCAATTTACGCTTCTGAATCTGCAAACGCAAATTTCATCAAAGTTCACAAAAAAATGAATTTTCGACTTTGGTCCCCCAAATGACTCTAAACATCATTAGAAACATACCTATACAAATCTTTTCTGCAAAAAAGCCTTTATTCGTGTTTTTGGATGAAAAATGAAAACGTCAATTTACGCTTCTGAAGCTGCAAACGCAATTTTTCATCAAAGTTCACCAAAAAATGAATTTTCGACTTTGGTCCCCCAAATGACTCTAAACATCATTAGAAACATACCTATAAAAATCTTTTCTGCAAAAAAGCCTTTATTCGTGTTTTTGGATCAAAACTGAAACGTCAATTTACGCTTCTGAAGCTGCAAACGCAAATTTCATCAAAGTTCACCAAAAAATGAATTTTCGACTTTGGTCCCCCAAATGACTCTAAACATCATTAGAAACATACCTATAAAAATCTTTTCTGCAAAAAAGCCTTTATTCGTGTTTTTGGATCAAAAATGAAAACGTCAATTTACGCTTCTGAAGCTGCAAACGCAAATTTCATCAAAGTTCACCAAAAAATGAATTTTCGACTTTGGTCCCCCAAATGACTCTAAACATCATTAGAAACATACCTATCAAAATATTTTCTGCAAAAAAGCCTTTATTCGTGTTTTTGGATCAAAAATGAAAACGTCAATTTACGCTTCTGAAGCTGTAAACGCAAATTTCATCAAAGTTCACCAAAAAATGAATTTTCGACTTTGGTCCCCCAAATGACTCTAAACATCATTTGAAACATACCTATGAAAATCTTTTCTGCAAAAAAAGCCTTTATTCGTGTTTTTGGATCAAAAATGAAAACGTCAATTTACGCTTCTGAAGCTGCAAACGCAAAGTTCATCAAAGTTCACCAAAAAATGAATTTTCGACTTTGGTCCCCCAAATGACTCTAAACATCATTAGAAACATAACAATAAAAATCTTTTCTGCATAAAAGCCCTTATTCGTGTTTTTGGATCAAAAATGAAAACGTCAATTTACGCTTCTGAAGCTGCAAACGCAAATTTCATCAAATTTCACCAAAAAATGAATTTTCGACTTTGGTCCCCCAAATGACTCTAAACATCATTAGAAACATACCTATACAAATCTTATCTGCAAAAAAGCCTTTATTCGTGTTTTTGGATCAAAAATGAAAACGTCAATTTACGCTTCTGAAGCTGCAAACGCAAATTTCATCAAAGTTCACCAAAAAATGAATTTTCGACTTTGGTCCCCCAAATGACTCTAAACATCATTAGAAACATACCTATAAAAATATTTTCTGCAAAAAAGCCTTTATTCGTGTTTTTGGATAAAAAATGAAACGTCAATTTACGCTTCTGAAGCTGCAAAAGCAAATTTCATCAAAGTTCACCAAAAAATGAATTTTCGACTTTGGTCCCCCAAATGACTCTAAACATCATTTGAAACATACCTATAAAAATCTTTTCTGCAAAAAAATCCTTTATTCGTGTTTTTGGATCAAAAATGAAAACGTCAATTTACGCTTCTGAAGCTGCAAACGCAAAGTTCATCAAAGTTCACCAAAAAATGAATTTTCGACTTTGGTCCCCCAAATGACTCTAAACATCATTTGAAACATACCTATAAAAATCTTTTCTGCAAAAAAATCCTTTATTCGTGTTTTTGGATCAAAAATGAAAACGTCAATTTACGCTTCTGAAGCTGCAAACGCAAAGTTTATCAAAGTTCACCAAAAAATGAATTTTCGACTTTGGTCCCCCAAATGACTCTAAACATCATTAGAAACATACCTATAAAAATCTTTTCTGCAAAAAAGCCTTTATTGGTGTTTTTGGATCAAAAATGAAAACGTCAATTTACGCTTCTGAAGCTGCAAACGCAAATTTCATCAAAGTTCACCAAAAAATGAATTTTCGACTTTGGTCCCCCAAATGAATCAAAACATCATAAGAAACATACCTATAAAAATCTGTTCTGCAAAAAAGCCTTTATTCGTGTTTTTGGATGAAATATGAAAACGTCAATTTACGCTTCTGAAGCTGCAAACGCAAATTTCATCAAAGTTCACCAAAAAATGAATTTTCGACTTTGGTCCCCCAAATGACTCTAAACATCATTAGAAACATACCTATAAAAATATTTTCTGCAAAAAAGCCTTTATTCGTGTTTTTGGATGAAAAATGAAAACGTCAATTTACGCTTCTGAAGCTGCAAACGCAAAGTTCATCAAAGTTCACCAAAAAATGAATTTTCAACTTTGGTCCCCCAAATGACTCTAAACATCATTAGAAACATACCTATAAAAATATTTTCTGCAAAAAAGCCTTTATTCGTGTTTTTGGATAAAAAATGAAACGTCAATTTACGCTTCTGAAGCTGCAAAAGCAAATTTCATCAAAGTTCACCAAAAAATGAATTTTCGACTTTGGTCCCCCAAATGACTCTAAACATCATTAGAAACATACCTATAAAAATCTTTTCTGCAAAAAAGCCTTTATTCGTGTTTTTGGATAAAAAATGAAACGTCAATTTACGCTTCTGAAGCTGCAAACGCAAATTTCATCAAAGTTCACCAAAAAATGAATTTTCGACTTTGGTCCCCCAAATGACTCTAAACATCATTTGAAACATACCTATAAAAATCTTTTCTGCAAAAAAAGCCTTTATTCGTGTTTTTGGATCAAAAATGAAAACGTCAATTTACGCTTCTGAAGCTGCAAACGCAAAGTTCATCAAAGTTCACCAAAAAATGAATTTTCGACTTTGGTCCCCCAAATGACTCTAAACATCATTAGAAACATAACTATAAAAATCTTTTCTGCAAAAAAGAATTTATTCGTGTTTTTGGATCAAAAATGAAAACGTCAATTTACGCTTCTGAAGCTGCAAACGCAAATTTCATCAAATTTCACCAAAAAATGAATTTTCGACTTTGGTCCCCCAAATGACTCTAAACATCATTAGAAACATACCTATACAAATCTTATCTGCAAAAAAGCCTTTATTCGTGTTTTTGGATCAAAAATGAAAACGTCAATTTACGCTTCTGAAGCTGCAAACGCAAATTTCATCAAAGTTCACCAAAAAATGAATTTTCGACTTTGGTCCCCCAAATGACTCTAAACATCATTAGAAACATACCTATAAAAATCTTTTCTGCAAAAAAGCCTTTATTCATGTTTTTGGATCAAAAATGAAAACGTCAATTTACGCTTCTGAAGCTGCAAACGCAAATTTCATCAAAGTTCACCAAAAAATGAATTTTCGACTTTGGTCCCCCAAATGAATCAAAACATCATAAGAAACATACCTATAAAAATCTTTTCTGAAAAAAGCCTTTATTCGTGTTTTTGGATGAAATATGAAAACGTCAATTTACGCTTCTGAAGCTGCAAACGCAAATTTCATCAAAGTTCACCAAAAAATGAATTTTCGACTTTGGTCCCCCAAATGACTCTAAACATCATTAGAAACATACCTATAAAAATCTTTTCTGAAAAAAGCCTTTATTCGTGTTTTTGGATAAAAAATGAAACGTCAATTTACGCTTCTGAAGCTGCAAAAGCAAATTTCATCAAAGTTCACCAAAAAATGAATTTTCGACTTTGGTCCCCCAAATGACTCTAAACATCATTTGAAACATACCTATAAAAATCTTTTCTGCAAAAAAGCCTTTATTCGTGTTTTTGGATCAAAAATGAAAACGTCAATTTACGCTTCTGAAGCTGCAAACGCAAATTTCATCAAAGTTCACCAAAAAATGAATTTTCGACTTTGGTCCCCCAAATGACTCTAAACATCATTTGAAACATACCTATAAAAATCTTTTCTGCAAAAAAAGCCTTTATTCGTGTTTTTGGATCAAAAATGAAAACGTCAATTTACGCTTCTGAAGCTGCAAACGCAAAGTTCATCAAAGTTCACCAAAAAATGAATTTTCGACTTTGGTCCCCCAAATGACTCTAAACATCATTTGAAACATACCTATAAAAATCTTTTCTGCAAAAAAATCCTTTATTCGTGTTTTTGGATCAAAAATGAAAACGTCAATTTACGCTTCTGAAGCTGCAAACGCAAAGTTCATCAAAGTTCACCAAAAATTGAATTTTCGACTTTGGTCCCCCAAATGACTCTAAACATCATTAGAAACATACCTATACAAATCTTTTCTGCAAAAAAGCCTTTATTCGTGTTTTTGGATCAAAAATGAAAACGTCAATTTACGCTTCTGAAGCTGCAAACGCAAATTTCATCAAAGTTCACCAAAAAATGAATTTTCGACTTTGGTCCCCCAAATGAATCAAAACATCATAAGAAACATACCTATAAAAATATTTTCTGCAAAAAAGCCTTTATTCGTGTTTTTGGATGAAATATGAAAACGTCAATTTACGCTTCTGAAGCTGCAAACGCAAATTTCATCAAAGTTCACCAAAAAATGAATTTTCGACTTTGGTCCCCCAAATGACTCTAAACATCATTAGAAACATACCTATAAAAATCTTTTCTGCAAAAAAGCCTTTATTCGTGTTTTTGGATCAAAAATGAAAACGTCAATTTACGCTTCTGAAGCTGCAAACGCAAAGTTCAAAGTTCAACAAAAAATGAATTTTCGACTTTGGTCCCCCAAATGACTCTAAACATCATTAGAAACATACCTATACAAATCTTTTCTGCAAAAAAGCCTTTATTCGTGTTTTTGGATCAAAAATGAAAACGTCAATTTACGCTTCTGAAGCTGCAAACGCAAAGTTCATCAAAGTTCACCAAAAAATGAATTTTCGACTTTGGTCCCCCAAATGACTCTAAACATCATTAGAAACATAACTATAAAAATCTTTTCTGCAAAAAAGAATTTATTCGTGTTTTTGGATCAAAAATGAAAACGTCAATTTACGCTTCTGAAGCTGCAAACGCAAATTTCATCAAATTTCACCAAAAAATGAATTTTCGACTTTGGTCCCCCAAATGACTCTAAACATCATTAGAAACATACCTATACAAATCTTATCTGCAAAAAAGCCTTTATTCGTGTTTTTGGATCAAAAATGAAAACGTCAATTTACGCTTCTGAAGCTGCAAACGCAAATTTCATCAAAGTTCACCAAAAAATGAATTTTCGACTTTGGTCCCCCAAATGACTCTAAACATCATTAGAAACATACCTATAAAAATCTTTTCTGCAAAAAAGCCTTTATTCATGTTTTTGGATCAAAAATGAAAACGTCAATTTACGCTTCTGAAGCTGCAAACGCAAATTTCATCAAAGTTCACCAAAAAATGAATTTTCGACTTTGGTCCCCCAAATGAATCAAAACATCATAAGAAACATACCTATAAAAATATTTTCTGAAAAAAGCCTTTATTCGTGTTTTTGGATGAAATATGAAAACGTCAATTTACGCTTCTGAAGCTGCAAACGCAAATTTCATCAAAGTTCACCAAAAAATGAATTTTCGACTTTGGTCCCCCAAATGACTCTAAACATCATTAGAAACATACCTATAAAAATCTTTTCTGAAAAAAGCCTTTATTCGTGTTTTTGGATAAAAAATGAAACGTCAATTTACGCTTCTGAAGCTGCAAAAGCAAATTTCATCAAAGTTCACCAAAAAATGAATTTTCGACTTTGGTCCCCCAAATGACTCTAAACATCATTAGAAACATACCTATAAAAATCTTTTCTGCAAAAAAGCCTTTATTCGTGTTTTTGGATCAAAAATGAAAACGTCAATTTACGCTTCTGAAGCTGCAAACGCAAATTTCATCAAAGTTCACCAAAAAATGAATTTTCGACTTTGGTCCCCCAAATGACTCTAAACATCATTTGAAACATACCTATAAACATCTTTTCTGCAAAAAAAGCCTTTATTCGTGTTTTTGGATCAAAAATGAAAACGTCAATTTACGCTTCTGAAGCTGCAAACGCAAAGTTCATCAAAGTTCACCAAAAATGAATTTTCGACTTTGGTCCCCCAAATGACTCTAAACATCATTTGAAACATACCTATAAAAATCTTTTCTGCAAAAAAATCCTTTATTCGTGTTTTTGGATCAAAAATGAAAACGTCAATTTACGCTTCTGAAGCTGCAAACGCAAAGTTCATCAAAGTTCACCAAAAATTGAATTTTCGACTTTGGTCCCCCAAATGACTCTAAACATCATTAGAAACATACCTATACAAATCTTTTCTGCAAAAAAGCCTTTATTCGTGTTTTTGGATCAAAAATAAAAACGTCAATTTACGCTTCTGAAGCTGCAAACGCAAATTTCATCAAAGTTCACCAAAAAATGAATTTTCGACTTTGGTCCCCCAAATGAATCAAAACATCATAAGAAACATACCTATAAAAATATTTTCTGCAAAAAAGCCTTTATTCGTGTTTTTGGATGAAATATGAAAACGTCAATTTACGCTTCTGAAGCTGCAAACGCAAATTTCATCAAAGTTCACCAAAAAATGAATTTTCGACTTTGGTCCCCCAAATGACTCTAAACATCATTAGAAACATACCTATAAAAATCTTTTCTGCAAAAAAGCCTTTATTCGTGTTTTTGGATCAAAAATGAAAACGTCAATTTACGCTTCTGAAGCTGCAAACGCAAATTTCAAAGTTCAACAAAAAATGAATTTTCGACTTTGGTCCCCCAAATGACTCTAAACATCATTAGAAACATACCTATACAAATCTTTTCTGCAAAAAAGCCTTTATTCGTGTTTTTGGATCAAAAATGAAAACGTCAATTTACGCTTCTGAAGCTGCAAACGCAAAGTTCATCAAAGTTCACCAAAAAATGAATTTTAGACTTTGGTCCCCCAAATGACTCTAAACATCATTAGAAACATACCTATACAAATCTTATCTGCAAAAAAGCCTTTATTCGTGTTTTTGGATCAAAAATGAAAACGTCAATTTACGCTTCTGAAGCTGCAAACGCAAATTTCATCAAAGTTCACCAAAAAATGAATTTTTGACTTTGGTCCCCCAAATGACTCTAAACATCATTTGAAACATACCTATAAAAATCTTTTCTGCAAAAAAATCCTTTATTCGAGTTTTTGGATCAAAAATGAAAACGTCAATTTACGCTTCTGAAGCTGCAAACGCAAATTTCATCAAAGTTCACCAAAAAATGAATTTTCGACTTTGGTTCCCCAAATGAATCAAAACATCATAAGAAACATACCTATAAAAATATTTTCTGCAAAAAAGCCTTTATTCGTGTTTTTGGATGAAATATGAAAACGTCAATTTACGCTTCTGAAGCTGCAAACGCAAATTTCATCAAAGTTCACCAAAAAATGAATTTTCGACTTTGGTCCCCCAAATGACTCTAAACATCATTAGAAACATACCTATAAAAATCTTTTCTGCAAAAAAGCCTTTATTCGTGTTTTTGGATGAAAAATGAAAACGTCAATTTACGCTTCTGAAGCTGCAAACGCAAATTTCATCAAAGTTCACCAAAAAATGAATTTTCGACTTTGGTCCCCCAAATGACTCTAAACATCATTAGAAACATACCTATAAAAATCTTTTCTGCAAAAAAGCCTTTATTCGTGTTTTTGGATCAAAAATGAAAACGTCAATTTACGCTTCTGAAGCTGCAAACGCAAATTTCATCAAAGTTCACCAAAAAATGAATTTTCGACTTTGGTCCCCCAAATGACTCTAAACATCATTAGAAACATACCTATAAAAATCTTTTCTGCAAAAAAGCCTTTATTCGTGTTTTTGGATCAAAAATGAAAACGTCAATTTACGCTTCTGAAGCTGCAAACGCAAATTTCATCAAAGTTCACCAAAAAATGAATTTTCGACTTTGGTCCCCCAAATGAATCAAAACATCATAAGAAACATACCTATAAAAATATTTTCTGCAAAAAAGCCTTTATTCGTGTTTTTGGATGAAATATGAAAACGTCAATTTACGCTTCTGAAGCTGCAAACGCAAATTTCATCAAAGTTCACCAAAAAATGAATTTTCTACTTTGGTCCCCCAAATGACTCTAAACATCATTAGAAACATACCTATAAAAATCTTTTCTGCAAAAAAGCCTTTATTCGTGTTTTTGGATCAAAAATGAAAACGTCAATTTACGCTTCTGAAGCTGCAAACGCAAATTTCATCAAAGTTCACCAAAAAATGAATTTTCGACTTTGGTCCCCCAAATGAATCAAAACATCATAAGAAACATACCTATAAAAATATTTTCTGCAAAAAAGCCTTTATTCGTGTTTTTGGATGAAATATGAAAACGTCAATTTACGCTTCTGAAGCTGCAAACGCAAATTTCATCAAAGTTCACCAAAAAATGAATTTTCGACTTCGGTCCCCCAAATGACTCTAAACATCATTAGAAACATACCTATAAAAATCTTTTCTGCAAAAAAGCCTTTATTCGTGTTTTTGGATGAAAATTGAAAACGTCAATTTACGCTTCTGAAGCTGCAAACGCAAATTTCATCAAAGTTCACCAAAAAATGAATTTTCGACTTTGGTCCCCCAAATGACTCTAAACATCATTAGAAACATACCTATAAAAATCTTTTCTGCAAAAAAGCCTTTATTCGTGTTTTTGGATCAAAAATGAAAACGTCAATTTACGCTTCTGAAGCTGCAAACGCAAATTTCATCAAAGTTCACCAAAAAATGAATTTTCGACTTTGGTCCCCCAAATGAATCAAAACATCATAAGAAACATACCTATAAAAATATTTTCTGCAAAAAAGCCTTTATTCGTGTTTTTGGATGAAATATGAAAACGTCAATTTACGCTTCTGAAGCTGCAAACGCAAATTTCATCAAAGTTCACCAAAAAATGAATTTTCGACTTTGGTCCCCCAAATGACTCTAAACATCATTAGAAACATACCTATAAAAATCTTTTCTGCAAAAAAGCCTTTATTCGTGTTTTTGGATCAAAAATGAAAACGTCAATTTACGCTTCTGAAGCTGCAAACGCAAATTTCATCAAAGTTCACCAAAAAATGAATTTTCGACTTTGGTCCCCCAAATGAATCAAAACATCATAAGAAACATACCTATAAAAATATTTTCTGCAAAAAAGCCTTTATTCGTGTTTTTGGATGAAATATGAAAACGTCAATTTACGCTTCTGAAGCTGCAAACGCAAATTTCATCAAAGTTCATCAAAAAATGAATTTTCGACTTTGGTCCCCCAAATGACTCTAAACATCATTAGAAACATACCTATAAAAATCTTTTCTGCAAAAAAGCCTTTATTCGTGTTTTTGGATCAAAAATGAAAACGTCAATTTACGCTTCTGAAGCTGCAAACGCAAATTTCATCAAAGTTCACCAAAAAATGAATTTTCGACTTTGGTCCCCCAAATGAATCAAAACATCATAAGAAACATACCTATAAAAATCTTTTCTGCAAAAAAGCCTTTATTCGTGTTTTTGGATCAAAAATGAAAACGTCAATTTACGCTTCTGAAGCTGCAAACGCAAATTTCATCAAAGTTCACCAAAAAATGAATTTTCGACTTTGGTCCCCCAAATGAATCAAAACATCATAAGAAACATACCTATAAAAATATTTTCTGCAAAAAAGCCTTTATTCGTGTTTTTGGATGAAATATGAAAACGTCAATTTACGCTTCTGAAGCTGCAAACGCAAATTTCATCAAAGTTCATCAAAAAATGAATTTTCGACTTTGGTCCCCCAAATGACTCTAAACATCATTAGAAACATACCTATAAAAATCTTTTCTGCAAAAAAGCCTTTATTCGTGTTTTTGGATCAAAAATGAAAACGTCAATTTACGCTTCTGAAGCTGCAAACGC
Organism: Gibbula magus; assembly: GCA_936450465.1. Lineage (NCBI taxonomy): Eukaryota > Metazoa > Mollusca > Gastropoda > Trochida > Trochidae > Gibbula > Gibbula magus. The sequence goes on along the minus strand of OW388292.1, from coordinate 89,355,093 downwards.
AAATTTCATCAAAGTTCACCAAAAAATGAATTTTCGACTTTGGTCCCCCAAATGAATCAAAACATCATAAGAAACATACCTATAAAAATCTTTTCTGCAAAAAAGCCTTTATTCGTGTTTTTGGATGAAATATGAAAACGTCAATTTACGCTTCTGAAGCTGCAAACGCAAATTTCATCAAAGTTCACCAAAAAACGAATTTTCGACTTTGGTCCCCCAAATGACTCTAAACATCATTAGAAACATACCTATACAAATCTTTTCTGCAAAAAATCCTTTATTCGTGTTTTTGGATCAAAAATGAAAACGTCAATTTACGCTTCTGAAGCTGCAAACGCAAATTTCATCAAAGTTCACCAAAAAATGAATTTTCGACTTTGGTCCCCCAAATGAATCAAAACATCATAAGAAACATACCTATAAAAATATTTTCTGCAAAAAAGCCTTTATTCGTGTTTTTGGATGAAATATGAAAACGTCAATTTACGCTTCTGAAGCTGCAAACGCAAATTTCATCAAAGTTCATCAAAAAATGAATTTTCGACTTTGGTCCCCCAAATGACTCTAAACATCATTAGAAACATACCTATAAAAAATCTTTTCTGCAAAAAAGCCTTTATTCGTGTTTTTGGATGAAAAATGAAAACGTCAATTTACGCTTCTGAAGCTGCAAACGCAAATTTCATCAAAGTTCACCAAAAAATGAATTTTCGACTTTGGTCCCCCAAATGACTCTAAACATCATTTGAAACATACCTATAAAAATCTTTTCTGCAAAAAAAGCCTTTATTCGTGTTTTTGGATAAAAAATGAAAACGTCAATTTACGCTTCTGAAGCTGCAAACGCAAAGTTCATCAAAGTTCAACAAAAAATGAATTTTCGACTTTAGTCCCCCAAATGACTCTAAACATCATTTGAAACATACCTATAAAAATCTTTTCTGCAAAAAAAGCCTTTATTCATGTTTTTGGATCAAAAATGAAAACGTCAATTTACGCTTCTGAAGCTGCAAACGCAAAGTTCATCAAAGTTCACCAAAAAATGAATTTTCGACTTTGGTCCCCCAAATGACTCTAAACATCATTAGAAACATACCTATACAAATCTTATCTGAAAAAAAGCCTTTATTCGTGTTTTTGGATCAAAAATGAAAACGTCAATTTACGCTTCTGAAGCTGCAAACGCAAATTTCATCAAAGTTCATCAAAAAATGAATTTTCGACTTTGGTCCCCCAAACGACTCTAAACATCATTAGAAACATACCTATAAAAAATCTTTTCTGCAAAAAAGCCTTTATTGGTGTTTTTGGATCAAAAATGAAAACGTCAATTTACGCTTCTGAAGCTGCAAACGCAAATTTCATCAAAGTTCACCAAAAAATGAATTTTCGACTTTGGTCCCCCAAATGACTCTAAACATCATTAGAAACATACCTATACAAATCTTATCTGCAAAAAAGCCTTTATTCGTGTTTTTGGATCAAAAATGAAAACGTCAATTTACGCTTCTGAAGCTGCAAACGCAAATTTCATCAAAGTTCATCAAAAAATGAATTTTCGACTTTGGTCCCCCAAATGACTCTAAACATCATTAGAAACATACCTATGAAAAATCTTTTCTGCAAAAAAGCCTTTATTCGTGTTTTTGGATCAAAAATGAAAACGTCAATTTACGCTTCTGAAGCTGCAAACGCAAATTTCATCAAAGTTCACCAAAAAATGAATTTTCGACTTTGGTCCCCCAAATGACTCTAAACATCATTTGAAACATACCTATAAAAATCTTTTCTGCAAAAAAAGCCTTTATTCGTGTTTTTGGATCAAAAATGAAAACGTCAATTTACGCTTCTGAAGCTGCAAACGCAAATTTCATCAAAGTTCACCAAAAAATGAATTTTCGACTTTGGTCCCCCAAATGAATCAAAACATCATAAGAAACATACCTATAAAAATCTTTTCTGTAAAAAAGCCTTTATTCGTGTTTTTGGATGAAATATGAAAACGTCAATTTACGCTTCTGAAGCTGCAAACGCAAATTTCATCAAAGTTCATCAAAAAATGAATTTTCGACTTTGGTCCCCCAAATGACTCTAAACATCATTAGAAACATACCTATAAAAATCTTTTCTGCAAAAAAGCCTTTATTCGTGTTTTTGGATCAAAAATGAAAACGTCAATTTACGCTTCTGAAGCTGCAAACGCAAATTTCATCAAAGTTCACCAAAAAATGAATTTTCGACTTTGGTCAGCCAAATGATTCAAAACATCATAAGAAACATACCTATAAAAATCTTTTCTGCAAAAAAGCCTTTATTCGTGTTTTTGGATCAAAAATGAAAACGTCAATTTACGCTTCTGAAGCTGCAAACGCAAATTTCATCAAAGTTCACCAAAAAATGAATTTTCGACTTTGGTCCCCCAAATGAATCAAAACATCATAAGAAACATACCTATAAAAATATTTTCTGCAAAAAAGCCTTTATTCGTGTTTTTGGATGAAATATGAAAACGTCAATTTACGCTTCTGAAGCTGCAAACGCAAATTTCATCAAAGTTCATCAAAAAATGAATTTTCGACTTTGGTCCCCCAAATGACTCTAAACATCATTAGAAACATACCTATAAAAATCTTTTCTGCAAAAAAGCCTTTATTCGTGTTTTTGGATCAAAAATGAAAACGTCAATTTACGCTTCTGAAGCTGCAAACGCAAATTTCATCAAAGTTCACCAAAAAATGAATTTTCGACTTTGGTCCCCCAAATGTATCAAAACATCATAAGAAACATACCTATAAAAATCTTTTCTGCAAAAAAGCCTTTATTCGTGTTTTTGGATGAAATATGAAAACGTCAATTTACGCTTCTGAAGCTGCAAACGCAAATTTCATCAAAGTTCACCAAAAAATGAATTTTCGACTTTGGTCCCCCAAATGACTCTAAACATCATTAGAAACATACCTATAAAAATCTTTTCTGCAAAAAATCCTTTATTCGTGTTTTTGGATCAAAAATGAAAACGTCAATTTACGCTTCTGAAGCTGCAAACGCAAATTTCATCAAAGTTCACCAAAAAATGAATTTTCGACTTTGGTCCCCCAAATGAATCAAAACATCATAAGAAACATACCTATAAAAATCTTTTCTGCAAAAAAGCCTTTATTCGTGTTTTTGGATGAAATATGAAAACGTCAATTTACGCTTCTGAAGCTGCAAACGCAAATTTCATCAAAGTTCATCAAAAAATGAATTTTCGACTTTGGTCCCCCAAATGACTCTAAACATCATTAGAAACATACCTATAAAAAATCTTTTCTGCAAAAAAGCCTTTATTCGTGTTTTTGGATCAAAAATGAAAACGTCAATTTACGCTTCTGAAGCTGCAAACGCAAATTTCATCAAAGTTCACCAAAAAATGAATTTTCGACTTTGGTCCCCCAAATGACTCTAAACATCATTAGAAACATACCTATAAAAATCTTTTCTGCAAAAAAAGCCTTTATTCGTGTTTTTGGATAAAAAATGAAAACGTCAATTTACGCTTCTGAAGCTGCAAACGCAAAGTTCATCAAAGTTCACCAAAAAATGAATTTTCGACTTTAGTCCCCCAAATGACTCTAAACATCATTTGAAACATACCTATAAAAATCTTTTCTGCAAAAAAAGCCTTTATTCATGTTTTTGGATCAAAAATGAAAACGTCAATTTACGCTTCTGAAGCTGCAAACGCAAAGTTCATCAAAGTTCACCAAAAAATGAATTTTCGACTTTGGTCCCCCAAATGACTCTAAACATCATTAGAAACATAACTATAAAAATCTTTTCTGCATAAAAGCCTTTATTCGTGTTTTTGGATCAAAAATGAAAACGTCAATTTACGCTTCTGAAGCTGCAAACGCAAATTTCATCAAAGTTCACCAAAAAATGAATTTTCGACTTTGGTCCCCCAAATGACTCTAAACATCATTAGAAACATACCTATACAAATCTTATCTGCAAAAAAGCCTTTATTCGTGTTTTTGGATCAAAAATGAAAACGTCAATTTACGCTTCTGAAGCTGCAAACGCAAATTTCATCAAAGTTCATCAAAAAATGAATTTTCGACTTTGGTCCCCCAAATGACTCTAAACATCATTAGAAACATACCTATAAAAAATCTTTTCTGCAAAAAAGCCTTTATTCGTGTTTTTGGATCAAAAATGAAAACGTCAATTTACGCTTCTGAAGCTGCAAACGCAAATTTCATCAAAGTTCACCAAAAAATGAATTTTCGACTTTGGTCCCCCAAATGACTCTAAACATCATTTGAAACATACCTATAAAAATGTTTTCTGCAAAAAAAGCCTTTATTCGTGTTTTTGGGTCAAAAATGAAAACGTCAATTTACGCTTCTGAAGCTGCAAACGCAAAGTTCATCAAAGTTCACCAAAAAATGAATTTTCGACTTTAGTCCCCCAAATGACTCTAAACATCATTAGAAACATACCTATGAAAATCTTTTCTGCAAAAAAGCCTTTATTCGTGTTTTTGGATCAAAAATGAAAACGTCAATTTACGCTTCTGAAGCTGCAAACGCAAATTTCATCAAAGTTCACCAAAAAATGAATTTTCGACTTTGGTCCCCCAAATGAATCAAAACATCATAAGAAACATACCTATAAAAAATCTTTTCTGCAAAAAAAGCCTTTATTCGTGTTTTTGGATAAAAAATGAAAACGTCAATTTACGCTTCTGAAGCTGCAAACGCAAAGTTCATCAAAGTTCACCAAAAAATGAATTTTCGACTTTAGTCCCCCAAATGACTCTAAACATCATTTGAAACATACCTATAAAAATCTTTTCTGCAAAAAAAGCCTTTATTCATGTTTTTGGATCAAAAATGAAAACGTCAATTTACGCTTCTGAAGCTGCAAACGCAAAGTTCATCAAAGTTCACCAAAAAATGAATTTTCGACTTTGGTCCCCCAAATGACTCTAAACATCATTAGAAACATAACTATAAAAATCTTTTCTGCAAAAAAGCCTTTATTCGTGTTTTTGGATCAAAAATGAAAACGTCAATTTACGCTTCTGAAGCTGCAAACGCAAATTTCATCAAAGTTCACCAAAAAATGAATTTTCGACTTTGGTCCCCCAAATGACTCTAAACATCATTAGAAACATACCTATACAAATCTTATCTGCAAAAAAGCCTTTATTCGTGTTTTTGGATCAAAAATGAAAACGTCAATTTACGCTTCTGAAGCTGCAAACGCAAATTTCATCAAAGTTCATCAAAAAATGAATTTTCGACTTTGGTCCCCCAAATGACTCTAAACATCATTAGAAACATACCTATAAAAAATCTTTTCTGCAAAAAAGCCTTTATTCGTGTTTTTGGATCAAAAATGAAAACGTCAATTTACGCTTCTGAAGCTGCAAACGCAAATTTCATCAAAGTTCACCAAAAAATGAATTTTCGACTTTGGTCCCCCAAATGACTCTAAACATCATTTGAAACATACCTATAAAAATCTTTTCTGCAAAAAAAGCCTTTATTCGTGTTTTTGGATGAAAAATGAAAACGTCAATTTACGCTTCTGAAGCTGCAAACGCAAAGTTCATCAAAGTTCACCAAAAAATGAATTTTCGACTTTAGTCCCCCAAATGACTCTAAACATCATTTGAAACATACCTATAAAAATCTTTTCTGCAAAAAAAGCCTTTATTCATGTTTTTGGATCAAAAATGAAAACGTCAATTTACGCTTCTGAAGCTGCAAACGCAAAGTTCATCAAAGTTCACCAAAAAATGAATTTTCGACTTTGGTCCCCCAAATGACTCTAAACATCATTAGAAACATAACTATAAAAATCTTTTCTGCAAAAAAGCCTTTATTCGTGTTTTTGGATGAAAAATGAAAACGTCAATTTACGCTTCTGAAGCTGCAAACGCAAATTTCATCAAAGTTCACCAAAAAATGAATTTTCGACTTTGGTCCCCCAAATGACTCTAAACATCATTAGAAACATACCTATACAAATCTTTTCTGCAAAAAAGCCTTTATTCGTGTTTTTGGATCAAAAATGAAAACGTCAATTTACGCTTCTGAAGCTGCAAACGCAAATTTCATCAAAGTTCACCAAAAAATGAATTTTCGACTTTGGTCCCCCAAATGACTACTCTAAACATCATTAGAAACATACCTATAAAAATCTTTTCTGCAAAAAAGCCTTTATTCGTGTTTTTGGATCAAAAATGAAAACGTCAATTTACGCTTCTGAAGCTGCAAACGCAAATTTCATCAAAGTTCACCAAAAAATGAATTTTCGACTTTGGTCCCCCAAATGAATCAAAACATCATAAGAAACATACCTATAAAATATTTTCTGCAAAAAAGCCTTTATTCGTGTTTTTGGATGAAATATGAAAACGTCAATTTACGCTTCTGAAGCTGCAAACGCAAATTTCATCAAAGTTCACCGAAAATGAATTTTCGACTTTGGTCCCCCAAATGACTCTAAACATCATTAGAAACATACCTATAAAAATCTTTTCTGCAAAAAAGCCTTTATTCGTGTTTTTGGATGAAAAATGAAAACGTCAATTTACGCTTCTGAAGCTGCAAACGCAAATTTCATCAAAGTTCACCAAAAAATGAATTTTCGACTTTGGTCCCCCAAATGACTCTAAACATCATTTGAAACATACCTATAAAAATCTTTTCTGCAAAAAAGCCTTTATTCGTGTTTTTGGATCAAAAATGAAAACGTCAATTTACGCTTCTGAAGCTGCAAACGCAAATTTCATCAAAGTTCACCAAAAAATGAATTTTCGACTTTGGTCCCCCAAATGACTCTAAACATCATTAGAAACATACCTATAAAAATCTTTTCTGCAAAAAAGCCTTTATTCGTGTTTTTGGATCAAAAATGAAAACGTCAATTTACGCTTCTGAAGCTGCAAACGCAAATTTCATCAAAGTTCACCAAAAAATGAATTTTCGACTTTGGTCCCCCAAATGACTCTAAACATCATTAGAAACATACCTATAAAAATCTTTTCTGCAAAAAAGCCTTTATTCGTGTTTTTGGATCAAAAATGAAAACGTCAATTTACGCTTCTGAAGCTGCAAACGCAAATTTCATCAAAGTTCACCAAAAAATGAATTTTCGACTTTGGTCCCCCAAATGACTACTCTAAACATCATTAGAAACATACCTATAAAAATCTTTTCTGCAAAAAAGCCTTTATTCGTGTTTTTGTATCAAAAATGAAAACGTCAATTTACGCTTCTGAAGCTGCAAACGCAAATTTCATCAAAGTTCACCAAAAAATGAATTTTCGACTTTGGTCCCCCAAATGAATCAAAACATCATAAGAAACATACCTATAAAATATTTTCTGCAAAAAAGCCTTTATTCGTGTTTTTGGATGAAATATGAAAACGTCAATTTACGCTTCTGAAGCTGCAAACGCAAATTTCATCAAAGTTCACCGAAAATGAATTTTCGACTTTGGTCCCCCAAATGACTCTAAACATCATTAGAAACATACCTATAAAAATCTTTTCTGCAAAAAAGCCTTTATTCGTGTTTTTGGATGAAAAATGAAAACGTCAATTTACGCTTCTGAAGCTGCAAACGCAAATTTCATCAAAGTTCACCAAAAAATGAATTTTCGACTTTGGTCCCCCAAATGACTCTAAACATCATTTGAAACATACCTATAAAAATCTTTTCTGCAAAAAAGCCTTTATTCGTGTTTTTGGATCAAAAATGAAAACGTCAATTTACGCTTCTGAAGCTGCAAACGCAAATTTCATCAAAGTTCACCAAAAAATGAATTTTCGACTTTGGTCCCCCAAATGACTCTAAACATCATTAGAAACATACCTATAAAAATCTTTTCTGCAAAAAAGCCTTTATTCGTGTTTTTGGATCAAAAATGAAAACGTCAATTTACGCTTCTGAAGCTGCAAACGCAAATTTCATCAAAGTTCACCAAAAAATGAATTTTCGACTTTGGTCCCCCAAATGACTCTAAACATCATTAGAAACATACCTATAAAAATCTTTTCTGCAAAAAAGCCTTTATTCGTGTTTTTGGATAAAAAATGAAACGTCAATTTACGCTTCTGAAGCTGCAAACGCAAATTTCATCAAAGTTCACCAAAAAATGAATTTTCGACTTTGGTCCCCCAAATGACTCTGAACATCATTTGAAACATACCTATAAAAATCTTTTCTGCAAAAAAGCCTTTATTCGTGTTTTTGGATCAAAAATGAAAACGTCAATTTACGCTTCTGAAGCTGCAAACGCAAATTTCATCAAAGTTCACCAAAAAATGAATTTTCGACTTTGGTCCCCCAAATGACTCAAAACATCATTAGAAACATACCTATAAAAATCTTTTCTGCAAAAAAGCCTTTATTCGTGTTTTTGGATCAAAAATGAAAACGTCAATTTACGCTTCTGAAGCTGCAAACGCAAATTTCATCAAAGTTCATCAAAAAATGAATTTTCGACTTTGGTCCCCCAAATGACTCTAAACATCATTAGAAACATACCTATAAAAAATCTTTTCTGCAAAAAAGCCTTTATTCGTGTTTTTGGATCAAATATGAAAACGTCAATTTACTCTTCTGAAGCTGCAAACGCAAATTTCATCAAAGTTCACCAAAAAATGAATTTTCGACTTTGGTCCCCCAAATGACTCTAAACATCATTTGAAACATACCTATAAAAATCTTTTCTGCAAAAAAAGCCTTTATTCGTGTTTTTGGATCAAAAATGAAAACGTCAATTTACGCTTCTGAAGCTGCAAACGCAAAGTTCATCAAAGTTCACCAAAAAATGAATTTTCGACTTTAGTCCCCCAAATGACTCTAAACATCATTTGAAACATACCTATAAAAATCTTTTCTGTAAAAAAAGCCTTTATTCATGTTTTTGGATCAAAAATGAAAACGTCAATTTACGCTTCTGAAGCTGCAAACGCAAAGTTCATCAAAGTTCACCAAAAAATGAATTTTCGACTTTGGTCCCCCAAATGACTCTAAACATCATTAGAAACATAACTATAAAAATCTTTTCTGCAAAAAAGCCTTTATTCGTGTTTTTGGATCAAAAATGAAAACGTCAATTTACGCTTCTGAAGCTGCAAACGCAAATTTCATCAAAGTTCACCAAAAAATGAATTTTCGACTTTCTCCTAAATGACTACTCTAAACATCATTAGAAACATACCTATAAAAATCTTTTCTGCAAAAAAGCCTTTATTCGTGTTTTTGGATCAAAAATGAAAACGTCAATTTACGCTTCTGAAGCTGCAAACGCAAATTTCATCAAAGTTCACCAAAAAATGAATTTTCGACTTTGGTCCCCCAAATGAATCAAAACATCATAAGAAACATACCTATAAAATATTTTCTGCAAAAAAGCCTTTATTCGTGTTTTTGGATGAAATATGAAAACGTCAATTTACGCTTCTGAAGCTGCAAACGCAAATTTCATCAAAGTTCACCGAAAATGAATTTTCGACTTTGGTCCCCCAAATGACTCTAAACATCATTAGAAACATACCTATAAAAATCTTTTCTGCAAAAAAGCCTTTATTCGTGTTTTTGGATGAAAAATGAAAACGTCAATTTACGCTTCTGAAGCTGCAAACGCAAATTTCATCAAAGTTCACCAAAAAATGAATTTTCGACTTTGGTCCCCCAAATGACTCTAAACATCATTTGAAACATACCTATAAAAATCTTTTCTGCAAAAAAGCCTTTATTCGTGTTTTTGGATCAAAAATGAAAACGTCAATTTACGCTTCTGAAGCTGCAAACGCAAATTTCATCAAAGTTCACCAAAAAATGAATTTTCGACTTTGGTCCCCCAAATGACTCTAAACATCATTAGAAACATACCTATAAAAATCTTTTCTGCAAAAAAGCCTTTATTCGTGTTTTTGGATCAAAAATGAAAACGTCAATTTACGCTTCTGAAGCTGCAAACGCAAATTTCATCAAAGTTCACCAAAAAATGAATTTTCGACTTTGGTCCCCCAAATGACTCTAAACATCATTAGAAACATACCTATAAAAATCTTTTCTGCAAAAAAGCCTTTATTCGTGTTTTTGGATAAAAAATGAAACGTCAATTTACGCTTCTGAAGCTGCAAAAGCAAATTTCATCAAAGTTCACCAAAAAATGAATTTTCGACTTTGGTCCCCCAAATGACTCAAAACATCATTAGAAACATACCTATAAAAATCTTTTCTGCAAAAAAGCCTTTATTCGTGTTTTTGGATCAAAAATGAAAACGTCAATTTACGCTTCTGAAGCTGCAAACGCAAATTTCATCAAAGTTCACCAAAAAATGAATTTTCGACTTTGGTCCCCCAAATGACTCTAAACATCATTAGAAACATACCTATACAAATCTTATCTGCAAAAAAGCCTTTATTCGTGTTTTTGGATCAAAAATGAAAACGTCAATTTACGCTTCTGAAGCTGCAAACGCAAATTTCATCAAAGTTCATCAAAAAATGAATTTTCGACTTTGGTCCCCCAAATGACTCTAAACATCATTAGAAACATACCTATAAAAAATCTTTTCTGCAAAAAAGCCTTTATTCGTGTTTTTGGATCAAAAATGAAAACGTCAATTTACGCTTCTGAAGCTGCAAACGCAAATTTCATCAAAGTTCACCAAAAAATGAATTTTCGACTTTGGTCCCCCAAATGACTCTAAACATCATTTGAAACATACCTATAAAAATCTTTTCTGCAAAAAAAGCCTTTATTCGTGTTTTTGGATCAAAAATGAAAACGTCAATTTACGCTTCTGAAGCTGCAAACGCAAAGTTCATCAAAGTTCACCAAAAAATGAATTTTCGACTTTAGTCCCCCAAATGACTCTAAACATCATTTGAAACATACCTATAAAAATCTTTTCTGCAAAAAAAGCCTTTATTCATGTTTTTGGATCAAAAATGAAAACGTCAATTTACGCTTCTGAAGCTGCAAACGCAAAGTTCATCAAAGTTCACCAAAAAATGAATTTTCGACTTTGGTCCCCCAAATGACTCTAAACATCATTAGAAACATACCTATACAAATCTTATCTGCAAAAAAGCCTTTATTCGTGTTTTTGGATCAAAAATGAAAACGTCAATTTACGCTTCTGAAGCTGCAAACGCAAATTTCATCAAAGTTCACCAAAAAATGAATTTTCGACTTTGGTCCCCCAAATGACTACTCTAAACATCATTAGAAACATACCTATAAAAATCTTTTCTGCAAAAAAGCCTTTATTCGTGTTTTTGGATCAAAAATGAAAACGTCAATTTACGCTTCTGAAGCTGCAAACGCAAATTTCATCAAAGTTCACCAAAAAATGAATTTTCGACTTTGGTCCCCCAAATGAATCAAAACATCATAAGAAACATACCTATAAAATATTTTCTGCAAAAAAGCCTTTATTCGTGTTTTTGGATGAAATATGAAAACGTCAATTTACGCTTCTGAAGCTGCAAACGCAAATTTCATCAAAGTTCACCAAAAATGAATTTTCGACTTTGGTCCCCCAAATGACTCTAAACATCATTAGAAACATACCTATAAAAATCTTTTCTGCAAAAAAGCCTTTATTCGTGTTTTTGGATGAAAAATGAAAACGTCAATTTACGCTTCTGAAGCTGCAAACGCAAATTTCATCAAAGTTCACCAAAAAATGAATTTTCGACTTTGGTCCCCCAAATGACTCTGAACATCATTTGAAACATACCTATAAAAATCTTTTCTGCAAAAAAGCCTTTATTCGTGTTTTTTGATCAAAAATGAAAACGTCAATTTACGCTTCTGAAGCTGCAAACGCAAATTTCATCAAAGTTCACCAAAAAATGAATTTTCGACTTTGGTCCCCCAAATGACTCTAAACATCATTAGAAACATACCTATAAAAATCTTTTCTGCAAAAAAGCCTTCATTCGTGTTTTTGGATCAAAAATGAAAACGTCAATTTACGCTTCTGAAGCTGCAAACGCAAATTTCATCAAAGTTCACCAAAAAATGAATTTTCGACTTCTGTCAGCAAAATGACTCTAAACATCATTAGAAACATACCTATAAAAATCTTTTCTGCAATAAAGCCTTTATTCGTGTTTTTGGATCAAAAATGAAAACGTCAATTTACGCTTCTGAAGCTGCAAACGCAAATTTCATCAAAGTTCACCAAAAAATGAATTTTCGACTTTGGTCCCCCAAATGACTCAAAACATCATTAGAAACATACCTATAAAAATCTTTTCTGCAAAAAAACCTTTATTCGTGTTTTTGGATGAAATATGAAAACGTCAATTTACGCTTCTGAAGCTGCAAACGCAAATTTCATCAAAGTTCACCAAAAAATGAATTTTCGACTTTGGTCCCCCAAATGACTCTAAACATCATTAGAAACATACCTATAAAAATCTTTTCTGCAAAAAAGCCTTTATTCGTGTTTTTGGATCAAAAATGAAAACGTCAATTTACGCTTCTGAAGCTGCAAACGCAAATTTCATCAAAGTTCACCAAAAAATGAATTTTCAACTTCTGTCCCCAAAATGACTCTAAACATCATTAGAAACATACCTATAAAAATCTTTTCTGCAAAAAAGCCTTTATTCGTGTTTTTGGATGAAATATGAAAACGTCAATTTACGCTTCTGAAGCTGCAAACGCAAATTTCATCAAAGTTCACCAAAAAATGAATTTTCGACTTTGGTCCCCAAAATGACTCTAAACATCATTAGAAACATACCTATAAAAATCTTTTCTGCAAAAAAGCCTTCATTCGTGTTTTTGGATCAAAAATGAAAACGTCAATTTACGCTTCTGAAGCTGCAAACGCAAATTTCATCAAAGTTCACCAAAAAATGAATTTTCGACTTTGGTCCCCCAAATGACTCTAAACATCATTAGAAACATACCTATAAAAATCTTTTCTGCAATAAAGCCTTTATTCGTGTTTTTGGATCAAAAATGAAAACGTCAATTTACGCTTCTGAAGCTGCAAACGCAAATTTCATCAAAGTTCACCAAAAAATGAATTTTCGACTTTGGTCCCCCAAATGACTCAAAACATCATTAGAAACATACCTATAAAAATCTTTTCTGCAAAAAAACCTTTATTCGTGTTTTTGGATGAAATACGAAAACGTCAATTTACGCTTCTGAAGCTGCAAACGCAAATTTCATCAAAGTTCACCAAAAAATGAATTTTCGACTTTGGTCCCCCAAATGACTCTAAACATAATTAGAAACATACCTATAAAAATCTTTTCTGCAAAAAAGCCTTCATTCGTGTTTTTGGATCAAAAATGAAAACGTCAATATACGCTTCTGAAGCTGCAAACGCAAATTTCATCAAAGTTCACCAAAAAATGAATTTTCGACTTTGGTCCCCCAAATGACTCTAAACATCATTAGAAACATACCTATAAAAATCTTTTCTGCAATAAAGCCTTTATTCGTGTTTTTGGATCAAAAATGAAAACGTCAATTTACATTTCTGAAGCTGCAAACGCAAATTTCATCAAAGTTCACCAAAAAATGAATTTTCTACTTTGGTCCCCCAAATGACTCTAAACATCATTAGAAACATACCTATAAAAATCTTTTCTGCAATAAAGCCTTTATTCGTGTTTTTGGATCAAAAATGAAAACGTCAATTTACGCTTCTGAAGCTGCAAACGCAAATTTCATCAAAGTTCACCAACAAATGAATTTTCGACTTTGGTCCCCCAAATGACTCTAAACATCATTAGAAACATACCTATAAAAATCTTTTCTGCAAAAAAGCCTTTATTCGTGTTTTTGGATCAAAAATGAAAACGTCAATTTACGCTTCTGAAGCTGCAAACGCAAATTTCATCAAAGTTCACCAAAAAATGAATTTTCGACTTTGGTCCCCCAAATGACTCTAAACATCATTAGAAACATACCTATAAAAATCTTTTCTGCAAAAAAGCCTTCATTCGTGTTTTTGGATAAAAAATGAAAACGTCAATTTACGCTTCTGAAGCTGCAAACGCAAATTTCATCAAAGTTCACCAAAAAATGAATTTTCGACTTTGGTCCCCCAAATGACTCTAAACATCATTAGAAACATACCTATAAAAATCTTTTCTGCAAAAAAGCCTTCATTCGTGTTTTTGGATCAAAAATGAAAACGTCAATTTACGCTTCTGAAGCTGCAAACGCAAATTTCATCAAAGTTCACCAAAAAGTGAATTTTCGACTTTGGTCCCCCAAATGACTCTAAACATCATTAGAAACATACCTATAAAAATCTTTTCTGCAAAAAAGCCTTCATTCGTGTTTTTGGATCAAAAATGAAAACGTCAATTTACGCTTCTGAAGCTGCAAACGCAAATTTCATCAAAGTTCACCAAAAAATGAATTTTCGACTTTGGTCCCCCAAATGACTCAAAACATCATTAGAAACATACCTATAAAAATCTTTTCTGCAAAAAAGCCTTTATTCGTGTTTTTGGATGAAATATGAAAACGTCAATTTACGCTTCTGAAGCTGCAAACGCAAATTTCATCAAAGTTCACCAAAAAATGAATTTTCGACTTTGGTCCCCCAAATGACTCTAAACATCATTAGAAACATACCTATACAAATCTTTTCTGCAAAAAAGCCTTTATTCGTGGTTTTGGATCAAAAATGAAAACGTCAATTTACGCTTCTGAAGCTGCAAACGCAAATTTCATCAAAGTTCACCAAAAAATGAATTTTCGACTTTGGTCCCCCAAATGACTCAAAACATCATTAGAAACATACCTATAAAAATCTTTTCTGCAAAAAAACCTTTATTCGTGTTTTTGGATGAAATATGAAAACATCAATTTACGCTTCTGAAGCTGCAAACGCAAATTTCATCAAAGTTCACCAAAAAATGAATTTTCGACTTTGGTCCCCCAAATGACTCTAAACATCATTAGAAACATACCTATAAAAATCTTTTCTGCAAAAAAGCCTTTATTCGTGTTTTTGGATCAAAAATGAAAACGTCAATTTACGCTTCTGAAGCTGCAAACGCAAATTTCATCAAAGTTCACCAAAAAATGAATTTTCAACTTCTGTCCCCAAAATGACTCTAAACATTATTAGAAACATACCTATAAAAATCTTTTCTGCAAAAAAGCCTTTATTCGTGTTTTTGGATGAAATATGAAAACGTCAATTTACGCTTCTGAAGCTGCAAACGCAAATTTCATCAAAGTTCACCAAAAAATGAATTTTCGACTTTGGTCCCCCAAATGACTCTAAACATCATTAGAAACATACCTATAAAAATCTTTTCTGCAAAAAAGCCTTTATTCGTGTTTTTGGATCAAAAATGAAAACGTCAATTTACGCTTCTGAAGCTGCAAACGCAAATTTCATCAAAGTTCACCAAAAAATGAATTTTCGACTTTGGTCCCCAAAATGACTCTAAACATCATTAGAAACATACCTATAAAAATCTTTTCTGCAATAAAGCCTTTATTCGTGTTTTTGGATCAAAAATGAAAACGTCAATTTACGCTTCTGAAGCTGCAAACGCAAATTTCATCAAAGTTCACCAAAAAATGAATTTTCGACTTTGGTCCCCCAAATGACTCAAAACATCATTAGAAACATACCTATAAAAATCTTTTCTGCAAAAAAACCTTTATTCGTGTTTTTGGATGAAATATGAAAACGTCAATTTACGCTTCTGAAGCTGCAAACGCAAATTTCATCAAAGTTCACCAAAAAATGAATTTTCGACTTTGGTCCCCCAAATGACTCTAAACATCATTTGAAACATACCTATAAAAATCTTTTCTGCAAAAAAGCCTTTATTCGTGTTTTTGGATCAAAAATGAAAACGTCAATTTACGCTTCTGAAGCTGCAAACGCAAATTTCATCAAAGTTCACCAAAAAATGAATTTTCAACTTCTGTCCCCAAAATGACTCTAAACATCATTAGAAACATACCTATAAAAATCTTTTCTGCAAAAAAGCCTTTATTCGTGTTTTTGGATGAAATATGAAAACGTCAATTTACGCTTCTGAAGCTGCAAACGCAAATTTCATCAAAGTTCACCAAAAAATGAATTTTCGACTTTGGTCCCCCAAATGACTCTAAACATCATTAGAAACATACCTATAAAAATCTTTTCTGCAAAAAAGCCTTCATTCGTGTTTTTGGATCAAAAATGAAAACGTCAATTTACGCTTCTGAAGCTGCAAACGCAAATTTCATCAAAGTTCACCAAAAAATGAATTTTCGACTTTGGTCCCCAAAATGACTCTAAACATCATTAGAAACATACCTATAAAAATCTTTTCTGCAATAAAGCCTTTATTCGTGTTTTTGGATCAAAAATGAAAACGTCAATTTACGCTTCTGAAGCTGCAAACGCAAATTTCATCAAAGTTCACCAAAAAATGAATTTTCGACTTTGGTCCCCCAAATGACTCAAAACATCATTAGAAACATACCTATAAAAATCTTTTCTGCAAAAAAGCCTTAATTCGTGTTTTTGGATGAAATATGAAAACGTCAATTTACGCTTCTGAAGCTGCAAACGCAAATTTCATCAAAGTTCACCAAAAAATGAATTTTCGACTTTGGTCCCCCAAATGACTCTAAACATCATTAGAAACATACCTATAAAAATCTTTTCTGCAAAAAAGCCTTCATTCATGTTTTTGGATCAAAAATGAAAACGTCAATTTACGCTTCTGAAGCTGCAAACGCAAATTTCATCAAAGTTCACCAAAAAATGAATTTTCGACTTTGGTCCCCCAAATGACTCTAAACATCATTAGAAACATACCTATAAAAATCTTTTCTGCAATAAAGCCTTTATTCGTGTTTTTGGATCAAAAATGAAAACGTCAATTTACGCTTCTGAAGCTGCAAACGCAAATTTCATCAAAGTTCACCAAAAAATGAATTTTCGACTTTGGTCCCCCAAATGACTCAAAACATCATTAGAAACATACCTATAAAAATCTTTTCTGCAAAAAAACCTTTATTCGTGTTTTTGGATGAAATACTAAAACGTCAATTTACGCTTCTGAAGCTGCAAACGCAAATTTCATCAAAGTTCACCAAAAAATGAATTTTCGACTTTGGTCCCCCAAATGACTCTAAACATAATTAGAAACATACCTATAAAAATCTTTTCTGCAAAAAAGCCTTCATTCGTGTTTTTGGATCAAAAATGAAAACGTCAATATACGCTTCTGAAGCTGCAAACGCAAATTTCATCAAAGTTCACCAAAAAATGAATTTTCGACTTTGGTCCCCCAAATGACTCTAAACATCATTAGAAACATACCTATAAAAATCTTTTCTGCAATAAAGCCTTTATTCGTGTTTTTGGATCAAAAATGAAAACGTCAATTTACATTTCTGAAGCTGCAAACGCAAATTTCATCAAAGTTCACCAAAAAATGAATTTTCTACTTTGGTCCCCCAAATGACTCTAAACATCATTAGAAACATACCTATAAAAATCTTTTCTGCAATAAAGCCTTTATTCGTGTTTTTGGATCAAAAATGAAAACGTCAATTTACGCTTCTGAAGCTGCAAACGCAAATTTCATCAAAGTTCACCAAAAAATGAATTTTCGACTTTGGTCCCCCAAATGACTCTAAACATCATTAGAAACATACCTATAAAAATCTTTTCTGCAAAAAAGCCTTTATTCGTGTTTTTGGATCAAAAATGAAAACGTCAATTTACGCTTCTGAAGCTGCAAACACAAATTTCATCAAAGTTCACCAAAAAATGAATTTTCGACTTTGGTCCCCCAAATGACTCTAAACATCATTAGAAACATACCTATAAAAATCTTTTCTGCAAAAAAGCCTTCATTCGTGTTTTTGGATAAAAAATGAAAACGTCAATTTACGCTTCTGAAGCTGCAAACGCAAATTTCATCAAAGTTCACCAAAAAATGAATTTTCGACTTTGGTCCCCCAAATGACTCTAAACATCATTAGAAACATACCTATAAAAATCTTTTCTGCAAAAAAGCCTTCATTCGTGTTTTTGGATCAAAAATGAAAACGTCAATTTACGCTTCTGAAGCTGCAAACGCAAATTTCATCAAAGTTCACCAAAAAATGAATTTTCGACTTTGGTCCCCCAAATGACTCTAAACATCATTAGAAACATACCTATAAAAATCTTTTCTGCAAAAAAGCCTTCATTCGTGTTTTTGGATCAAAAATGAAAACGTCAATTTACGCTTCTGAAGCTGCAAACGCAAATTTCTTCAAAGTTCACCAAAAAATGAATTTTCGACTTTGGTCCCCCAAATGACTCAAAACATCATTAGAAACATACCTATAAAAATCTTTTCTGCAAAAAAGCCTTTATTCGTGTTTTTGGATGAAATATGAAAACGTCAATTTACGCTTCTGAAGCTGCAAACGCAAATTTCATCAAAGTTCACCAAAAAATGAATTTTCGACTTTGGTCCCCCAAATGACTCTAAACATCATTAGAAACATACCTATACAAATCTTTTCTGCAAAAAAGCCTTTATTCGTGTTTTTGGATCAACAATGAAAACGTCAATTTACGCTTCTGAAGCTGCAAACGCAAATTTCATCAAAGTTCACCAAAAAATGAATTTTCGACTTTGGTCCCCCAAATGACTCTAAACATCATTAGAAACATACCTATAAAAATCTTTTCTGCAAAAAAGCCTTCATTCGTGTTTTTGGATCAAAAATGAAAACGTCAATTTACGCTTCTGAAGCTGCAAACGCAAATTTCATCAAAGTTCACCAAAAAATGAATTTTCGACTTCTGTCCCCAAAATGACTCTAAACATCATTAGAAACATACCTATAAAAATCTTTTCTGCAAAAAAGCCTTAATTCGTGTTTTTGGATGAAATATGAAAACGTCAATTTACGCTTCTGAAGCTGCAAACGCAAATTTCATCAAAGTTCACCAAAAAATGAATTTTCGACTTTGGTCCCCCAAATGACTCTAAACATCATTAGAAACATACCTATAAAAATCTTTTCTGCAAAAAGCCTTTATTCGTGTTTTTGGATCAAAAATGAAAACGTCAATTTACGCTTCTGAAGCTGCAAACGCAAATTTCATCAAAGTTCACCAAAAAATGAATTTTCGACTTTGGTCCCCCAAATGACTCTAAACATCATTAGAAACATACCTATAAAAATCTTTTCTGCAAAAAAGCCTTTATTCGTGTTTTTGGATCAAAAATGAAAACGTCAATTTACGCTTCTGAAGCTGCAAACGCAAATTTCATCAAAGTTCACCAAAAAATGAATTTTCGACTTTGGTCCCCCAAATGACTCTAAACATCATTAGAAACATACCTATAAAAATCTTTTCTGCAAAAAAGCCTTTATTCGTGTTTTTGGATAAAAAATTAAACGTCAATTTACGCTTCTGAAGCTGCAAAAGCAAATTTCATCAAAGTTCACCAAAAAATGAATTTTCGACTTTGGTCCCCCAAATGACTCTAAACATCATTTGAAACATACCTATAAAAATCTTTTCTGCAAAAAAGCCTTTATTCGTGTTTTTGGATCAAATATGAAAACGTCAATTTACGCTTCTGAAGCTGCAAACGCAAATTTCATCAAAGTTCACCAAAAAATGAATTTTCGACTTTGGTCCCCCAAATGACTCTAAACATCATTAGAAACATACCTATAAAAATCTTTTCTGCAAAAAAGCCTTCATTCGTGTTTTTGGATCAAAAATGAAAACGTCAATTTACGCTTCTGAAGCTGCAAACGCAAATTTCATCAAAGTTCACCAAAAAATGAATTTTCGACTTCTGTCCATAAAATGACTCGAAACATCATTAGAAACATACCTATAAAAATCTTTTCTGCAATAAAGCCTTTATTCGTGTTTTTGGATTAAAAATGAAAACGTCAATTTACGCTTCTGAAGCTGCAAACGCAAATTTCATCAAAGTTCACCAAAAAATGAATTTTCGACTTTGGTCCCCCAAATGACTCTAAACATCATTTGAAACATACCTATAAAAATCTTTTCTGCAAAAAAGCCTTTATTCGTGTTTTTGGATCAAAAATGAAAACGTCAATTTACGCTTCTGAAGCTGCAAACGCAAATTTCATCAAAGTTCACCAAAATATGAATTTTCGACTTTGGTCCCCCAAATGACTCAAAACATCATTAGAAACATACCTATAAAAATCTTTTCTGCAAAAAAGCCTTTATTCGTGTTTTTGGATCAAATATGAAAACGTCAATTTACGCTTCTGAAGCTGCAAACGCAAATTTCATCAAAGTTCACCAAAAAATGAATTTTCGACTTTGGTCCCCCAAATGACTCTAAACATCATTAGAAACATACCTATAAAAAATCTTTTCTGCAAAAAAGCCTTCATTCGTGTTTTTGGATCAAAAATGAAAACGTCAATTTACGCTTCTGAAGCTGCAAACGCAAATTTCATCAAAGTTCACCAAAAAATGAATTTTCGACTTCTGTCAGCCAAATGACTCTAAACATCATTAGAAACATACCTATAAAAATCTTTTCTGCAATAAAGCCTTTATTCGTGTTTTTGGATCAAAAATGAAAACGTCAATTTACGCTTCTGAAGCTGCAAACGCAAATTTCATCAAAGTTCACCAAAAAATGAATTTTCGACTTTGGTCCCCCAAATGACTCTAAACATCATTAGAAACATACCTATAAAAATCTTTTCTGCAAAAAAGCCTTCATTCGTGTTTTTGGATCAAAAATAAAAAGGTCAATTTACGCTTCTGAAGCTGCAAACGCAAATTTCATCAAAGTTCACCAAAAAATGAATTTTCGACTTCTGTCCATAAAATGACTCTAAACATCATTAGAAACATACCTATAAAAAAATCTTTTCTGCAATAAAGCCTTTATTCGTGTTTTTGGATCAAAAATGAAAACGTCAATTTACGCTTCTGAAGCTGCAAACGCAAATTTCATCAAAGTTCACCAAAATATGAATTTTCGACTTTGGTCCCCCAAATGACTCTAAACATCATTAGAAACATACCTATAAAAATCTTTTCTGCAAAAAAGCCTTTATTCGTGTTTTTGGATGAAATATGAAAACGTCAATTTACGCTTCTGAAGCTGCAAACGCAAATTTCATCAAAGTTCACCAAAAAATGAATTTTCGACTTTGGTCCCCCAAATGACTCTAAACATCATTAGAAACATACCTATAAAAATCTTTTCTGCAAAAAAGCCTTTATTCGTGTTTTTGGATGAAATATGAAAACGTTAATTTACGCTTCTGAAGCTGCAAACGCAAATTTCATCAAAGTTCACCAAAAAATGAATTTTCGACTTTGGTCCCCCAAATGACTCTAAACATCATTAGAAACATACCAATAAAAATCTTTTCTGCAAAAAAGCCTTCATTCGTGTTTTTGGATAAAAAATGAAAACGTCAATTTACGCTTCTGAAGCTGCAAACGCAAATTTCATCAAAGTTCACCAAAAAATGAATTTTCGACTTTGGTCCCCCAAATGACTCTAAACATCATTAGAAACATACCTAATAATCCTTTGTCCAAAAAAGCCTTTATTCGTGTTTTTGGATCAAAAATGAAAACGTCAATTTACGCTTCTGAAGCTGCAAACGCAAATTTCATCAAAGTTCACCAAAAAATGAATTTTCGACTTTGGTCCCCCAAATGACTCTAAACATCATTAGAAACATACCTATAAAAATCTTTTCTGCAAAAAAGCCTTCATTCGTGTTTTTGGATCAAAAATGAAAACGTCAATTTACGCTTCTGAAGCTGCAAACGCAAATTTCATCAAAGTTCACCAAAAAATGAATTTTCGACTTCTGTCCCCAAAATGACTCTAAACATCATTAGAAACATACCTATAAAAATCTTTTCTGCAATAAAGCCTTTATTCGTGTTTTTTGATCAAAAATGAAAACGTCAATTTACGCTTCTGAAGCTGCAAACGCAAATTTCATCAAAGTTCACCAAAAAATGAATTTTCGACTTTGGTCCCCCAAATGACTCTAAACATCATTAGAAACATACCTATAAAAATCTTTTCTGCAAAAAGGCTTTATTCGTGTTTTTGGATCAAAAATGAAAACGTCAATTTACGCTTCTGAAGCTGCAAACGCAAATTTCATCAAAGTTCACCAAAAAATGAATTTTCGACTTTGGTCCCCCAAATGACTCTAAACATCATTAGAAACATACCTATAAAAATCTTTTCTGCAAAAAAGCCTTTATTCGTGTTTTTGGATCAAAAATGAAAACGTCAATTTACGCTTCTGAAGCTGCAAACGCAAATTTCATCAAAGTTCATCAAAAAATGAATTTTCGACTTTGGTCCCCCAAATGACTCTAAACATCATTAGAAACATACCTATAAAAATCTTTTCTGCAAAAAAGCCTTTATTCGTGTTTTTGGATAAAAAATGAAATGTCAATTTACGCTTCTGAAGCTGCAAAAGCAAATTTCATCAAAGTTCACCAAAAAATGAATTTTCGACTTTGGTCCCCCAAATGACTCTAAACATCATTAGAAACATACCTATAAAAATCTTTTCTGCAAAAAAGCCTTTATTCGTGTTTTTGGATCAAATATGAAAACGTCAATTTACGCTTCTGAAGCTGCAAACGCAAATTTCATCAAAGTTCACCAAAAAATGAATTTTCGACTTTGGTCCCCCAAATGACTCTAAACATCATTAGAAACATACCTATAAAAATCTTTTCTGCAAAAAAGCCTTCATTCGTGTTTTTGGATCAAAAATGAAAACGTCAATTTACGCTTCTGAAGCTGCAAACGCAAATTTCATCAAAGTTCACCAAAAAATGAATTTTCGACTTCTGTCCATAAAATGAGTCGAAACATCATTAGAAACATACCTATAAAAATCTTTTCTGCAATAAAACCTTTATTCGTGTTTTTGGATCAAAAATGAAAACGTCAATTTACGCTTCTGAAGCTGCAAACGCAAATTTCATCAAAGTTCACCAAAAAATGAATTTTCGACTTTGGTCCCCCAAATGACTCTAAACATCATTTGAAACATACCTATAAAAATCTTTCTGCAAAAAAGCCTTTATTCGTGTTTTTGGATCAAAAATGAAAACGTCAATTTACGCTTCTGAAGCTGCAAACGCAAATTTCATCAAAGTTCACCAAAATATGAATTTTCGACTTTGGTCCCCCAAATGACTCAAAACATCATTAGAAACATACCTATAAAAATCTTTTCTGCAAAAAAGCCTTTATTCGTGTTTTTGGATCAAATATGAAAACGTCAATTTACGCTTCTGAAGCTGCAAACGCAAATTTCATCAAAGTTCACCAAAAAATGAATTTTCGACTTTGGTCCCCCAAATGACTTTAAACATCATTAGAAACATACCTATAAAAATCTTTTCTGCAAAAAAGCCTTCATTCGTGTTTTTGGATCAAAAATGAAAACGTCAATTTACGCTTCTGAAGCTGCAAACGCAAATTTCATCAAAGTTCACCAAAAAATGAATTTTCGACTTTGGTCCCCCAAATGACTCAAAACATCATTAGAAACATACCTATAAAAATCTTTTCTGCAAAAAAGCCTTTATTCGTGTTTTTGGATCAAATATGAAAACGTCAATTTACGCTTCTGAAGCTGCAAACGCAAATTTCATCAAAGTTCACCAAAAAATGAATTTTCGACTTTGGTCCCCCAAATGACTTTAAACATCATTAGAAACATACCTATAAAAATCTTTTCTGCAAAAAAGCCTTTATTCGTGTTTTTGGATCAAAAATGAAAACGTCAATTTACGCTTCTGAAGCTGCAAACGCAAATTTCATCAAAGTTCACCAAAAAATGAATTTTCGACTTCTGTCAGCCAAATGACTCTAAACATCATTAGAAACATACCTATAAAAATCTTTTCTGCAATAAAGCCTTTATTCGTGTTTTTGGATCAAAAATGAAAACGTCAATTTACGCTTCTGAAGCTGCAAACGCAAATTTCATCAAAGTTCACCAAAAAATGAATTTTCGACTTTGGTCCCCCAAATGACTCTAAACATCATTAGAAACATACCTATAAAAATCTTTTCTGCAAAAAAGCCTTCATTCGTGTTTTTGGATCAAAAATAAAAAGGTCAATTTACGCTTCTGAAGCTGCAAACGCAAATTTCATCAAAGTTCACCAAAAAATGAATTTTCGACTTCTGTCCATAAAATGACTCTAAACATCATTAGAAACATACCTATAAAAATCTTTTCTGCAATAAAGCCTTTATTCGTGTTTTTGGATCAAAAATGAAAACGTCAATTTACGCTTCTGAAGCTGCAAACGCAAATTTCATCAAAGTTCACCAAAATATGAATTTTCGACTTTGGTCCCCCAAATGACTCAAAACATCATTAGAAACATACCTATAAAAATCTTTTCTGCAAAAAAGCCTTTATTCGTGTTTTTGGATGAAATATGAAAACGTCAATTTACGCTTCTGAAGCTGCAAACGCAAATTTCATCAAAGTTCACCAAAAAATGAATTTTCGACTTTGGTCCCCCAAATGACTCTAAACATCATTAGAAACATACCTATAAAAATCTTTTCTGCAAAAAAGCCTTTATTCGTGTTTTTGGATGAAATATGAAAACGTTAATTTACGCTTCTGAAGCTGCAAACGCAAATTTCATCAAAGTTCACCAAAAAATGAATTTTCGACTTTGGTCCCCCAAATGACTCTAAACATCATTAGAAACATACCAATAAAAATCTTTTCTGCAAAAAAGCCTTCATTCGTGTTTTTGGATAAAAAATGAAAACGTCAATTTACGCTTCTGAAGCTGCAAACGCAAATTTCATCAAAGTTCACCAAAAAATGAATTTTCGACTTTGGTCCCCCAAATGACTCTAAACATCATTAGAAACATACCTAATAATCTTTTGTCCAAAAAAGCCTTTATTCGTGTTTTTGGATCAAAAATGAAAACGTCAATTTACGCTTCTGAAGCTGCAAACGCAAATTTCATCAAAGTTCACCAAACAATGAATTTTCGACTTTGGTCCCCCAAATGACTCTAAACATCATTAGAAACATACCTATAAAAATCTTTTCTGCAAAAAAGCCTTCATTCGTGTTTTTGGATCAAAAATGAAAACGTCAATTTACGCTTCTGAAGCTGCAAACGCAAATTTCATCAAAGTTCACCAAAAAATGAATTTTCGACTTCTGTCCCCAAAATGACTCTAAACATCATTAGAAACATACCTATAAAAATCTTTTCTGCAATAAAGCCTTTATTCGTGTTTTTTGATCAAAAATGAAAACGTCAATTTACGCTTCTGAAGCTGCAAACGCAAATTTCATCAAAGTTCACCAAAAAATGAATTTTCGACTTTGGTCCCCAAAATGACTCTAAACATCATTAGAAACATACCTATAAAAATCTTTTCTGCAAAAAAGCCTTTATTCGCGTTTTGGATCAAAAATGAAAACGTCAATTGACGCTTCTGAAGCTGCAAACGCAAATTTCATCAAAGTTCACCAAAAAGTGAATTTTCGACTTTGGTCCCCCAAATGACTCTAAACATCATTAGAAACATACCTATAAAAATCTTTTCTGCAAAAAAGCCTTTATTCGTGTTTTTGGATCAAAAATGAAAACGTCAATTTACGCTTCTGAAGCTGCAAACGCAAATTTCATCAAAGTTCACCAAAAAATGAATTTTCGACTTTGGTCCCCCAAATGACTCTAAACATCATTAGAAACATACCTAATAATCTTTTGTCAAAAAAAGCCTTTATTCGTGTTTTTGGATCAAAAATGAAAACGTCAATTTACGCTTCTGAAGCTGCAAACGCAAATTTCATCAAAGTTCACCAAAAAATGAATTTTCTACTTTGGTCCTCCAAATGACTCTAAACATCATTAGAAACATACCTATAAAAATATTTTCTGCAAAAAAGCCTTTATTCTTGTTTTTGGATCAAAAATGAAAACGTCAATTTACGCTTCTGAAGCTGCAAACGCAAATTTCATCAAAGTTCACCAAAAAATGAATTTTCGACTTTGGTCCCCCAAATGACTCTAAACATCATTAGAAACATACCTATAAAAATCTTTTCTGCAAAAAAGCCTTCATTCGTGTTTTTGGATCAAAAATGAAAACGTCAATTTACGCTTCTGAAGCTGCAAACGCAAATTTCATCAAAGTTCACCAAAAAATGAATTTTCGACTTCTGTCCCCAAAATGACTCTAAACATCATTAGAAACATACCTATAAAAATCTTTTCTGCAATAAAGCCTTTATTCGTGTTTTTTTATCAAAAATGAAAACGTCAATTTACGCTTCTGAAGCTGCAAACGCAAATTTCATCAAAGTTCACCAAAAAATGAATTTTCGACTTTGGTCCCCCAAATGACTCTAAACATCATTAGAAACATACCTATAAAAATCTTTTCTGCAAAAAAGCCTTTATTCGCGTTTTGGATCAAAAATGAAAACGTCAATTTACGCTTCTGAAGCTGCAAACGCAAATTTCATCAAAGTTCACCAAAAAATGAATTTTCGACTTTGGTCCCCCAAATGACTCTAAACATCATTAGAAACATACCTATAAAAATCTTTTCTGCAAAAAAGCCTTTATTCGCGTTTTGGATCAAAAAAGAAAACGTCAATTGACGCTTCTGAAGCTGCAAACGCAAATTTCATCAAAGTTCACCAAAAAATGAATTTTCGACTTTGGTCCCCCAAATGACTCTAAACATCATTAGAAACATACCTATAAAAATATTTTCTGCAAAAAAGCCTTTATTCGTGTTTTTGGATCAAAAATGAAAACGTCAATTTACGCTTCTGAAGCTGCAAACGCAAATTTCATCAAAGTTCACCAAAAAATGAATTTTCGACTTTGGTCCCCCAAATGACTCTAAACATCATTAGAAACAAACCTAATGATCTTTTGTCCAAAAAAGCCTTTATTCGTGTTTTTGGATCAAAAATGAAAACGTCAATTTACGCTTCTGAAGCTGCAAACGCAAATTTCATCAAAGTTCACCAAAAAATGAATTTTCGACTTTGGTCCCCCAAATGACTCAAAACATCATTAGAAACATACCTATAAAAATCTTTTCTGCAAAAAAGCCTTTATTCGTGTTTTTGGATGAAATATGAAAACTTCAATTTACGCTTCTGAAGCTGCAAACGCAAATTTCATCAAAGTTCACCAAAAAATGAATTTTCGACTTTGGTCCCCCAAATGACTCTAAACATCATTAGAAACATACCTATAAAAATCTTTTCTGCAATAAAGCCTTTATTCGTGTTTTTTGATCAAAAATGAAAACGTCAATTTACGCTTCTGAAGCTGCAAACGCAAATTTCATCAAAGTTCACCAAAAAATGAATTTTCGACTTTGGTCCCCCAAATGACTCTAAACATCATTAGAAACATACCTATAAAAATCTTTTCTGCAAAAAAGCCTTTATTCGCGTTTTGGATCAAAAATGAAAACGTCAATTGACGCTTCTGAAGCTGCAAACGCAAATTTCATCAAAGTTCACCAAAAAATGAATTTTCGACTTTGGTCCCCCAAATGACTCTAAACATCATTAGAAACATACCTATAAAAATCTTTTCTGCAAAAAAGCCTTTATTCGTGTTTTTGGATCAAAAATGAAAACGTCAATTTACGCTTCTGAAGCTGCAAACGCAAATTTCATCAAAGTTCACCAAAAAATGAATTTTCGACTTTGGTCCCCCAAATGACTCTTAACATCATTAGAAACATACCTATAAAAATCTTTTCTGCAAAAAAGCCTTTATTCGCGTTTTGGATCAAAAATGAAAACGTCAATTGACGCTTCTGAAGCTGCAAACGCAAATTTCATCAAAGTTCACCAAAAAATGAATTTTCGACTTTGGTCCCCCAAATGACTCTAAACATCATTAGAAACATACCTATAAAAATCTTTTCTGCAAAAAAGCCTTTATTCGCGTTTTGGATCAAAAATGAAAACGTCAATTGACGCTTCTGAAGCTGCAAACGCAAATTTCATCAAAGTTCACCAAAAAATGAATTTTCGACTTTGGTCCCCCAAATGACTCTAAACATCATTAGAAACATACCTATAAAAATCTTTTCTGCAAAAAAGCCTTTATTCGTGTTTTTGGATCAAAAATGAAAACGTCAATTTACGCTTCTGAAGCTGCAAACGCAAATTTCATCAAAGTTCACCAAAAAATGAATTTTCGACTTTGGTCCCCCAAATGACTCTAAACATCATTAGAAACATACCTATAAAAATCTTTTCTGCAAAAAGCCTTTATTCGTGTTTTTGGATCAAAAATGAAAACGTCAATTTACGCTTCTGAAGCTGCAAACGCAAATTTCACCAAAGTTCACCAAAAAATGAATTTTCGACTTTTGTACCCAAAATGACTCTAAACATCATTAGAAACAAACCTAATGATCTTTTGTCCAAAAAAGCCTTTATTCGTGTTTTTGGATCAAAAATGAAAACGTCAATTTACGCTTCTGAAGCTGCAAACGCAAATTTCATCAAAGTTCACCAAAAAATGAATTTTCGACTTTGGTCCCCCAAATGACTCAAAACATCATTAGAAACATACCTATAAAAATCTTTTCTGCAAAAAAGCCTTTATTCGTGTTTTTGGATGAAATATGAAAACTTCAATTTACGCTTCTGAAGCTGCAAACGCAAATTTCATCAAAGTTCACCAAAAAATGAATTTTCGACTTTGGTCCCCCAAATGACTCTAAACATCATTAGAAACATACCTATAAAAATCTTTTCTGCAAAAAAGCCTTTATTCGTGTTTTTGGATCAAAAATGAAAACGTCAATTTACGCTTCTGAAGCTGCAAACGCAAATTTCATCAAAGTTCACCAAAAAATGAATTTTCGACTTTGGTACCCAAAATGACTCTAAACATCATTAGATACAAACCTAATGATCTTTTGTCCAAAAAAGCCTTTATTCGTGTTTTTGGATCAAAAATGAAAACGTCAATTTACGCTTCTGAAGCTGCAAACGCAAATTTCATCAAAGTTCACCAAAAAATGAATTTTCGACTTTGGTCCCCCAAATGACTCAAAACATCATTAGAAACATACCTATAAAAATCTTTTCTGCAAAAAAGCCTTTATTCGTGTTTTTGGATGAAATATGAAAACGTCAATTTACGCTTCTGAAGCTGCAAACGCAAATTTCATCAAAGTTCACCAAAAAATGAATTTTCGACTTTGGTCCCCCAAATGACTCTAAACATCATTAGAAACATACCTATAAAAATCTTTTCTGCAAAAAAGCCTTTATTCGTGTTTTTGGATCAAAAATGAAAACGTCAATTTACGCTTCTGAAGCTGCAAACGCAAATTTCATCAAAGTTCACCAAAAAATGAATTTTCGACTTTGGTCCCCCAAATGACTCTAAACATCATTAGAAACATACCTATAAAAATCTTTTCTGCAAAAAAGCCTTCATTCGTGTTTTTGGATCAAAAATGAAAACGTCAATTTACGCTTCTGAAGCTGCAAACGCAAATTTCATCAAAGTTCACCAAAAAATGAATTTTCAACTTCTGTCCCCAAAATGACTCTAAACATCATTAGAAACATACCTATAAAAATCTTTTCTGCAATAAAGCCTTTATTCGTGTTTTTGGATCAAAAATGAAAACGTCAATTTACGCTTCTGAAGCTGCAAACGCAAATTTCATCAAAGTTCACCAAAAAATGAATTTTCGACTTTGGTCCCCCAAATGACTCAAAACATCATTAGAAACATACCTATAAAAATCTTTTCTGCAAAAAAGCCTTTATTCGTGTTTTTGGATGAAATATGAAAACGTCAATTTACGCTTCTGAAGCTGCAAACGCAAATTTCATCAAAGTTCACCAAAAAATGAATTTTCGACTTTGGTCCCCCAAATGACTCTAAACATCATTAGAAACATACCTATAAAAATCTTTTCTGCAAAAAAGCCTTCATTCGTGTTTTTGGATCAAAAATGAAAACGTCAATTTACGCTTCTGAGGCTGCAAACGCAAATTTCATCAAAGTTCACCAAAAAATGAATTTTCGACTTTGGTCCCCAAAATGACTCTAAACATCATTAGAAACATACCTATAAAAATCTTTTCTGCAATAAAGCCTTTATTCGTGTTTTTGGATCAAAAATGAAAACGTCAATTTACGCTTCTGAAGCTGCAAACGCAAATTTCATCAAAGTTCACCAAAAAATGAATTTTCGACTTTGGTCCCCCAAATGACTCTAAACATCATTAGAAACATACCTATAAAAATCTTTTCTGCAATAAAGCCTTTATTCGTGTTTTTGGATCAAAAATGAAAACGTCAATTTACGCTTCTGAAGCTGCAAACGCAAATTTCATCAAAGTTCACCAAAAAATGAATTTTCGACTTTGGTCCCCCAAATGACTCTGAACATCATTAGAAACATACCAATAAAAATCTTTTCTGCAAAAAAGCCTTCATTCGTGTTTTTGGATAAAAAATGAAAACGTCAATTTACGCTTCTGAAGCTGCAAACGCAAATTTCATCAAAGTTCACCAAAAAATGAATTTTCGACTTCTGTCCCCAAAATGACTCTAAACATCATTAGAAACATACCTATAAAAATCTTTTCTGCAATAAAGCCTTTATTCGTGTTTTTGGATCAAAAATGAAAACGTCAATTTACGCTTCTGAAGCTGCAAACGCAAATTTCATCAAAGTTCACCAAAAAATGAATTTTCGACTTTGGTCCCCCAAATGACTCTAAACATCATTAGAAACATACCTATAAAAATCTTTTCTGCAAAAAAGCCCTTATTCGCGTTTTGGATCAAAAATGAAAACGTCAATTGACGATTCTGAGGCTGCAAACGCAAATTTCATCAAAGTTCACCAAAAAATGAATTTTCGACTTTGGTCCCCCAAATGACTCTAAACATCATTAGAAACATACCTATAAAAATCTTTTCTGCAAAAAAGCCCTTATTCGCGTTTTGGATCAAAAATGAAAACGTCAATTGACGATTCTGAAGCTGCAAACGCAAATTTCATCAAAGTTCACCAAAAAGTGAATTTTCGACTTTGGTCCCCCAAATGACTCTAAACATCATTAGAAACATACCTATAAAAATCTTTTCTGCAAAAAAGCCTTTATTCGTGTTTTTGGATCAAAAATGAAAACGTCAATTTACGCTTCTGAAGCTGCAAACGCAAATTTCATCAAAGTTCACCAAAAAATGAATTTTCGACTTTGGTCCCCCAAATGACTCTAAACATCATTAGAAACAAACCTAATAATCTTTTGTCCAAAAAAGCCTTTATTCGTGTTTTTGGATCAAAAATGAAAACGTCAATTTACGCTTCTGAAGCTGCAAACGCAAATTTCATCAAAGTTCACCAAAAAATGAATTTTCTACTTTGGTCCTCCAAATGACTCTAAACATCATTAGAAACATACCTATAAAAATATTTTCTGCAAAAAAGCCTTCATTCGTGTTTTTGGATCAAAAATGAAAACGTCAATTTACGCTTCTGAAGCTGCAAACGCAAATTTCATCAAAGTTCACCAAAAAATGAATTTTCGACTTCTGTCCCCAAAATGACTCTAAACATCATTAGAAACATACCTATAAAAATCTTTTCTGCAATAAAGCCTTTATTCGTGTTTTTTGATCAAAAATGAAAACGTCAATTTACGCTTCTGAAGCTGCAAACGCAAATTTCATCAAAGTTCACCAAAAAATGAATTTTCGACTTTGGTCCCCCAAATGACTCTAAACATCATTAGAAACATACCTATAAAAATCTTTTCTGCAAAAAAGCCTTTATTCGCGTTTTGGATCAAAAATGAAAACGTCAATTTACGCTTCTGAAGCTGCAAACGCAAATTTCATCAAAGTTCACCAAAAAATGAATTTTCGACTTTGGTCCCCCAAATGACTCTAAACATCATTAGAAACATACCTATAAAAATCTTTTCTGCAAAAAAGCCTTTATTCGTGTTTTTGGATCAAAAATGAAAACGTCAATTTACGCTTCTGAAGCTGCAAACGCAAATTTCATCAAAGTTCACCAAAAAATGAATTTTCGACTTTGGTCCCCCAAATGACTCTAAACATCATTAGAAACATACCTATACAAATCTTTTCTGCAAAAAGCCTTTATTCGTGTTTTTGGATCAAAAATGAAAACGTCAATTTACGCTTCTGAAGCTGCAAACGCAAATTTCACCAAAGTTCACCAAAAAATGAATTTTCGACTTTGGTACCCAAAATGACTCTAAACATCATTAGAAACAAACCTAATGATCTTTTGTCCAAAAAAGCCTTTATTCGTGTTTTTGGATCAAAAATGAAAACGTCAATTTACGCTTCTGAAGCTGCAAACGCAAATTTCATCAAAGTTCACCAAAAAATGAATTTTCGACTTTGGTCCCCCAAATGACTCAAAACATCATTAGAAACATACCTATAAAAATCTTTTCTGCAAAAAAGCCTTTATTCGTGTTTTTGGATGAAATATGAAAACTTCAATTTACGCTTCTGAAGCTGCAAACGCAAATTTCATCAAAGTTCACCAAAAAATGAATTTTCGACTTTGGTCCCCCAAATGACTCTAAACATCATTAGAAACATACCTATAA
Organism: Gibbula magus; assembly: GCA_936450465.1. Taxonomy (NCBI): domain Eukaryota; kingdom Metazoa; phylum Mollusca; class Gastropoda; order Trochida; family Trochidae; genus Gibbula; species Gibbula magus. The sequence goes on along the minus strand of OW388292.1, from coordinate 89,322,398 downwards.
AAATCTTTTCTGCAATAAAGCCTTTATTCGTGTTTTTTGATCAAAAATGAAAACGTCAATTTACGCTTCTGAAGCTGCAAACGCAAATTTCATCAAAGTTCACCAAAAAATGAATTTTCGACTTTGGTCCCCCAAATGACTCTAAACATCATTAGAAACATACCTATAAAAATCTTTTCTGCAAAAAAGCCTTTATTCGCGTTTTGGATCAAAAATGAAAACGTCAATTGACGATTCTGAAGCTGCAAACGCAAATTTCATCAAAGTTCACCAAAAAATGAATTTTCGACTTTGGTCCCCCAAATGACTCTAAACATCATTAGAAACATACCTATAAAAATCTTTTCTTCAAAAAAGCCTTTATTCGCGTTTTGGATCAAAAATGAAAACGTCAATTGACGATTCTGAAGCTGCAAACGCAAATTTCATCAAAGTTCACCAAAAAATGAATTTTCGACTTTGGTCCCCCAAATGACTCTAAACATCATTAGAAACATACCTATAAAAATCTTTTCTGCAAAAAAGCCTTTATTCGTGTTTTTGGATCAAAAATGAAAACGTCAATTTACGCTTCTGAAGCTGCAAACGCAAATTTCATCAAAGTTCACCAAAAAATGAATTTTCGACTTTGGTACCCAAAATGACTCTAAACATCATTAGAAACAAACCTAATGATCTTTTGTCCAAAAAAGCCTTTATTCGTGTTTTTGGATCAAAAATGAAAACGTCAATTTACGCTTCTGAAGCTGCAAACGCAAATTTCATCAAAGTTCACCAAAAAATGAATTTTCGACTTTGGTCCCCCAAATGACTCAAAACATCATTAGAAACATACCTATAAAAATCTTTTCTGCAAAAAAGCCTTTATTCGTGTTTTTGGATGAAATATGAAAACGTCAATTTACGCTTCTGAAGCTGCAAACGCAAATTTCATCAAAGTTCACCAAAAAGTGAATTTTCGACTTTGGTCCCCCAAATGACTCTAAACATCATTAGAAACATACCTATAAAAATCTTTTCTGCAAAAAAGCCTTTATTCGTGTTTTTGGATCAAAAATGAAAACGTCAATTTACGCTTCTGAAGCTGCAAACGCAAATTTCATCAAAGTTCACCAAAAAATGAATTTTCGACTTTGGTCCCCCAAATGACTCTAAACATCATTAGAAACATACCTATAAAAATCTTTTCTGCAAAAAAGCCTTCATTCGTGTTTTTGGATCAAAAATGAAAACGTCAATTTACGCTTCTGAAGCTGCAAACGCAAATTTCATCAAAGTTCACCAAAAAATGAATTTTCAACTTCTGTCCCCAAAATGACTCTAAACATCATTAGAAACATACCTATAAAAATCTTTTCTGCAATAAAGCCTTTATTCGTGTTTTTGGATCAAAAATGAAAACGTCAATTTACGCTTCTGAAGCTGCAAACGCAAATTTCATCAAAGTTCACCAAAAAATGAATTTTCGACTTTGGTCCCCCAAATGACTCAAAACATCATTAGAAACATACCTATAAAAATCTTTTCTGCAAAAAAGCCTTTATTCGTGTTTTTGGATGAAATATGAAAACGTCAATTTACGCTTCTGAAGCTGCAAACGCAAATTTCATCAAAGTTCACCAAAAAATGAATTTTCGACTTTGGTCCCCCAAATGACTCTAAACATCATTAGAAACATACCTATAAAAATCTTTTCTGCAAAAAAGCCTTCATTCGTGTTTTTGGATCAAAAATGAAAACGTCAATTTACGCTTCTGAGGCTGCAAACGCAAATTTCATCAAAGTTCACCAAAAAATGAATTTTCGACTTTGGTCCCCAAAATGACTCTAAACATCATTAGAAACATACCTATAAAAATCTTTTCTGCAATAAAGCCTTTATTCGTGTTTTTGGATCAAAAATGAAAACGTCAATTTACGCTTCTGAAGCTGCAAACGCAAATTTCATCAAAGTTCACCAAAAAATGAATTTTCGACTTTGGTCCCCCAAATGACTCTGAACATCATTAGAAACATACCAATAAAAATCTTTTCTGCAAAAAAGCCTTCATTCGTGTTTTTGGATAAAAAATGAAAACGTCAATTTACGCTTCTGAAGCTGCAAACGCAAATTTCATCAAAGTTCACCAAAAAATGAATTTTCGACTTTGGTCCCCAAAATGACTCTAAACATCATTAGAAACATACCTATAAAAATCTTTTCTGCAATAAAGCCTTTATTCGTGTTTTTGGATCAAAAATGAAAACGTCAATTTACGCTTCTGAAGCTGCAAACGCAAATTTCATCAAAGTTCACCAAAAAATGAATTTTCGACTTTGGTTCCCCAAATGACTCTGAACATCATTAGAAACATACCAATAAAAATCTTTTCTGCAAAAAAGCCTTCATTCGTGTTTTTGGATAAAAAATGAAAACGTCAATTTACGCTTCTGAAGCTGCAAACGCAAATTTCATCAAAGTTCACCAAAAAATGAATTTTCGACTTCTGTCCCCAAAATGACTCTAAACATCATTAGAAACATACCTATAAAAATCTTTTCTGCAATAAAGCCTTTATTCGTGTTTTTGGATCAAAAATGAAAACGTCAATTTACGCTTCTGAAGCTGCAAACGCAAATTTCATCAAAGTTCACCAAAAAATGAATTTTCGACTTTGGTCCCCCAAATGACTCTAAACATCATTAGAAACATACCTATAAAAATCTTTTCTGCAAAAAAGCCTTTATTCGCGTTTTGGATCAAAAATGAAAACGTCAATTGACGATTCTGAGGCTGCAAACGCAAATTTCATCAAAGTTCACCAAAAAATGAATTTTCGACTTTGGTCCCCCAAATGACTCTAAACATCATTAGAAACATACCTATAAAAATCTTTTCTGCAAAAAAGCCTTTATTCGCGTTTTGGATCAAAAAAGAAAACGTCAATTGACGCTTCTGAAGCTGCAAACGCAAATTTCAGCAAAGTTCACCAAAAAGTGAATTTTCGACTTTGGTCCCCCAAATGACTCTAAACATCATTAGAAACATACCTATAAAAATCTTTTCTGCAAAAAAGCCTTTATTCGTGTTTTTGGATCAAAAATGAAAACGTCAATTTACGCTTCTGAAGCTGCAAACGCAAATTTCATCAAAGTTCACCAAAAAATGAATGTTCGACTTTGGTCCCCCAAATGACTCTAAACATCATTAGAAACATACCTAATAATCTTTTGTCCAAAAAAGCCTTTATTCGTGTTTTTGGATCAAAAATGAAAACGTCAATTTACGCTTCTGAAGCTGCAAACGCAAATTTCATCAAAGTTCACCAAAAAATGAATTTTCTACTTTGGTCCTCCAAATGACTCTAAACATCATTAGAAACATACCTATAAAAATCTTTTCTGCAAAAAAGCCTTTATTCGTGTTTTTGGATGAAAAATGAAAACGTCAATTTACGCTTCTGAAGCTGCAAACGCAAATTTCATCAAAGTTCACCAAAAAATGAATTTTCGACTTTGGTCCCCCAAATGACTCTAAACATCATTAGAAACATACCTATAAAAATCTTTTCTGCAAAAAAGCCTTCATTCGTGTTTTTGGATCAAAAATGAAAACGTCAATTTACGCTTCTGAAGCTGCAAACGCAAATTTCATCAAAGTTCACCAAAAAATGAATTTTCGACTTCTGTCCCCAAAATGACTCTAAACATCATTAGAAACATACCTATAAAATCTTTTCTGCAATAAAGCCTTTATTCGTGTTTTTTGATCAAAAATGAAAACGTCAATTTACGCTTCTGAAGCTGCAAACGCAAATTTCATCAAAGTTCACCAAAAAATGAATGTTCGACTTCTGTCCCCAAAATGACTCTAAACATCATTAGAAACATACCTATAAAAATCTTTTCTGCAATAAAGCCTTTATTCGTGTTTTTGGATCAAAAATGAAAACGTCAATTTACGCTTCTGAAGCTGCAAACGCAAATTTCATCAAAGTTCACCAAAAAATGAATTTTCGACTTTGGTCCCCCAAATGACTCTAAACATCATTAGAAACATACCTATAAAAATCTTTTCTGCAAAAAAGCCTTTATTCGCGTTTTGGATCAAAAATGAAAACGTCAATTGACGATTCTGAGGCTGCAAACGCAAATTTCATCAAAGTTCACCAAAAAATGAATTTTCGACTTTGGTCCCCCAAATGACTCTAAACATCATTAGAAACATACCTATAAAAATCTTTTCTGCAAAAAAGCCTTTATTCGCGTTTTGGATCAAAAAAGAAAACGTCAATTGACGATTCTGAAGCTGCAAACGCAAATTTCATCAAAGTTCACCAAAAAGTGAATTTTCGACTTTGGTCCCCCAAATGACTCTAAACATCATTAGAAACATACCTATAAAAATCTTTTCTGCAAAAAAGCCTTTATTCGTGTTTTTGGATCAAAAATGAAAACGTCAATTTACGCTTCTGAAGCTGCAAACGCAAATTTCATCAAAGTTCACCAAAAAATGAATTTTCGACTTTGGTCCCCCAAATGACTCTAAACATCATTAGAAACACACCTAATAACCTTTTGTCCAAAAAAGCCTTTATTCGTGTTTTTGGATCAAAAATGAAAACGTCAATTTACGCTTCTGAAGCTGCAAACGCAAATTTCATCAAAGTTCACCAAAAAATGAATTTTCTACTTTGGTCCTCCAAATGACTCTAAACATCATTAGAAACATACCTATAAAAATCTTTTCTGCAAAAAAGCCTTTATTCGTGTTTTTGGATGAAAAATGAAAACGTCAATTTACGCTTCTGAAGCTGCAAACGCAAATTTCATCAAAGTTCACCAAAAAATGAATTTTCGACTTTGGTCCCCCAAATGACTCTAAACATCATTAGAAACATACCTATAAAAATCTTTTCTGCAAAAAAGCCTTCATTCGTGTTTTTGGATCAAAAATGAAAACGTCAATTTACGCTTCTGAAGCTGCAAACGCAAATTTCATCAAAGTTCACCAAAAAATGAATTTTCGACTTCTGTCCCCAAAATGACTCTAAACATCATTAGAAACATACCTATAAAATCTTTTCTGCAATAAAGCCTTTATTCGTGTTTTTTGATCAAAAATGAAAACGTCAATTTACGCTTCTGAAGCTGCAAACGCAAATTTCATCAAAGTTCACCAAAAAATGAATTTTCGACTTTGGTCCCCCAAATGACTCTAAACATCATTAGAAACATACCTATAAAAATCTTTTCTGCAAAAAAGCCTTTATTCGCGTTTTGGATCAAAAATGAAAACGTCAATTGACGATTCTGAAGCTGCAAACGCAAATTTCACCAAAGTTCACCAAAAAATGAATTTTCGACTTTGGTCCCCCAAATGACTCTAAACATCACTAGAAACATACCTATAAAAATCTTTTCTGCAAAAAAGCCTTTATTCGCGTTTTGGATCAAAAATGAAAACGTCAATTGACGATTCTGAAGCTGCAAACGCAAATTTCATCAAAGTTCACCAAAAAATGAATTTTCGACTTTGGTCCCCCAAATGACTCTAAACATCATTAGAAACATACCTATAAAAATCTTTTCTGCAAAAAAGCCTTTATTCGTGTTTTTGGATCAAAAATGAAAACGTCAATTTACGCTTCTGAAGCTGCAAACGCAAATTTCATCAAAGTTCACCAAAAAATGAATTTTCGACTTTGGTCCCCCAAATGACTCTAAACATCATTAGAAACATACCTATAAAAATCTTTTCTGCAAAAAGCCTTTATTCGTGTTTTTGGATCGAAAATGAAAACGTCAATTTACGCTTCTGAAGCTGCAAACGCAAATTTCACCAAAGTTCACCAAAAAATGAATTTTCGACTTTGGTACCCAAAATGACTCTAAACATAATTAGAAACATACCTAATAATCTTTTGTCCAAAAAAGCCTTTATTCGTGTTTTTGGATCAAAAATGAAAACGTCAATTTACGCTTCTGAAGCTGCAAACGCAAATTTCATCAAAGTTCAACAAAAAATGAATTTTCTACTTTGGTCCTCCAAATGACTCTAAACATCATTAGAAACATACCTATAAAAATCTTTTCTGCAAAAAAGCCTTTATTCGTGTTTTTGGATGAAAAATGAAAACGTCAATTTACGCTTCTGAAGCTGCAAACGCAAATTTCATCAAAGTTCACCAAAAAATGAATTTTCGACTTTGGTCCCCCAAATGACTCTAAACATCATTAGAAACATACCTATAAAAATCTTTTCTGCAAAAAAGCCTTCATTCGTGTTTTTGGATCAAAAATGAAAACGTCAATTTACGCTTCTGAAGCTGCAAACGCAAATTTCATCAAAGTTCACCAAAAAATGAATTTTCGACTTCTGTCCCCAAAATGACTCTAAACATCATTAGAAACATACCTATAAAAATCTTTTCTGCAATAAAGCCTTTATTCGTGTTTTTGGATCAAAAATGAAAACGTCAATTTACGCTTCTGAAGCTGCAAACGCAAATTTCATCAAAGTTCACCAAAAAATGAATTTTCGACTTTGGTCCCCCAAATGACTCTAAACATCATTAGAAACATACCTATAAAAATCTTTTCTGCAAAAAAGCCTTTATTCGCGTTTTGGATCAAAAATGAAAACGTCAATTGACGCTTCTGAAGCTGCAAACGCAAATTTCATCAAAGTTCACCAAAAAATGAATTTTCGACTTTGGTCCCCCAAATGACTCTAAACATCATTAGAAACATACCTATAAAAATCTTTTCTGCAAAAAAGCCTTCATTCGTGTTTTTGGATCAAAAATGAAAACGTCAATTTACGCTTCTGAAGCTGCAAACGCAAATTTCATCAAAGTTCACCAAAAAATGAATTTTCGACTTCTGTCCCCAAAATGACTCTAAACATCATTAGAAACATACCTATAAAAATCTTTTCTGCAATAAAGCCTTTATTCGTGTTTTTGGATCAAAAATGAAAACGTCAATTTACGCTTCTGAAGCTGCAAACGCAAATTTCATCAAAGTTCACCAAAAAATGAATTTTCGACTTTGGTCCCCCAAATGACTCAAAACATCATTAGAAACATACCTATAAAAATCTTTTCTGCAAAAAAGCCTTTATTCGTGTTTTTGGATCAAAAATGAAAACGTCAATTTACGCTTCTGAAGCTGCAAACGCAAATTTCATCAAAGTTCACCAAAAAATGAATTTTCGACTTTGGTCCCCCAAATGACTCTAAACATCATTAGAAACATACCTATAAAAATCTTTTCTGCAAAAAAGCCTTTATTCGCGTTTTGGATCAAAAATGAAAACGTCAAGTGACGATTCTGAAGCTGCAAACGCAAATTTCATCAAAGTTCACCAAAAAATGAATTTTCGACTTTGGTCCCCCAAATGACTCTAAACATCAGTAGAAACATACCTGTAAAAATCTTTTCTGCAAAAAAGCCTTTATTCGTGTTTTGGATCAAAAATGAAAACGTCAATTGACGATTCTGAAGCTGCAAACGCAAATTTCATCAAAGTTCACCAAAAAATGAATTTTCGACTTTGGTCCCCCAAATGACTCTAAACATCATTAGAAACATACCTATAAAAATCTTTTCTGCAAAAAAGCCTTTATTCGTGTTTTTGGATCAAAAATGAAAACGTCAATTTACGCTTCTGAAGCTGCAAACGCAAATTTCACCAAAGTTCACCAAAAAATGAATTTTCGACTTTGGTCCCCCAAATGACTCTAAACATCATTAGAAACATACCTAATAATCTTTTGTCCAAAAAAGCCTTTATTCGTGTTTTTGGATCAAAAATGAAAACGTCAATTTACGCTTCTGAAGCTGCAAACGCAAATTTCATCAAAGTTCACCAAAAAATGAATTTTCGACTTTGGTCCCCCAAATGACTCTAAACATCATTAGAAACATACCTATAAAAATCTTTTCTGCAAAAAAGCCTTTATTCGTGTTTTTTGGATCAAAAATGAAAACGTCAATTTACGCTTCTGAAGCTGCAAACGCAAATTTCATCAAAGTTCACCAAAAAATGAATTTTCGACTTTGGTCCCCCAAATGACTCTAAACATCATTAGAAACATACCAATAAAAATATTTTCTGCAAAAAAGCCTTTATTCGTGTTTTTGGATCAAAAATGAAAACGTCAATTTACGCTTCTGAAGCTGCAAACGCAAATTTCATCAAAGTTCACCAAAAAATGAATGTTCGACTTCTGTCCCCCAAATGACTCTAAACATCATTAGAAACATACCTATAAAAATCTTTTCTGCAAAAAAGCCTTCATTCGTGTTTTTGGATCAAAAATGAAAACGTCAATTTACGCTTCTGAAGCTGCAAACGCAAATTTCATCAAAGTTCACCAAAAAATGAATTTTCGACTTCTGTCCCCAAAATGACTCTAAACATCATTAGAAACATACCTATAAAAATCTTTTCTGCAATAAAGCCTTTATTCGTGTTTTTGGATCAAAAATGAAAACGTCAAATTACGCTTCTGAAGCTGCAAACGCAAATTTCATCAAAGTTCACCAAAAAATGAATTTTCGACTTTGGTCCCCCAAATGACTCTAAACATCATTAGAAACATATCTATAAAAATCTTTTCGGCAAAAAAGCCTTTATTCGCGTTTTGGATCAAAAATGAAAACGTCAATTGACGATTCTGAAGCTGCAAACGCAAATTTCATCAAAGTTCACCAAAAAATGAATTTTCGACTTTGGTCCCCCAAATGACTCTAAACATCATTAGAAACATACCTATAAAAATCTTTTCTGCAAAAAAGCCTTTATTCGCGTTTTGGATCAAAAATGAAAACGTCAATTGACGAATCTGAAGCTGCAAACGCAAATTTCATCAAAGTTCACCAAAAAATGAACTTTCGACTTTGGTCCCCCAAATGACTCTAAACATCATTAGAAACATACCTATAAAAATCTTTTCTGCAAAAAAGCCTTTATTCGTGTTTTTGGATCAAAAATGAAAACGTCAATTTACGCTTCTGAAGCTGCAAACGCAAATTTCATCAAAGTTCACCAAAAAATGAATTTTCGACTTTGGTCCCCCAAATGACTCTAAACATCATTAGAAACATACCTATAAAAATCTTTTTTCAAAAAAGCCTTTATTCGTGTTTTTGGATCAAAAATGAAAACGTCAATTTACGCTTCTGAGGCTGCAAACGCAAATTTCATCAAAGTTCACCAAAAAATGAATTTTCGACTTTGGTACCCAAAATGACTCTAAACATCATTAGAAACATACCTATAAAAATCTTTTCTGCAAAAAAGCCTTTATTCGTGTTTTTTGGATCAAAAATGAAAACGTCAATTTACGCTTCTGAAGCTGCAAACGCAAATTTCACCAAAGTTCACCAAAAAATGAATTTTCGACTTTGGTCCCCCAAATGACTCTAAACATCATTAGAAACATACCTTTGAAAATCTTTTCTGCAAAAAAGCCTTTATTCGTGTTTTTGGATCAAAAATGAAATCGTCAATTTACGCTTCTGAAGCTGCAAACGCAAATTTCACCAAAGTTCACCAAAAAATGAATTTTCGACTTTGGTACCCAAAATGACTCTAAACATCATTAGAAACATACCTATAAAAATCTTTTCTGCAAAAAAGCCTTTATTCGTGTTTTTTGGATCAAAAATGAAAACGTCAATTTACGCTTCTGAAGCTGCAAACGCAAATTTCATCAAAGTTCACCAAAAAATGAATTTTCGACTTTGGTCCCCCAAATGACTCTAAACATCATTAGAAACATACCAATAAAAATATTTTCTGCATAAAAGCCCTTATTCGTGTTTTTGGATCAAAAATGAAAACGTCAATTTACGCTTCAGAAGCTGCAAACGCAAATTTCATCAAAGTTCACCAAAAAATGAATTTTCGACTTTGGTCCCCCAAATGACTCTAAACATCATTAGAAACATACCTTTGAAAATCTTTTCTGCAAAAAAGCCTTTATTCGTGTTTTTGGATCAAAAATGAAAACGTCAATTTACGCTTCTGAAGCTGCAAACGCAAATTTCACCAAAGTTCACCAAAAAATGAATTTTCGACTTTGGTACCCAAAATGACTCTAAACATCATTAGAAACATATCTATAAAAATCTTTTCTGCAAAAAAGCCTTTATTCGTGTTTTTTGGATCCAAAAAAAAACCCGTCAATTTACGCTTCTGAAGCTGCAAACGCAAATTTCATCAAAGTTCACCAAAAAATGAATTTTCGACTTTGGTACCCAAAATGACTCTAAACATCATTAGAAACATACCAATAAAAATATTTTCTGCAAAAAAGCCTTTATTCGTGTTTTTGGATCAAAAATGAAAACGTCAATTTACGCTTCTGAAGCTGCAAACGCAAATTTCATCAAAGTTCACCAAAAAATGAATTTTCGACTTTGGTCCCCCAAATGACTCTAAACATCATTGAAAACATACCTATAAAAATCTTTTCTGCAAAAAAGCCTTTATTCGTGTTTTTGGATCAAAAATGAAAACGTCAATTTACGCTTCTGAAGCTGCAAACGCAAATTTCATCAAAGTTCACCAAAAAATGAATTTTCGACTTTGGTCCCCCAAATGACTCTAAACATCATTAGAAACATACCTATAAAAATCTTTTTTCAAAAAAGCCTTTATTCGTGTTTTTGGATCAAAAATGAAAACGTCAATTTACGCTTCTGAGGCTGCAAACGCAAATTTCATCAAAGTTCACCAAAAAATGAATTTTCGACTTTGGTACCCAAAATGACTCTAAACATCATTAGAAACATACCTATAAAAATCTTTTCTGCAAAAAAGCCTTTATTGGTGTTTTTTGGATCAAAAATGAAAACGTCAATTTACGCTTCTGAAGCTGCAAACGCAAATTTCATCAAAGTTCACCAAAAAATGAATTTTCGACTTTGGTCCCCCAAATGACTCTAAACATCATTAGAAACATACCAATAAAAATATTTTCTGCAAAAAAGCCTTTATTCGTGTTTTTGGATCAAAAATGAAAACGTCAATTTACGCTTCTGAAGCTGCAAACGCAAATTTCATCAAAGTTCACCAAAAAATGAATTTTCGACTTTGGTCCCCCAAATGACTCTAAACATCATTAGAAACATACCTTTGAAAATCTTTTCTGCAAAAAAGCCTTTATTCGTGTTTTTGGATCAAAAATGAAAACGTCAATTTACGCTTCTGAAGCTGCAAACGCAAATTTCACCAAAGTTCACCAAAAAATGAATTTTCGACTTTGGTACCCAAAATGACTCTAAACATCATTAGAAACATACCTATAAAAATCTTTTCTGCAAAAAAGCCTTTATTCGCGTTTTGGATCAAAAATGAAAACGTCAATTGACGAATCTGAAGCTGCAAACGCAAATTTCATCAAAGTTCACCAAAAAATGAATTTTCGACTTTGGTCCCCCAAATGACTCTAAACATCATTAGAAACATACCTTTGAAAATCTTTTCTGCAAAAAAGCCTTTATTCGTGTTTTTGGATCAAAAATGAAATCGTCAATTTACGCTTCTGAAGCTGCAAACGCAAATTTCACCAAAGTTCACCAAAAAATGAATTTTCGACTTTGGTACCCAAAATGACTCTAAACATCATTAGAAACATACCTATAAAAATCTTTTCTGCAAAAAAGCCTTTATTCGTGTTTTTTGGATCAAAAATGAAAACGTCAATTCATGCTTCTGAAGCTGCGAACGCAAATTTCATCAAAGTTCACCAAAAAATAAATTTTCGACTTTGGTCCCCCAAATGACTCTAAACATCATTAGAAACATACCAATAAAAATATTTTCTGCAAAAAAGCCTTTATTCGTGTTTTTGGATCAAAAATGAAAACGTCAATTTACGCTTCTGAAGCTGCAAACGCAAATTTCATCAAAGTTCACCAAAAAATGAATTTTCGACTTTGGTCCCCCAAATGACTCTAAACATCATTAGAAACATACCTTTGAAAATCTTTTCTGCAAAAAAGCCTTTATTCGTGTTTTTGGATCAAAAATGAAAACGTCAATTTACGCTTCTGAAGCTGCAAACGCAAATTTCACCAAAGTTCACCAAAAAATGAATTTTCGACTTTGGTACCCAAAATGACTCTAAACATCATTAGAAACAAACCTATAAAAATCTTTTCTGCAAAAAAGCCTTTATTCGTGTTTTTTGGATCCAAAAAAAACCCCGTCAATTTACGCTTCTGAAGCTGCAAACGCAAATTTCATCAAAGTTCACCAAAAAATGAATTTTCGACTTTGGTCCCCCAAATGACTCTAAACATCATTAGAAACATACCAATAAAAATATTTTCTGCAAAAAAGCCTTTATTCGTGTTTTTGGATCAAAAATGAAAACGTCAATTTACGCTTCTGAAGCTGCAAACGCAAATTTCATCAAAGTTCACCAAAAAATGAATTTTCGACTTTGGTACCCAAAATGACTCTAAACATCATTAGAAACATACCTAATAATCTTTTGTCCAAAAAAGCCTTTATTCGTGTTTTTGGATAAAAAATGAAAACGTCAATTTACGCTTCTGAAGCTGCAAACGCAAATTTCATCAAAGTTCACCAAAAAATGAATTTTCGACTTTGGTCCCCCAAATGACTCTAAACATCATTAGAAACATACCAATAAAAATATTTTCTGCAAAAAAGCCTTTATTCGTGTTTTTGGATCAAAAATGAAAACGTCAATTTACGCTTCTGAAGCTGCAAACGCAAATTTCATCAAAGTTCACCAAAAAATGAATTTTCGACTTTGGTACCCAAAATGACTCTAAACATCATTAGAAACATACCTAATAATCTTTTGTCCAAAAAAGCCTTTATTCGTGTTTTTGGATCAAAAATGAAAACGTCAATTGACGATTCTGAAGCTGCAAACGCAAATTTCATCAAAGTTCACCAAAAAATGAATTTTCGACTTTGGTCCCCCAAATGACTCTAAACATCATTAGAAACATACCTATAAAAATCTTTTCTGCAAAAAAGCCTTTATTCGTGTTTTTGGATCAAAAATGAAAACGTCAATTTACGCTTCTGAAGCTGCAAACGCAAATTTCACCAAAGTTCACCAAAAAATGAATTTTCGACTTTGGTCCCCCAAATGACTCTAAACATCATTAGAAACATACCTAATAATCTTTTGTCCAAAAAAGCCTTTATTCGTGTTTTTGGATCAAAAATGAAAACGTCAATTTACGCTTCTGAAGCTGCAAACGCAAATTTCATCAAAGTTCACCAAAAAATGAATTTTCGACTTTGGTCCCCCAAATGACTCTAAACATCATTAGAAACATACCTATAAAAATCTTTTCTGCAAAAAAGCCTTTATTCGTGTTTTTTGGATCAAAAATGAAAACGTCAATTTACGCTTCTGAAGCTGCAAACGCAAATTTCATCAAAGTTCACCAAAAAATGAATTTTCGACTTTGGTCCCCCAAATGACTCTAAACATCATTAGAAACATACCTATAAAAATCTTTTCTGCAAAAAAGCCTTTATTCGTGTTTTTTGGATCAAAAATGAAAACGTCAATTTACGCTTCTGAAGCTGCAAACGCAAATTTCATCAAAGTTCACCAAAAAATGAATTTTCGACTTTGGTCCCCAAAATGACTCTAAACATCATTAGAAACATACCAATAAAAATATTTTCTGCAAAAAAGCCTTTATTCGTGTTTTTGGATCAAAAATGAAAACGTCAATTTACGCTTCTGAAGCTGCAAACGCAAATTTCATCAAAGTTCACCAAAAAATGAATGTTCGACTTCTGTCCCCCAAATGACTCTAAACATCATTAGAAACATACCTATAAAAATCTTTTCTGCAAAAAAGCCTTCATTCGTGTTTTTGGATCAAAAATGAAAACGTCAATTTACGCTTCTGAAGCTGCAAACGCAAATTTCATCAAAGTTCACCAAAAAATGAATTTTCGACTTCTGTCCCCAAAATGACTCTAAACATCATTAGAAACATACCTATAAAAATCTTTTCTGCAATAAAGCCTTTATTCGTGTTTTTGGATCAAAAATGAAAACGTCAATTTACGCTTCTGAAGCTGCAAACGCAAATTTCATCAAAGTTCACCAAAAAATGAATTTTCGACTTTGGTCCCCCAAATGACTCTAAACATCATTAGAAACATACCTATAAAAATCTTTTCTGCAAAAAAGCCTTTATTCGCGTTTTGGATCAAAAATGAAAACGTCAATTGACGATTCTGAAGCTGCAAACGCAAATTTCATCAAAGTTCACCAAAAAATGAATTTTCGACTTTGGTCCCCCAAATGACTCTAAACATCATTAGAAACATACCTATAAAAATCTTTTCTGCAAAAAAGCCTTTATTCGCGTTTTGGATAAAAAATGAAAACGTCAATTGACGAATCTGAAGCTGCAAACGCAAATTTCATCAAAGTTCACCAAAAAATGAATTTTCGACTTTGGTCCCCCAAATGACTCTAAACATCATTAGAAACATACCTATAAAAATCTTTTTTCAAAAAAGCCTTTATTCGTGTTTTTGGATCAAAAATGAAAACGTCAATTTACGCTTCTGAGGCTGCAAACGCAAATTTCATCAAAGTTCACCAAAAAATGAATTTTCGACTTTGGTACCCAAAATGACTCTAAACATCATTAGAAACATACCTATAAAAATCTTTTCTGCAAAAAAGCCTTTATTCGTGTTTTTTGGATCAAAAATGAAAACGTCAATTTACGCTTCTGAAGCTGCAAACGCAAATTTCACCAAAGTTCACCAAAAAATGAATTTTCGACTTTGGTCCCCCAAATGACTCTAAACATCATTAGAAACATACCAATAAAAATATTTTCTGCAAAAAAGCCTTTATTCGTGTTTTTGGATCAAAAATGAAAACGTCAATTTACGCTTCTGAAGCTGCAAACGCAAATTTCATCAAAGTTCACCAAAAAATGAATTTTCGACTTTGGTCCCCCAAATGACTCTAAACATCATTAGAAACATACCTTTGAAAATCTTTTCTGCAAAAAAGCCTTTATTCGTGTTTTTGGATCAAAAATGAAAACGTCAATTTACGCTTCTGAAGCTGCAAACGCAAATTTCACCAAAGTTCACCAAAAAATGAATTTTCGACTTTGGTACCCAAAATGACTCTAAACATCATTAGAAACATACCTATAAAAATCTTTTCTGCAAAAAAGCCTTTATTCGCGTTTTGGATCAAAAATGAAAACGTCAATTGACGAATCTGAAGCTGCAAACGCAAATTTCATCAAAGTTCACCAAAAAATGAATTTTCGACTTTGGTCCCCCAAATGACTCTAAACATCATTAGAAACATACCTTTGAAAATCTTTTCTGCAAAAAAGCCTTTATTCGTGTTTTTGGATCAAAAATGAAATCGTCAATTTACGCTTCTGAAGCTGCAAACGCAAATTTCACCAAAGTTCACCAAAAAATGAATTTTCGACTTTGGTACCCAAAATGACTCTAAACATCATTAGAAACATACCTATAAAAATCTTTTCTGCAAAAAAGCCTTTATTCGTGTTTTTTGGATCAAAAATGAAAACGTCAATTTACGCTTCTGAAGCTGCAAACGCAAATTTCATCAAAGTTCACCAAAAAATGAATTTTCGACTTTGGTCCCCCAAATGACTCTAAACATCATTAGAAACATAACAATAAAAATATTTTCTGCATAAAAGCCTTTATTCGTGTTTTTGGATCAAAAATGAAAACGTCAATTTACGCTTCTGAAGCTGCAAACGCAAATTTCATCAAAGTTCACCAAAAAATGAATTTTCGACTTTGGTCCCCCAAATGACTCTAAACATCATTAGAAACATACCTTTGAAAATCTTTTCTGCAAAAAAGCCTTTATTCGTGTTTTTGGATCAAAAATGAAAACGTCAATTTACGCTTCTGAAGCTGCAAACGCAAATTTCACCAAAGTTCACCAAAAAATGAATTTTCGACTTTGGTACCCAAAATGACTCTAAACATCATTAGAAACATATCTATAAAAATCTTTTCTGCAAAAAAGCCTTTATTCGTGTTTTTTGGATCCAAAAAAAACCCCGTCAATTTACGCTTCTGAAGCTGCAAACGCAAATTTCATCAAAGTTCACCAAAAAATGAATTTTCGACTTTGGTCCCCCAAATGACTCTAAACATCATTAGAAACATACCAATAAAAATATTTTCTGCAAAAAAGCCTTTATTCGTGTTTTTGGATCAAAAATGAAAACGTCAATTTACGCTTTTGAAGCTGCTCATCAAAGTTCACCAAAAAATGAATTTTCGACTTTGGTCCCCCAAATGACTCTAAACATCATTGAAAACATACCTATAAAAATCTTTTCTGCAAAAAAGCCTTTATTCGTGTTTTTGGATCAAAAATGAAAACGTCAATTTACGCTTCTGAAGCTGCAAACGCAAATTTCATCAAAGTTCACCAAAAAATGAATTTTCGACTTTGGTCCCCCAAATGACTCTAAACATCATTAGAAACATACCTATAAAAATCTTTTTTCAAAAAAGCCTTTATTCGTGTTTTTGGATCAAAAATGAAAACGTCAATTTACGCTTCTGAGGCTGCAAACGCAAATTTCATCAAAGTTCACCAAAAAATGAATTTTCGACTTTGGTACCCAAAATGACTCTAAACATCATTAGAAACATACCTATAAAAATCTTTTCTGCAAAAAAGCCTTTATTCGTGTTTTTTGGATCAAAAATGAAAACGTCAATTTACGCTTCTGAAGCTGCAAACGCAAATTTCATCAAAGTTCACCAAAAAATGAATTTTCGACTTTGGTCCCCCAAATGACTCTAAACATCATTAGAAACATACCAATAAAAATATTTTCTGCAAAAAAGCCTTTATTCGTGTTTTTGGATCAAAAATGAAAACGTCAATTTACGCTTCTGAAGCTGCAAACGCAAATTTCATCAAAGTTCACCAAAAAATGAATTTTCGACTTTGGTCCCCCAAATGACTCTAAACATCATTAGAAACATACCTTTGAAAATCTTTTCTGCAAAAAAGCCTTTATTCGTGTTTTTGGATCAAAAATGAAAACGTCAATTTACGCTTCTGAAGCTGCAAACGCAAATTTCACCAAAGTTCACCAAAAAATGAATTTTCGACTTTGGTACCCAAAATGACTCTAAACATCATTAGAAACATACCTATAAAAATCTTTTCTGCAAAAAAGCCTTTATTCGCGTTTTGGATCAAAAATGAAAACGTCAATTGACGAATCTGAAGCTGCAAACGCAAATTTCATCAAAGTTCACCAAAAAATGAATTTTCGACTTTGGTCCCCCAAATGACTCTAAACATCATTAGAAACATACCTTTGAAAATCTTTTCTGCAAAAAAGCCTTTATTCGTGTTTTTGGATCAAAAATGAAATCGTCAATTTACGCTTCTGAAGCTGCAAACGCAAATTTCACCAAAGTTCACCAAAAAATGAATTTTCGACTTTGGTACCCAAAATGACTCTAAACATCATTAGAAACATACCTATAAAAATCTTTTCTGCAAAAAAGCCTTTATTCGTGTTTTTTGGATCAAAAATGAAAACGTCAATTTACGCTTCTGAAGCTGCAAACGCAAATTTCATCAAAGTTCACCAAAAAATGAATTTTCGACTTTGGTCCCCCAAATGACTCTAAACATCATTAGAAACATACCAATAAAAATATTTTCTGCAAAAAAGCCTTTATTCGTGTTTTTGGATCAAAAATGAAAACGTCAATTTACGCTTCTGAAGCTGCAAACGCAAATTTCATCAAAGTTCACCAAAAAATGAATTTTCGACTTTGGTCCCCCAAATGACTCTAAACATCATTAGAAACATACCTTTGAAAATCTTTTCTGCAAAAAAGCCTTTATTCGTGTTTTTGGATCAAAAATGAAAACGTCAATTTACGCTTCTGAAGCTGCAAACGCAAATTTCACCAAAGTTCACCAAAAAATGAATTTTCGACTTTGGTACCCAAAATGACTCTAAACATCATTAGAAACATACCTATAAAAATCTTTTCTGCAAAAAAGCCTTTATTCGTGTTTTTGGATCAAAAATGAAAACGTCAATTTACGCTTCTGAAGCTGCAAACGCAAATTTCATCAAAGTTCACCAAAAAATGAATTTTCGACTTTGGTACCCAAAATGACTCTAAACATCATTAGAAACATACCTAATAATCTTTTGTCCAAAAAAGCCTTTATTCGTGTTTTTGGATCAAAAATGAAAACGTCAATTTACGCTTCTGAAGCTGCAAACGCAAATTTCATCAAAGTTCACCAAAAAATGAATTTTCGACTTTGGTCCCCCAAATGACTCTAAACATCATTAGAAACATAACAATAAAAATATTTTCTGCATAAAAGCCCTTATTCGTGTTTTTGGATCAAAAATGAAAACGTCAATTTACGCTTCTGAAGCTGCAAACGCAAATTTCATCAAAGTTCACCAAAAAATGAATTTTCGACTTTGGTACCCAAAATGACTCTAAACATCATTAGAAACATACCTAATAATCTTTTGTCCAAAAAAGCCTTTATTCGTGTTTTTGGATCAAAAATGAAAACGTCAATTTACGCTTCTGAAGCTGCAAAGGCAAATTTCATCAAAGTTCACCAAAAAATGAATTTTCGACTTTGGTCCCCCAAATGACTCTAAACATCATTAGAAACATACCTATAAAAATATTTTCTGCAAAAAAGCCTTTATTCGTGTTTTTTGGATCAAAAATGAAAACGTCAATTTACGCTTCTGAAGCTGCAAACGCAAATTTCATCAAAGTTCACCAAAAAATGAATTTTCGACTTTGGTCCCCCAAATGACTCTAAACATCATTAGAAACATACCAATAAAAATATTTTCTGCAAAAAAGCCTTTATTCGTGTTTTTGGATCAAAAATGAAAACTTCAATTTACGCTTCTGAAGCTGCAAACGCAAATTTCATCAAAGTTCACCAAAAAATGAATTTTCGACTTTGGTACCCAAAATGACTCTAAACATCATTAGAAACATACCTATAAAAATCTTTTCTGCAAAAAAGCCTTTATTCGTGTTTTTGGATGAAAAATGAAAACGTCAATTTACGCTTCTGAAGCTGCAAACGCAAATTTCATCAAAGTTCACCAAAAAATGAATTTTCGACTTTGGTGCCCAAAATGACTCTAAAAATCATTAGAAACATACCTATAAAAATCTTTTGTGCAAAAAAGCCTTTATTCGTGTTTTTGGATGAAAAATGAAAACGTCAATTTACGCTTCTGAAGCTGCAAACGCAAATTTCATCAAAGTTCACCAAAAAATGAATTTTCGACTTTGGTCCCCCAAATGACTCTAAACATCATTAGAAACATACCTATAAAAATCTTTTCTGCAAAAAAGCCTTTATTCGTGTTTTTGGATCAAAAATGAAAACGTCAATTTACGCTTCTGAAGCTGCAAAGGCAAATTTCATCAAAGTTCACCAAAAAATGAATTTTCGACTTCGGTCCCCCAAATGACTCTAAACATCATTAGAAACATACCTATACAAATCTTTTCTGCAAAAAAGCCTTTATTCGTGTTTTTGGATCAAAAATGAAAACGTCAATTTACGCTTCTGAAGCTGCAAACGCAAATTTCATCAAAGTTCACCAAAAAATGAATTTTCGACTTCGGTCCCCCAAATGACTCTAAACATCATTAGAAACATACCTATACAAATCTTTTCTGCAAAAAAGCCTTTATTCGTGTTTTTGGATCAAAAATGAAAACGTCAATTTACGCTTCTGAAGCTGCAAACGCAAATTTCATCAAAGTTCACCAAAAATTGAATTTTCGACTTTGGTCCCCCAAATGACCCTAAACATCAATAGAAACATACCAATGAAAATATTTTCTGCAAAAAAGCCTTTATTCGTGTTTTTGGATCAAAAATGAAAACGTCAATTTACGCTTCTGAAGCTGCAAACGCAAATTTCATCAAAGTTCACCAAAAATTGAATTTTCGACTTTGGTCCCCCAAATGACCCTAAACATCATTAGAAACATACCAATGAAAATATTTTCTGCAAAAAAGCCTTTATTCGTGTTTTTGGATCAAAAATGAAAACGTCAATTTACGCTTCTGAAGCTGCAAACGCAAATTTCATCAAAGTTCACCAAAAATTGAATTTTCGACTTTGGTCCCCCAAATGACCCTAAACATCATTAGAAACATACCAATGAAAATATTTTCTGCAAAAAAGCCTTTATTCGTGTTTTTGGATCAAAAATGAAAACGTCAATTTACGCTTCTGAAGCTGCAAACGCAAATTTCATCAAAGTTCACCAAAAAATGAATTTTCGACTTTGGTACCCAAAATGACTCTAAACATCATTAGAAACATACCTAATAATCTTTTGTCCAAAAAAGCCTTTATTCGTGTTTTTGATCAAAAATGAAAACGTCAATTTACGCTTCTGAAGCTGCAAAGGCAAATTTCATCAAAGTTCACCAAAAAATGAATTTTCGACTTTGGTCCCCCAAATGACTCTAAACATCATTAGAAACATACCTATAAAAATCTTTTCTGCAAAAAAGCCTTTATTCGTGTTTTTGGATCAAAATGAAAACGTCAATTTACGCTTCTGAAGCTGCAAACGCAAATTTCATCAAAGTTCACCAAAAAATGAATTTTCGACGTTGGTCCCCCAAATGACTCTAAACATCATTAGAAACATACCAATAAAAATATTTTCTGCAAAAAAGCCTTTATTCGTGTTTCTGGATCAAAAACGAAAACGTCAATTTACGCTTCTGAAGCTGCAAACGCAAATTTCATCAAAGTTCACCAAAAAATGAATTTTCGACTTTGGTCCCCCAAATGACTCTAAACATCATTAGAAACATACCTATAAAAAATCTTTTCTGCAAAAATGCCTTTATTCGTGTGATTGGATCAAAAATGAAAACGTCAATTTACGCTTCTGAAGCTGCAAACGCAAATTTCATCAAAGTTCACCAAAAATGAATTTTCGACCTGTGTACCCAAAATGACTCTAAACATCATTAGAAACATACCTAATAACCTTTTGTCCAAAAAAGCCTTTATTCGTGTTTTTGGATGAAAAATGAAAACGTCAATTTACGCTTCTGAAGCTGCAAACGCAAATTTCATCAAAGTTCACCAAAAAATGAATTTTCGACTTTGGTTCCCCAAATGACTCTAAACATCATTAGAAACATACCTATACAAATCTTTTCTGCAAAAAAGCCTTTATTCGTGTTTTTGGATCAAAAATGAAAACGTCAATTTACGCTTCTGAAGCTGCAAACGCAAATTTCATCAAAGTTCACCAAAAAATGAATTTTCGACTTTGGTCCCCCAAATGACTCTAAACATCATTAGAAACATACCTATAAAAATCTTTTCTGCAAAAAAGCCTTTATTCGTGTTTTTGGATCAAAAATGAAAACGTCAATTTACGCTTCTGAAGCTGCAAACGCAAATTTCATCAAAGTTCACCAAAAAATGAATTTTCGACTTTGGTCCCCCAAATGACTCTAAACATCATTAGAAACATACCTATAAAAATCTTTTCTGCAAAAAAGCCTTTATTCGTGTTTTTTGATCAAAATGAAAACGTCAATTTACGCTTCTGAAGCTGCAAACGCAAATTTCATCAAAGTTCACCAAAAAATGAATTTTCGACGTTAGTCCCCCAAATGACTCTAAACATCATTAGAAACATACCACTAAAAATATTTTCTGCAAAAAAGCCTTTATTCGTGTTTCTGGATCAAAAACGTAAACGTCAATTTACGCTTCTGAGGCTGGAAACGCAAATTTCATCAAAGTTCACCAAAAAATGAATTTTCGACTTTGGTCCCCCAAATGACTCTAAACATCATTAGAAACATACCAATAAAAATATTTTCTGCAAAAAAGCCTTTATTCGTGTTTTTGGATCAAAAATGAAAACGTCAATTTACGCTTCTGAAGCTGCAAACGCAAATTTCATCAAAGTTCACCAAAAAATGAATTTTCGACTTTGGTCCCCCAAATGACTCTAAACATCATTAGAAACATACCAATAAAAATATTTTCTGCAAAAAAGCCTTTATTCGTGTTTTTGGATCAAAAATGAAAACGTCAATTTACGCTTCTGAAGCTGCAAACGCAAATTTCATCAAAGTTCACCAAAAAATGAATTTTCGACTTTGGTACCCAAAATGACTCTAAACATCATTAGAAACATACCTATAAAAATCTTTTCTGCAAAAAAGCCTTTATTCGTGTTTTTTGGATCCAAAAAAAAACCCGTCAATTTACGCTTCTGAAGCTGCAAACGCAAATTTCATCAAAGTTCACCAAAAAATGAATTTTCGACTTTGGTCCCCCAAATGTCTCTAAACATCATTAGAAACATACCAATAAAAATATTTTCTGCAAAAAAGCCTTTATTCGTGTTTTTGGATCAAAAATGAAAACGTCAATTTACGCTTCTGAAGCTGCAAACGCAAATCTCATCAAAGTTCACCAAAAAATGAATTTTCGACTTTGGTACCCAAAATGACTCTAAACATCATTAGAAACATACCTAATAATCTTTTGTCCAAAAAAGCCTTTATTCGTGTTTTTGGATCAAAAATGAAAACGTCAATTTACGCTTCTGAAGCTGCAAACGCAAATTTCATCAAAGTTCACCAAAAAATGAAATTTCTACTTTGGTCCCCCAAATGACTCTAAACATCATTAGAAACATACCTATAAAAATCTTTTCTGCAAAAAAGCCTTTATTCGTGTTTTTTGGATCAAAAATGGAAACGTCAATTTACGCTTCTGAAGCTGCAAACGCAAATTTCATCAAAGTTCACCAAAAAATGAATTTTCGACTTTGGTCCCCCAAATGACTCTAAACATCATTAGAAACATAACAATAAAAATATTTTCTGCAAAAAAGCCTTTATTCGTGTTTTTGGATCAAAAATGAAAACGTCAATTTACGCTTCTGAAGCTGCAAACGCAAATTTCATCAAAGTTCACCAAAAAATGAATTTTCGACTTTGGTACCCAAAATGACTCTAAACATCATTAGAAACATACCTAATAATCTTTTGTCCAAAAAAGCCTTTATTCGTGTTTTTGGATCAAAAATGAAAACGTCAATTTACGCTTCTGAAGCTGCAAAGGCAAATTTCATCAAATTTCACCAAAAAATGAATTTTCGACTTTGGTCCCCCAAATGACTCTAAACATCATTAGAAACATACCTATAAAAATATTTTCTGCAAAAAAGCCTTTATTCGTGTTTTTTGGATCAAAAATGAAAACGTCAATTTACGCTTCTGAAGCTGCAAACGCAAATTTCATCAAAGTTCACCAAAAAATGAATTTTCGACTTTGGTCCCCCAAATGACTCTAAACATCATTAGAAACATACCAATAAAAATATTTTCTGCAAAAAAGCCTTTATTCGTGTTTTTGGATCAAAAATGAAAACGTCAATTTACGCTTCTGAAGCTGCAAACGCAAATTTCATCAAAGTTCACCAAAAAATGAATTTTCGACTTTGGTACCCAAAATGACTCTAAACATCATTAGAAACATACCTAATAATCTTTTGTCCAAAAAAGCCTTTATTCGTGTTTTTGGATCAAAAATGAAAACGTCAATTTACGCTTCTGAAGCTGCAAACGCAAATTTCATCAAAGTTCACCAAAAAATGAATTTTCGACTTTGGTCCCCCAAATGACTCTAAACATCATTAGAAACATACCTATAAAAATATTTTCTGCAAAAAAGCCTTTATTCGTGTTTTTTGGATCAAAAATGAAAACGTCAATTTACGCTTCTGAAGCTGCAAACGCAAATTTCATCAAAGTTCACCAAAAAATGAATTTTCGACTTTGGTCCCCCAAATGACTCTAAACATCATTAGAAACATACCAATAAAAATATTTTTTGCAAAAAAGCCTTTATTCGTGTTTTTGGATCAAAAATGAAAACGTCAATTTACGCTTCTGAAGCTGCAAACGCAAATTTCATCAAAGTTCACCAAAAAATGAATTTTCGACTTTGGTACCCAAAATGACTCTAAACATCATTAGAAACATACCTATAAAAATCTTTTCTGCAAAAAAGTCTTTATTCGTGTTTTTGGATGAAAAATGAAAACGTCAATTTACGCTTCTGAAGCTGCAAACGCAAATTTCATCAAAGTTCACCAAAAAATGAATTTTCGACTTTGGTGCCCAAATTGACTCTAAAAATCATTAGAAACATACCTATAAAAATCTTTTCTGCAAAAAAGCCTTTATTCGTGTTTTTGGATGAAAAATGAAAACGTCAATTTACGCTTCTGAAGCTGCAAACGCAAATTTCATCAAAGTTCACCAAAAAATGAATTTTCGACTTTGGTCCCCCAAATGACTCTAAACATCATTAGAAACATACCTATAAAAATCTTTTCTGCAAAAAAGCCTTTATTCGTGTTTTTGGATCAAAAATGAAAACGTCAATTTACGCTTCTGAAGCTGCAAAGGCAAATTTCATCAAAGTTCACCAAAAAATGAATTTTCGACTTTGGTCCCCCAAATGACTCTAAACATCATTAGAAACATACCTATACAAATCTTTTCTGCAAAAAAGCCTTTATTCGTGTTTTTGGATCAAAAATGAAAACGTCAATTTACGCTTCTGAAGCTGCAAACGCAAATTTCATCAAAGTTCACCAAAAAATGAATTTTCGACTTCGGTCCCCCAAATGACTCTAAACATCATTAGAAACATACCTATACAAATCTTTTCTGCAAAAAAGCCTTTATTCGTGTTTTTGGATCAAAAATGAAAACGTCAATTTACGCTTCTGAAGCTGCAAACGCAAATTTCATCAAAGTTCACCAAAAATTGAATTTTCGACTTTGGTCCCCCAAATGACCCTAAACATCATTAGAAACATACCAATGAAAATATTTTCTGCAAAAAAGCCTTTATTCGTGTTTTTGGATCAAAAATGAAAACGTCAATTTACGCTTCTGAAGCTGCAAACGCAAATTTCATCAAAGTTCACCAAAAATTGAATTTTCGACTTTGGTCCCCCAAATGACCCTAAACATCATTAGAAACATACCAATGAAAATATTTTCTGCAAAAAAGCCTTTATTCGTGTTTTTGGATCAAAAATGAAAACGTCAATTTACGCTTCTGAAGCTGCAAACGCAAATTTCATCAAAGTTCACCAAAAAATGAATTTTCGACTTTGGTACCCAAAATGACTCTAAACATCATTAGAAACATACCTAATAATCTTTTGTCCAAAAAAGCCTTTATTCGTGTTTTTGATCAAAAATGAAAACGTCAATTTACGCTTCTGAAGCTGCAAAGGCAAATTTCATCAAAGTTCACCAAAAAATGAATTTTCGACTTCGGTCCCCCAAATGACTCTAAACATCATTAGAAACATACCTATACAAATCTTTTCTGCAAAAAAGCCTTTATTCGTGTTTTTGGATCAAAATGAAAACGTCAATTTACGCTTCTGAAGCTGCAAACGCAAATTTCATCAAAGTTCACCAAAAAATGAATTTTCGACGTTGGTCCCCCAAATGACTCTAAACATCATTAGAAACATACCAATAAAAATATTTTCTGCAAAAAAGCCTTTATTCGTGTTTCTGGATCAAAAACGAAAACGTCAATTTACGCTTCTGAAGCTGCAAAGGCAAATTTCATCAAAGTTCACCAAAAAATGAATTTTCGACTTTGGTCCCCCAAATGACTCTAAACATCATTAGAAACATACCTATAAAAATCTTTTCTGCAAAAAAGCCTTTATTCGTGTTTTTGGATCAAAAATGAAAACGTCAATTTACGCTTCTGAAGCTGCAAACGCAAATTTCATCAAAGTTCACCAAAAAATGAATTTTCGACTTTGGTCCCCCAAATGACTCTAAACATCATTAGAAACATACCTATACAAATCTTTTCTGCAAAAAAGCCTTTATTCGTGTTTTTGGATCAAAAATGAAAACGTCAATTTACGCTTCTGAAGCTGCAAACGCAAATTTCATCAAAGTTCACCAAAAAATGAATTTTCGACTTCGGTCCCCCAAATGACTCTAAACATCATTAGAAACATACCTATACAAATCTTTTCTGCAAAAAAGCCTTTATTCGTGTTTTTGGATCAAAAATGAAAACGTCAATTTACGCTTCTGAAGCTGCAAACGCAAATTTCATCAAAGTTCACCAAAAATTGAATTTTCGACTTTGGTCCCCCAAATGACCCTAAACATCATTAGAAACATACCAATGAAAATATTTTCTGCAAAAAAGCCTTTATTCGTGTTTTTGGATCAAAAATGAAAACGTCAATTTACGCTTCTGAAGCTGCAAACGCAAATTTCATCAAAGTTCACCAAAAATTGAATTTTCGACTTTGGTCCCCCAAATGACCCTAAACATCATTAGAAACATACCAATGAAAATATTTTCTGCAAAAAAGCCTTTATTCGTGTTTTTGGATCAAAAATGAAAACGTCAATTTACGCTTCTGAAGCTGCAAACGCAAATTTCATCAAAGTTCACCAAAAAATGAATTTTCGACTTTGGTACCCAAAATGACTCTAAACATCATTAGAAACATACCTAATAATCTTTTGTCCAAAAAAGCCTTTATTCGTGTTTTTGATCAAAAATGAAAACGTCAATTTACGCTTCTGAAGCTGCAAAGGCAAATTTCATCAAAGTTCACCAAAAAATGAATTTTCGACTTCGGTCCCCCAAATGACTCTAAACATCATTAGAAACATACCTATACAAATCTTTTCTGCAAAAAAGCCTTTATTCGTGTTTTTGGATCAAAATGAAAACGTCAATTTACGCTTCTGAAGCTGCAAACGCAAATTTCATCAAAGTTCACCAAAAAATGAATTTTCGACGTTGGTCCCCCAAATGACTCTAAACATCATTAGAAACATACCAATAAAAATATTTTCTGCAAAAAAGCCTTTATTCGTGTTTCTGGATCAAAAACGAAAACGTCAATTTACGCTTCTGAAGCTGCAAACGCAAATTTCATCAAAGTTCACCAAAAAATGAATTTTCGACTTTGGTCCCCCAAATGACTCTAAACATCATTAGAAACATACCTATAAAAAATCTTTTCTGCAAAAATGCCTTTATTCGTGTGATTGGATCAAAAATGAAAACGTCAATTTACGCTTCTGAAGCTGCAAACGCAAATTTCATCAAAGTTCACCAAAAATGAATTTTCGACCTGTGTACCCAAAATGACTCTAAACATCATTAGAAACATACCTAATAACCTTTTGTCCAAAAAAGCCTTTATTCGTGTTTTTGGATGAAAAATGAAAACGTCAATTTACGCTTCTGAAGCTGCAAACGCAAATTTCATCAAAGTTCACCAAAATATGAATTTTCGACTTTGGTTCCCCAAATGACTCTAAACATCATTAGAAACATACCTATACAAATCTTTTCTGCAAAAAAGCCTTTATTCGTGTTTTTGGATCAAAAATGAAAACGTCAATTTACGCTTCTGAAGCTGCAAACGCAAATTTCATCAAAGTTCACCAAAAAATGAATTTTCGACTTTGGTCCCCCAAATGACTCTAAACATCATTAGAAACATACCTATAAAAATCTTTTCTGCAAAAAAGCCTTTATTCGTGTTTTTGGATCAAAAATGAAAACGTCAATTTACGCTTCTGAAGCTGCAAACGCAAATTTCATCAAAGTTCACCAAAAAATGAATTTTCGACTTTGGTCCCCCAAATGACTCTAAACATCATTAGAAACATACCTATAAAAATCTTTTCTGCAAAAAAGCCTTTATTCGTGTTTTTTGATCAAAATGAAAACGTCAATTTACGCTTCTGAAGCTGCAAACGCAAATTTCATCAAAGTTCACCAAAAAATGAATTTTCGACGTTGGTCCCCCAAATGACTCTAAACATCATTAGAAACATACCACTAAAAATATTTTCTGCAAAAAAGCCTTTATTCGTGTTTCTGGATCAAAAATGAAAACGTCAATTTACGCTTCTGAAGCTGCAAACGCAAATTTCATCAAAGTTCACCAAAAAATGAATTTTCGACTTTGGTTCCCCAAATGACTCTAAACATCATTAGAAACATACCTATACAAATCTTTTCTGCAAAAAAGCCTTTATTCGTGTTTTTGGATCAAAAATGAAAACGTCAATTTACGCTTCTGAAGCTGCAAACGCAAATTTCATCAAAGTTCACCAAAAAATGAATTTTCGACTTTGGTCCCCCAAATGACTCTAAACATCATTAGAAACATACCTATAAAAATCTTTTCTGCAAAAAAGCCTTTATTCGTGTTTTTGGATCAAAAATGAAAACGTCAATTTACGCTTCTGAAGCTGCAAACGCAAATTTCATCAAAGTTCACCAAAAAATGAATTTTCGACTTTGGTCCCCCAAATGACTCTAAACATCATTAGAAACATACCTATAAAAATCTTTTCTGCAAAAAAGCCTTTATTCGTGTTTTTTGATCAAAATGAAAACGTCAATTTACGCTTCTGAAGCTGCAAACGCAAATTTCATCAAAGTTCACCAAAAAATGAATTTTCGACGTTGGTCCCCCAAATGACTCTAAACATCATTAGAAACATACCACTAAAAATATTTTCTGCAAAAAAGCCTTTATTCGTGTTTCTGGATCAAAAACGAAAACGTCAATTTACGCTTCTGAGGCTGGAAACGCAAATTTCATCAAAGTTCACCAAAAAATGAATTTTCGACTTTGGTCCCCCAAATGACTCTAAACATCATTAGAAACATACCTAATAATCTTTTGTCCAAAAAAGCCTTTATTCGTGTTTTTGGATCAAAAATGAAAACGTCAATTTACGCTTCTGAAGCTGCAAACGCAAATTTCATCAAAGTTCACCAAAAAATGAATTTTCGACTTTGGTCCCCCAAATGACTCTAAACATCATTAGAAACATACCTATAAAAATCTTTTCTGCAAAAAAGCCTTTATTCGTGTTTTTGGATCAAAAATGAAAACGTCAATTTACGCTTCTGAAGCTGCAAACGCAAATTTCATCAAAGTTCACCAACAAATGAATTTTCGACTTTGGTCCCCCAAATGACTCTAAACATCATTAGAAACATACCTATAAAAATCTTTTCTGCAAAAAAGCCTTTATTCGTGTTTTTGGATCAAAATGAAAACGTCAATTTACGCTTCTGAAGCTGCAAACGCAAATTTCATCAAAGTTCACCAAAAAATGAATTTTCGACGTTGGTCCCCCAAATGACTCTAAACATCATTAGAAACATACCACTAAAAATATTTTCTGCAAAAAAGCCTTTATTCGTGTTTCTGGATCAAAAACGAAAACGTCAATTTACGCTTCTGAGGCTGGAAACGCAAATTTCATCAAAGTTCACCAAAAAATGAATTTTCGACTTTGGTCCCCCAAATGACTCTAAACATCATTAGAAACATACCTATAAAAATCTTTTCTGCAAAAAAGCCTTTATTCGTGTTTTTGGATCAAAAATGAAAACGTCAATTTACGCTTCTGAAGCTGCAAACGCAAATTTCATCAAAGTTCACCAAAAAATGAATTTTCGACTTTGGTCCCCCAAATGACTCTAAACATCATTAGAAACATACCTAATAACCTTTTGTCCAAAAAAGCCTTTATTCGTGTTTTTGGATCAAAAATGAAAACGTCAATTTACGCTTCTGAAGCTGCAAACGCAAATTTCATCAAAGTTCACCAAAAAATGAATTTTCGACTTTGGTCCCCCAAATGACTCTAAACATCATTAGAAACATACCTATAAAAATCTTTTCTGCAAAAAAGCCTTTATTCGTGTTTTTGGATCAAAAATGAAAACGTCAATTTACGCTTCTGAAGCTGCAAACGCAAATTTCATCAAAGTTCACCAACAAATGAATTTTCGACTTTGGTCCCCCAAATGACTCTAAACATCATTAGAAACATACCTATAAAAATCTTTTCTGCAAAAAAGCCTTTATTCGTGTTTTTTGATCAAAATGAAAACGTCAATTTACGCTTCTGAAGCTGCAAACGCAAATTTCATCAAAGTTCACCAAAAAATGAATTTTCGACGTTGGTCCCCCAAATGACTCTAAACATCATTAGAAACATACCACTAAAAATATTTTCTGCAAAAAAGCCTTTATTCGTGTTTCTGGATCAAAAACGAAAACGTCAATTTACGCTTCTGAGGCTGGAAACGCAAATTTCATCAAAGTTCACCAAAAAATGAATTTTCGACTTTGGTCCCCCAAATGACTCTAAACATCATTAGAAACATACCAATAAAAATATTTTCTGCAAAAAAGCCTTTATTCGTGTTTTTGGATCAAAAATGAAAACGTCAATTTACGCTTCTGAAGCTGCAAACGCAAATTTCATCAAAGTTCACCAAAAAATGAATTTTCGACTTTGGTACCCAAAATGACTCTAAACATCATTATAAACATACCTAATAATCTTTTCTCCAAAAAAGCCTTTATTCGTGTTTTTGGATCAAAAATGAAAACGTCAATTTACGCTTCTGAAGCTGCAAACGCAAATTTCATCAAAGTTCACCAAAAAATGAATTTTCGACTTTGGTACCCAAAATGACTCTAAACATCATTAGAAACATACCTAATAATCTTTTGTCCAAAAAAGCCTTTATTCGTGTTTTTGGATCAAAAATGAAAACGTCAATTTACGCTTCTGAAGCTGCAAACGCAAATTTCATCAAAGTTCACCAAAAAATGAATTTTCGACCTGTGTACCCAAAATGACTCTAAACATCATTAGAAACATACCTAATAATCTTTTGTCCAAAAAAGCCTTTATTCGTGTTTTTGGATGAAAAATGAAAACGTCAATTTACGCTTCTGAAGCTGCAAACGCAAATTTCATCAAAGTTCACCAAAAAATGAATTTTCGACTTTGGTTCCCCAAATGACTCTTAACATCATTAGAAACATACCTATAAAAAAATGTTCTGCAAAAAAGCCTTTATTCGTGTTTTTGGATCAAAAATGAAAACGTCAATTTACGCTCCTGAAGCTGCAAATGCAAATTTCATCAAAGTTCACCAAAAAATGAATTTTCGACTTTGGTCCCCCAAATGACTCTAAACATCATTAGAAACATACCTATAAAAATCTTTTCTGCAAAAAAGCCTTTATTCGTGTTTTTTTATCAAAATGAAAACGTCAATTTACGCTTCTGAAGCTGCAAACGCAAATTTCATCAAAGTTCACCAAAAAATGAATTTTCGACGTTGGTCCCCCAAATGACTCTAAACATCATTAGAAACATACCAATAAAAATATTTTCTGCAAAAAAGCCTTTATTCGTGTTTTTGGATCACAAACGAAAACGTCAATTTACGCTTCTGAAGCTGCAAACGCAAATTTCATCAAAGTTCACCAAAAAATGAATTTTCGACTTTGGTCCCCCAAATGACTCTAAACATCATTAGAAACATACCTATAAAAAATATTTTCTGCAAAAAAGCCTTTATTCGTGTGTTTGGATCAAAAATGAAAACGTCAATTTACGCTTCTGAAGCTGCAAACGCAAATTTCATCAAAGTTCACCAAAAATGAATTTTCGACCTGTGTACCCAAAATGACTCTAATCATCATTAGAAACATACCTAATAACCTTTTGTCCAAAAAAGCCTTTATTCGTGTTTTTGGATGAAAAATGAAAACGTCAATTTACGCTTCTGAAGCTGCAAACGCAAATTTCATCAAAGTTCACCAAAAAATGAATTTTCGACTTTGGTTCCCCAAATGACTCTTAACATCATTAGAAACATACCTATAAAAAAATTTTCTGCAAAAAAGCCTTTATTCGTGTTTTTAGATCAAAAATGAAAACGTCAATTTACGCTTCTGAAGCTGCAAACGCAAATTTCATCAAAGTTCACCAAAAAATGAATTTTCGACTTTGGTCCCCCAAATGACCCTAAACATCATTAGAAACATACCAATAAAAATATTTTCTGCAAAAAAGCCTTTATTCGTGTTTTTGGATCAAAAATGAAAACGTCAATTTACGCTTCTGAAGCTGCAAACGCAAATTTCATCAAAGTTCACCAAAAAATGAATTTTCGACTTTGGTACCCAAAATGACTCTAAACATCATTAGAAACATACCTAATAATCTTT
This sequence comes from Gibbula magus, assembly GCA_936450465.1. Classification (NCBI taxonomy): domain Eukaryota; kingdom Metazoa; phylum Mollusca; class Gastropoda; order Trochida; family Trochidae; genus Gibbula; species Gibbula magus. The sequence goes on along the minus strand of OW388292.1, from coordinate 89,290,186 downwards.
TGTCCAAAAAAGCCTTTATTCGTGTTTTTGATCAAAAATGAAAACGTCAATTTACGCTTCTGAAGCTGCAAACGCAAATTTCATCAAAGTTCACCAAAAAATGAATTTTCGACTTTGGTACCCAAAATGACTCTAAACATCATTAGAAACATACCTAATAATCTTTTGTCCAAAAAAGCCTTTATTCGTGTTTTTGATCAAAAAGAAAACGTCAATTTACGCTTCTGAAGCTGCAAAGGCAAATTTCATCAAAGTTCACCAAAAAATGAATTTTCGACTTTGGTCCCCCAAATGACTCTAAATATCATTAGAAACATACCTATAAAAATATTTTCTGCAAAAAAGCCTTTATTCGTGTTTTTTGGATCAAAACTGAAAACGTCAATTTACGCTTCTGAAGCTGCAAACGCAAATTTCATCAAAGTTCACCAAAAAATGAATTTTCGACTTTGGTCCCCCAAATGACTCTAAACATCATTAGAAACATACCAATAAAAATATTTTCTGCAAAAAAGCCTTTATTCGTGTTTTTGGATCAAAAATGAAAACGTCAATTTACGCTTCTGAAGCTGCAAACGCAAATTTCATCAAAGTTCACCAAAAAATGAATTTTCGACTTTGGTCCCCCAAATGACTCTAAACATCATTAGAAACATACCTATTAAAATATTTTCTGCAAAAAAGCCTTTATTCGTGTTTTTTGGATCAAAACTGAAAACGTCAATTTACGCTTCTGAAGCTGCAAACGCAAATTTCATCAAAGTTCACCAAAAAATGAATTTTCGACTTTGGTCCCCCAAATGACTCTAAACATCATTAGAAACATACCTATAAAAATATTTTCTGCAAAAAAGCCTTTATTCGTGTTTTTTGGATCAAAACTGAAAACGTCAATTTACGCTTCTGAAGCTGCAAACGCAAATTTCATCAAAGTTCACCAAAAAATGAACTTTAGACTTTGGTCCCCCAAATGACTCTAAACATCATTAGAAACATACCAATAAAAATATTTTCTGCAAAAAAGCCTTTATTCGTGTTTTTGGATCAAAAATGAAAATCCAATTTACGCTTCTGAAGCTGCAAACGCAAATTTCATCAAAGTTCACCAAAAAATGAATTTTCGACTTTGGTACCCAAAATGACTCTAAACATCATTAGAAACATACCTAATAATCTTTTGTCCAAAAAAGCCTTTATTCGTGTTTTTGGATCAAAAATGAAAACGTCAATTTACGCTTCTGAAGCTGCAAACGCAAATTTCATCAAAGTTCACCAAAAAATGAATTTTCGACTTTGGTACCCAAAATGACTCTAAACATCATTAGAAACATACCTAATAATCTTTTGTCCAAAAAAGCCTTTATTCGTGTTTTTGATCAAAAATGAAAACGTCAATTTACGCTTCTGAAGCTGCAAAGGCAAATTTCATCAAAGTTCACCAAAAAATGAATTTTCGACTTTGGTCCCCCAAATGACTCTAAACATCATTAGAAACATACCAATAAAAATATTTTCTGCAAAAAAGCCTTTATTCATGTTTTTGGATCAAAAATGAAAACGTCAATTTACGCTTCTGAAGCTGCAAACGCAAATTTCATCAAAGTTCACCAAAAAATGAATTTTCGACTTTGGTACCCAAAATGACTCTAAACATCATTAGAAACATACCTAATAATCTTTTGTCCAAAAAAGCCTTTATTCGTGTTTTTGGATCAAAAATGAAAACGTCAATTTACGCTTCTGAAGCTGCAAACGCAAATTTCATCAAAGTTCACCAAAAAATGAATTTTCGACCTGTGTACCCAAAATGACTCTAAACATCATTAGAAACATACCTAATAACCTTTTGTCCAAAAAAGCCTTTATTCGTGTTTTTGGATGAAAAATGAAAACGTCAATTTACGCTTCTGAAGCTGCAAACGCAAATTTCATCAAAGTTCACCAAAAAATGAATTTTCGACTTTGGTACCCAAAATGACTCTAAACATCATTAGAAACATACCTAATAATCTTTTGTCCAAAAAAGCCTTTATTCGTGTTTTTGATCAAAAATGAAAACGTCAATTTACGCTTCTGAAGCTGCAAAGGCAAATTTCATCAAAGTTCACCAAAAAATGAATTTTCGACTTTGGTCTCCCAAATGACTCTAAACATCATTAGAAACATACCTATAAAAATATTTTCTGCAAAAAAGCCTTTATTCGTGTTTTTTGGATTAAAACTGAAAACGTCAATTTACGCTTCTGAAGCTGCAAACGCAAATTTCATCAAAGTTCACCAAAAAATGAATTTTCGACTTTGGTCCCCCAAATGACTCTAAACATCATTAGAAACATACCTATAAAAATATTTTCTGCAAAAAAGCCTTTATTCGTGTTTTTGGATCAAAAATGAAAACGTCAATTTACGCTTCTGAAGCTGCAAACGCAAATTTCATCAAAGTTCACCAAAAAATGAATTTTCGACTTTGGTCCCCCAAAATGACTCTAAACATCATTAGAAACATACCTAAAAATCTTTTGTCCAAAAAAGCCTTTATTCGTGTTTTTGGATCAAAAATGAAAACGTCAATTTACGCTTCTGAAGCTGCAAACGCAAATTTCATCAAAGTTCACCAAAAAATGAATTTTCGACTTTGGTACCCAAAATGACTCTAAACATCATTAGAAACATACCTAATAATCTTTTGTCCAAAAAAGCCTTTATTCGTGTTTTTGATCAAAAATGAAAACGTCAATTTACGCTTCTGAAGCTGCAAAGGCAAATTTCATCAAAGTTCACCAAAAAATGAATTTTCGACTTTGGTCCCCCAAATGACTCTAAACATCATTAGAAACATACCTATAAAAATATTTTCTGCAAAAAAGCCTTTATTCGTGTTTTTGGATCAAAAATGAAAACGTCAATTTACGCTTCTGAAGCTGCAAACGCAAATTTCATCAAAGTTCACCAAAAAATGAATTTTCGACTTTGGTCCCCCAAATGACTCTAAACATCATTAGAAACATACCAATAAAAATATTTTCTGCAAAAAAGCCTTTATTCGTGTTTTTGGATCAAAAATGAAAACGTCAATTTACGCTTCTGAAGCTGCAAACGCAAATTTCATCAAAGTTCACCAAAAAATGAATTTTCGACTTTGGTACCCAAAATGACTCTAAACATCATTAGAAACATACCTAATAATCTTTTGTCCAAAAAAGCCTTTATTCGTGTTTTTGGATCAAAAATGAAAACGTCAATTTACGCTTCTGAAGCTGCAAACGCAAATTTCATCAAAGTTCACCAAAAAATGAATTTTCGACTTTGGTCCCCCAAATGACTCTAAACATCATTAGAAACATAACAATAAAAATATTTTCTGCAAAAAAGCCTTTATTCGTGTTTTTGGATCAAAAATGAAAACGTCAATTTACGCTTCTGAAGCTGCAAACGCAAATTTCATCAAAGTTCACCAAAAAATGAATTTTCGACCTGTGTACCCAAAATGACTCTAAACATCATTAGAAACATACCTAATAACCTTTTGTCCAAAAAAGCCTTTATTCGTGTTTTTGGATGAAAAGTGAAAACGTCAGTTTACGCTTCTGAAGCTGCAAACGCAAATTTCATCAAAGTTCACCAAAAAATGAATTTTCGACTTTGGTTCCCCAAATGACTCTTAACATCATTAGAAACATACCTATAAAAAAATGTTCTGCAAAAAAGCCTTTATTCGTGTTTTTGGATCAAAAATGAAAACGTCAATTTACGCTCCTGAAGCTGCAAACGCAAATTTCATCAAAGTTCACCAAAAAATGAATTTTCGACTTTGGTCCCCCAAATGACTCTAAACATCATTAGAAACATACCTATAAAAATCTTTTTTCAAAAAAGCCTTTATTCGTGTTTTTGGATCAAAAATGAAAACGTCAATTTACGCTTCTGAAGCTGCAAACGCAAATTTCATCAAAGTTCACCAAAAAATGAATTTTCGACTTTGGTCCCCCAAATGACTCTAAACATCATTAGAAACATACCTATAAAAATCTTTTCTGCAAAAAACCCTTTATTCGTGTTTTTTGATCAAAATGAAAACGTCAATTTACGCTTCTGAAGCTGCAAACGCAAATTTTATCAAAGTTCAACAAAAAATGATTTTTCGACGTTGGTCCCCAAAATTACTCTAAACATCATTAGAAACATACCAATAAAAATATTTTCTGCAAAAAATCCTTTATTCGTGTTTTTGGATCACAAACGAAAACGTCAATTTACGCTTCTGAAGCTGCAAACGCAAATTTCATCAAAGTTCACCAAAAAATGAAAATTTCGACTTTGGTCCCCCAAATGACTCTAAACATCATTAGAAACATACCTATAAAAAATCTTTTCTGCAAAAAAGCCTTTATTCGTGTGTTTGGATCAAAAATGAAAACGTCAATTTACGCTTCTGAAGCTGCAAACGCAAATTTCATCAAAGTTCACCAAAAATGAATTTTCGACCTGTGTACCCAAAATGACTCTAAACATCATTAGAAACATACCTAATAACCTTTTGTCCAAAAAAGCCTTTATTCGTGTTTTTGGATGAAAAATGAAAACGTCAATTTACGCTTCTGAAGCTGCAAACGCAAATTTCATCAAAGTTCACCAAAAAATGAATTTTCGACTTTGGCCCCCCAAATGACCCTAAACATCATTAGAAACATACCAATAAAAATATTTTCTGCAAAAAAGCCTTTATTCGTGTTTTTGGATCAAAAATGAAAACGTCAATTTACGCTTCTGAAGCTGCAAACGCAAATTTCATCAAAGTTCACCAAAAAATGAATTTTCGACTTTGGTCCCCCAAATGACCCTAAACATCATAAGAAACATACCAATAAAAATATTTTCTGCAAAAAAGCCTTTATTCGTGTTTTTGGATCAAAAATGAAAACGTCAATTTACGCTTCTGAAGCTGCAAACGCAAATTTCATCAAAGTTCACCAAAAAATGAATTTTCGACTTTGGTACCCAAAATGACTCTAAACATCATTAGAAACATACCTAATAATCTTTTGTCCAAAAAAGCCTTTATTCGTGTTTTTGATCAAAAATGAAAACGTCAATTTACGCTTCTGAAGCTGCAAAGGCAAATTTCATCAAAGTTCACCAAAAAATGAATTTTCGACTTTGGTCCCCCAAATGACTCTAAACATCATTAGAAACATACCAATAAAAATATTTTCTGCAAAAAAGCCTTTATTCGTGTTTTTGGATCAAAAATGAAAACGTCAATTTACGCTTCTGAAGCTGCAAACGCAAATTTCATCAAAGTTCACCAAAAAATGAATTTTCGACTTTGGTACCCAAAATGACTCTAAACATCATTAGAAACATACCTAATAATCTTTTGTCCAAAAAAGCCTTTATTCGTGTTTTTGATCAAAAATGAAAACGTCAATTTACGCTTCTGAAGCTGCAAAGGCAAATTTCATCAAAGTTTACCAAAAAATGAATTTTCGACTTTGGTCCCCCAAATGACTCTAAACATCATTAGAAACATACCTATAAAAATATTTTCTGCAAAAAAGCCTTTATTCGTGTTTTTTGGATCAAAAATGAAAACGTCAATTTACGCTTCTGAAGCTGCAAACGCAAATTTCATCAAAGTTCACCAAAAAATGAATTTTCGACTTTGGTACCCAAAATGACTCTAAACATCATTAGAAACATACCTAATAATCTTTTGTCCAAAAAAGCCTTTATTCGTGTTTTTGATCAAAAATGAAAACGTCAATTTACGCTTCTGAAGCTGCAAAGGCAAATTTCATCAAAGTTCACCAAAAAATGAATTTTCGACTTTGGTCCCCCAAATGACTCTAAACATCATTAGAAACATACCTATAAAAATATTTTCTGCAAAAAAGCCTTTATTCGTGTTTTTTGGATCAAAAATGAAAACGTCAATTTACGCTTCTGAAGCTGCAAAGGCAAATTTCATCAAAGTTCACCAAAAAATGAATTTTCGACTTTGGTCCCCCAAATGACTCTAAACATCATTCGAAACATACCAATAAAAATATTTTCTGCAAAAAAGCCTTTATTCGTGTTTTTGGATCAAAAATGAAAACGTCAATTTACGCTTCTGAAGCTGCAAACGCAAATTTCATCAAAGTTCACCAAAAAATGAATTTTCGACTTTGGTACCCAAAATGACTCTAAACATCATTAGAAACATACCTAATAATCTTTTGTCCAAAAAAGCCTTTATTCGTGTTTTTGATCAAAAATGAAAACGTCAATTTACGCTTCTGAAGCTGCAAAGGCAAATTTCATCAAAGTTTACCAAAAAATGAATTTTCGACTTTGGTCCCCCAAATGACTCTAAACATCATTAGAAACATACCTATAAAAATATTTTCTGCAAAAAAGCCTTTATTCGTGTTTTTTGGATCAAAAATGAAAACGTCAATTTACGCTTCTGAAGCTGCAAACGCAAATTTCATCAAAGTTCACCAAAAAATGAATTTTCGACTTAGGTACCCAAAATGACTCTAAACATCATTAGAAACATACCTAATAATATTTTGTCCAAAAAAGCCTTTATTCGTGTTTTTGGATCAAAAATGAAAACGTCAATTTACGCTTCTGAAGCTGCAAACGCAAATTTCATCAAAGTTCACCAAAAAATGAATTTTCGACCTGTGTACCCAAAATGACTCTAAACATCATTAGAAACATACCTAATAACCTTTTGTCCAAAAAAGCCTTTATTCGTGTTTTTGGATGAAAAATGAAAACGTCAATTTACGCTTCTGAAGCTGCAAACGCAAATTTCATCAAAGTTCACCAAAAAATGAATTTTCGACTTTGGTTCCCCAAATGACTCTTAACATCATTAGAAACATACCTATAAAAAATGTTCTTCAAAAAAGCCTTTATTCGTGTTTTTGGATCAAAAATGAAAACGTCAATTTACGCTCCTGAAGCTGCAAACGCAAATTTCATCAAAGTTCACCAAAAAAGGAATTTTCGACTTTGGTCCCCCAAATGACTCTAAACATCATTAGAAACATACCACTAAAAATATTTTCTGCAAAAAAGCCTTTATTCGTGTTTTTGGATCAAAAATGAAAACGTCAATTTACGCTTCTGAAGCTGCAAACGCAAATTTCATCAAAGTTCACCAAAAAATGAATTTTCGACTTTGGTACCCAAATGACTCTAAACATCATTAGAAACATACCTAATAATCTTTTGTCCAAAAAAGCCTTTATTCGTGTTTTTGATCAAAAATGAAAACGTCAATTTACGCTTCTGAAGCTGCAAACGCAAATTTCATCAAAGTTCACCAAAAATGAATTTTCGACTTTGGTCCCCCAAATGACTCTATACTTCATTAGAAACATACCTATAAAAATCTTTTCTGCAAAAAAGCCTTTATTCGTGTTTTTGGATCAAACATGAAAACGTCAATTTACGCTTCTGAAGCTTCAAACGCAAATTTCATCAAAGTTCACCAAAAAATGAATTTTCGACTTTGGTCCCCCAAATGACTCTAAACATCATTAGAAACATACCTATAAAAATCTTTTCTGCAAAAAAGCCTTTATTCGTGTTTTTGGATCAAAAATGAAAACGTCAATTTACGCTTCTGAAGCTGCAAACGCAAATTTCATCAAAGTTCACCAAAAAATGAATTTTCGACTTTGGTCCCCCAAATGACTCTAAACATCATTAGAAACATACCTATAAAAATCTTTTCTGCAAAAAGCCTTTATTCGTGTTTTTGGATCAAAAATGAAAACGTCAATTTACGCTTCTGAAGCTGCAAACGCAAATTTCATCAAAGTTCACCAAAAAATGAATTTTCGACTTTGGTACCCAAAATGACTCTAAACATCATTAGAAACATACCTAATGATCTTTTGTCCAAAAAAGCCTTTATTCGTGTTTTTGATCAAAAATGAAAACGTCAATTTACGCTTCTGAAGCTGCAAACGCAAATTTCATCAAAGTTCACCAAAAATGAATTTTCGACTTTGGTACCCAAAATGACTCTTAACATCATTAGAAACATACCTAATAATCTTTTGTCCAAAAAAGCCTTTATTCGTGTTTTTGGATCACAAATGAAACGTCAATTTACGCTTCTGAAGCTGCAAACGCAAATTTCATCAAAGTTCACCAAAAAATGAATTTTCGACTTTGGTACCCAAAATGACTCTAAACATCATTAGAAACATACCTAATAATCTTTTGTCCAAAAAAGCCTTTATTCGTGTTTTTGATCAAAAATGAAAACGTCAATTTACGCTTCTGAAGCTGCAAACGCAAATTTCATCAAAGTTCACCAAAAAATGAATGTTCGACTTTGGTCCCCCAAATGACTCTATACATCATTAGAAACATACCTATAAAAATCTTTTCTGCAAAAAAGCCTTTATTCGTGTTTTGGATCAAAAATGAAAACGTCAATTTACGCTTCTGAAGCTTCAAACGCAAATTTCATCAAAGTTCACCAAAAAATGAATTTTCGACTTTGGTCCCCCAAATGACTCTAAACATCATTAGAAACATACCTATAAAAATCTTTTCTGCAAAAAAGCCTTTATTCGTGTTTTTGAATGAAAAATGAAAACGTCAATTTACGCTTTTTGAAGCTGCAAACGCAAATTTCATCAAAGTTCACCAAAAAATAAATTTTCGACTTTGGTCCCCCAAATGACTCTAAACATCATTAGGATCATACCTATAAAAATCTTTTCTGCAAAAAAGCCTTTATTCGTGTTTTTGGATGAAAAATGAAAACGTCAATTTACGCTTCTGAAGCTGCAAACGCAAATTTCATCAAAGTTCACCAAAATATGAATTTTCGACTTTGGTACCCAAAATGACTCTTAACATCATTAGAAACATACCTAATAATCTTTTGTACAAAAAAAGCCTTTATTCGTGTTTTTGGATCAAAAATGAAAACGTCAATTTACGCTTCTGAAGCTGCAAACGCAAATTTCATCAAAGTTCACCAAAAAATGAATTTTCGACTTTGGTACCAAAAATGACTCTAAACATCATTAGAAACATACCTAATAATCTTTTGTGCAAAAAAGCCTTTATTCGTGTTTTTGATCAAAAATGAAAACGTCAATTTACGCTTCTGAAGCTGCAAACGCAAATTTCATCAAAGTTCACCAAAAAATGAATTTTCGACTTTGGTCGACCAAATGACTCTAAACATCATTAGAAACATACCTATAAAAATATTTTCTGCAAAAAAGCCTTTATTCGTGTTTTTGGATCAAACATGAAAACGTCAATTTACGCTTCTGAAGCTTCAAACGCAAATTTCATCAAAGTTCACCAAAAAATGAATTTTCGACTTTGGTCCCCCAAATGACTCTAAACATCATTAGAAACATACCTATAAAAATCTTTTCTGCAAAAAAGCCTTTATTCGTGTTTTTGGATCAAAAATGAAAACGTCAATTTACGCTTCTGAAGCTGCAAACGCAAATTTCATCAAAGTTCACCAAAAAATGAATTTTCGACTTTGGTCCCCCAAATGACTCTAAACATCATTAGAAACATACCTATAAAAATCTTTACTGCAAAAAGCCTTTATTCGTGTTTTTGGATCAAAAATGAAAACGTCAATTTACGCTTCTGAAGCTGCAAACGCAAATTTCATCAAAGTTCACCAAAAAATGAATTTTCGACTTTGGTACCCAAAATGACTCTAAACATCATTAGAAACATACCTAATGATCTTTTGTCCAAAAAAGCCTTTATTCGTGTTTTTGATCAAAAATGAAAACGTCAATTTACGCTTCTGAAGCTGCAAACGCAAATTTCATCAAAGTTCACCAAAAATGAATTTTCGACTTTGGTACCCAAAATGACTCTTAACATCATTAGAAACATACCTAATAATCTTTTGTCCAAAAAAGCCTTTATTCGTGTTTTTGGATCAAAAATGAAACGTCAATTTACGCTTCTGAAGCTGCAAACGCAAATTTCATCAAAGTTCACCAAAAAATGAATTTTCGACTTTGGTACCCAAAATGACTCTAAACATCATTAGAAACATACCTAATAATCTTTTGTCCAAAAAAGCCTTTATTCGTGTTTTTGATCAAAAATGAAAACGTCAATTTACGCTTCTGAAGCTGCAAACGCAAATTTCATCAAAGTTCACCAAAAAATGAATGTTCGACTTTGGTCCCCCAAATGACTCTATACATCATTAGAAACATACCTATAAAAATCTTTTCTGCAAAAAAGCCTTTATTCGTGTTTTTGAATGAAAAATGAAAACGTCAATTTACGCTTTTTGAAGCTGCAAACGCAAATTTCATCAAAGTTCACCAAAAAATAAATTTTCGACTTTGGTCCCCCAAATGACTCTAAACATCATTAGGATCATACCTATAAAAATCTTTTCTGCAAAAAAGCCTTTATTCGTGTTTTTGGATGAAAAATGAAAACGTCAATTTACGCTTCTGAAGCTGCAAACGCAAATTTCATCAAAGTTCACCAAAATATGAATTTTCGACTTTGGTACCCAAAATGACTCTTAACATCATTAGAAACATACCTAATAATCTTTTGTACAAAAAAAGCCTTTATTCGTGTTTTTGGATCAAAAATGAAAACGTCAATTTACGCTTCTGAAGCTGCAAACGCAAATTTCATCAAAGTTCACCAAAAAATGAATTTTCGACTTTGGTACCAAAAATGACTCTAAACATCATTAGAAACATACCTAATAATCTTTTGTGCAAAAAAGCCTTTATTCGTGTTTTTGATCAAAAATGAAAACGTCAATTTACGCTTCTGAAGCTGCAAACGCAAATTTCATCAAAGTTCACCAAAAAATGAATTTTCGACTTTGGTCGACCAAATGACTCTAAACATCATTAGAAACATACCTATAAAAATATTTTCTGCAAAAAAGCCTTTATTCGTGTTTTTGGATCAAACATGAAAACGTCAATTTACGCTTCTGAAGCTTCAAACGCAAATTTCATCAAAGTTCACCAAAAAATGAATTTTCGACTTTGGTCCCCCAAATGACTCTAAACATCATTAGAAACATACCTATAAAAATCTTTTCTGCAAAAAAGCCTTTATTCGTGTTTTTGGATCAAAAATGAAAACGTCAATTTACGCTTCTGAAGCTGCAAACGCAAATTTCATCAAAGTTCACCAAAAATGAATTTTCGACTTTGGTACCCAAAATGACTCTAAACATCATTAGAAACATACCTAATGATCTTTTGTCCAAAAAAGCCTTTATTCGTGTTTTTGATCAAAAATGCAAACGTCAATTTACGCTTCTGAAGCTGCAAACGCAAATTTCATCAAAGTTCACCAAAAATGAATTTTCGACTTTGGTACCCAAAATGACTCTTAACATCATTAGAAACATACCTAATAATCTTTTGTCCAAAAAAGCCTTTATTCGTGTTTTTGGATCAAAAATGAAACGTCAATTTACGCTTCTGAAGCTGCAAACGCAAATTTCATCAAAGTTCACCAAAAAATGAATTTTCGACTTTGGTACCCAAAATGACTCTAAACATCATTAGAAACATACCTAATAATCTTTTGTCCAAAAAAGCCTTTATTCGTGTTTTTGATCAAAAATGAAAACGTCAATTTACGCTTCTGAAGCTGCAAACGCAAATTTCATCAAAGTTCACCAAAAAATGAATGTTCGACTTTGGTCCCCCAAATGACTCTAAACATCATTAGAAACATACCTATAAAAATCTTTTCTGCAAAAAAGCCTTTACTCGTGTTTTTGGATCAAAAATGAAAACGTCAATTTACTCTTCTGAAGCTTCAAACGCAAATTTCATCAAAGTTCACCAAAAAATGAATTTTCGACTTTGGTCCCCCAAATGACTCTAAACATCATTAGAAACATACCTATAAAAATCTTTTCTGCAAAAAAGCCTTTATTCGTGTTTTTGAATGAAAAATGAAAACGTCAATTTACGCTTTTTGAAGCTGCAAACGCAAATTTCATCAAAGTTCACCAAAAAATAAATTTTCGACTTTGGTCCCCCAAATGACTCTAAACATCATTAGGATCATACCTATAAAAATCTTTTCTGCAAAAAAGCCTTTATTCGTGTTTTTGGATGAAAAATGAAAACGTCAATTTACGCTTCTGAAGCTGCAAACGCAAATTTCATCAAAGTTCACCAAAAAATGAATTTTCGACTTTGGTACCAAAAATGACTCTAAACATCATTAGAAACATACCTAATAATCTTTTGTGCAAAAAAGCCTTTATTCGTGTTTTTGATCAAAAATGAAAACGTCAATTTACGCTTCTGAAGCTGCAAACGCAAATTTCATCAAAGTTCACCAAAAAATGAATTTTCGACTTTGGTCGACCAAATGACTCTAAACATCATTAGAAACATACCTATAAAAATATTTTCTGCAAAAAAGCCTTTATTCGTGTTTTTGGATCAAACATGAAAACGTCAATTTACGCTTCTGAAGCTTCAAACGCAAATTTCATCAAAGTTCACCAAAAAATGAATTTTCGACTTTGGTCCCCCAAATGACTCTAAACATCATTAGAAACATACCTATAAAAATCTTTTCTGCAAAAAAGCCTTTATTCGTGTTTTTGGATCAAAAATGAAAACGTCAATTTACGCTTCTGAAGCTGCAAACGCAAATTTCATCAAAGTTCACCAAAAAATGAATTTTCGACTTTGGTCCCCCAAATGACTCTAAACATCATTAGAAACATACCTATAAAAATCTTTTCTGCAAAAAGCCTTTATTCGTGTTTTTGGATCAAAAATGAAAACGTCAATTTACGCTTCTGAAGCTGCAAACGCAAATTTCATCAAAGTTCACCAAAAAATGAATTTTCGACTTTGGTACCCAAAATGACTCTAAACATCATTAGAAACATACCTAATGATCTTTTGTCCAAAAAAGCCTTTATTCGTGTTTTTGATCAAAAATGAAAACGTCAATTTACGCTTCTGAAGCTGCAAACGCAAATTTCATCAAAGTTCACCAAAAATGAATTTTCGACTTTGGTACCCAAAATGACTCTTAACATCATTAGAAACATACCTAATAATCTTTTGTCCAAAAAAGCCTTTATTCGTGTTTTTGGATCAAAAATGAAACGTCAATTTACGCTTCTGAAGCTGCAAACGCAAATTTCATCAAAGTTCACCAAAAAATGAATGTTCGACTTTGGTCCCCCAAATGACTCTATACATCATTAGAAACATACCTATAAAAATCTTTTCTGCAAAAAAGCCTTTATTCGTGTTTTTGGATCAAAAATGAAAACGTCAATTTACGCTTCTGAAGCTTCAAACGCAAATTTCATCAAAGTTCACCAAAAAATGAATTTTCGACTTTGGTCCCCCAAATGACTCTAAACATCATTAGAAACATACCTATAAAAATCTTTTCTGCAAAAAAGCCTTTATTCGTGTTTTTGAATGAAAAATGAAAACGTCAATTTACGCTTTTTGAAGCTGCAAACGCAAATTTCATCAAAGTTCACCAAAAAATAAATTTTCGACTTTGGTCCCCCAAATGACTCTAAACATCATTAGGATCATACCTATAAAAATCTTTTCTGCAAAAAAGCCTTTATTCGTGTTTTTGGATGAAAAATGAAAACGTCAATTTACGCTTCTGAAGCTGCAAACGCAAATTTCATCAAAGTTCACCAAAAAATGAATTTTCGACTTTGGTACCAAAAATGACTCTAAACATCATTAGAAACATACCTAATAATCTTTTGTGCAAAAAAGCCTTTATTCGTGTTTTTGATCAAAAATGAAAACGTCAATTTACGCTTCTGAAGCTGCAAACGCAAATTTCATCAAAGTTCACCAAAAAATGAATTTTCGACTTTGGTCGACCAAATGACTCTAAACATCATTAGAAACATACCTATAAAAATATTTTCTGCAAAAAAGCCTTTATTCGTGTTTTTGGATCAAACATGAAAACGTCAATTTACGCTTCTGAAGCTTCAAACGCAAATTTCATCAAAGTTCACCAAAAAATGAATTTTCGACTTTGGTCCCCCAAATGACTCTAAACATCATTAGAAACATACCTATAAAAATCTTTTCTGCAAAAAAGCCTTTATTCGTGTTTTTGGATCAAAAATGAAAACGTCAATTTACGCTTCTGAAGCTGCAAACGCAAATTTCATCAAAGTTCACCAAAAAATGAATTTTCGACTTTGGTCCCCCAAATGACTCTAAACATCATTAGAAACATACCTATAAAAATCTTTTCTGCAAAAAGCCTTTATTCGTGTTTTTGGATCAAAAATGAAAACGTCAATTTACGCTTCTGAAGCTGCAAACGCAAATTTCATCAAAGTTCACCAAAAAATGAATTTTCGACTTTGGTACCCAAAATGACTCTAAACATCATTAGAAACATACCTAATGATCTTTTGTCCAAAAAAGCCTTTATTCGTGTTTTTGATCAAAAATGAAAACGTCAATTTACGCTTCTGAAGCTGCAAACGCAAATTTCATCAAAGTTCACCAAAAATGAATTTTCGACTTTGGTACCCAAAATGACTCTTAACATCATTAGAAACATACCTAATAATCTTTTGTCCAAAAAAGCCTTTATTCGTGTTTTTGGATCAAAAATGAAACGTCAATTTACGCTTCTGAAGCTGCAAACGCAAATTTCATCAAAGTTCACCAAAAAATGAATTTTCGACTTTGGTACCCAAAATGACTCTAAACATCATTAGAAACATACCTAATAATCTTTTGTCCAAAAAAGCCTTTATTCGTGTTTTTGATCAAAAATGAAAACGTCAATTTACGCTTCTGAAGCTGCAAACGCAAATTTCATCAAAGTTCACCAAAAAATGAATGTTCGACTTTGGTCCCCCAAATGACTCTATACATCATTAGAAACATACCTATAAAAATCTTTTCTGCAAAAAAGCCTTTATTCGTGTTTTTGGATCAAAAATGAAAACGTCAATTTACGCTTCTGAAGCTTCAAACGCAAATTTCATCAAAGTTCACCAAAAAATGAATTTTCGACTTTGGTCCCCCAAATGACTCTAAACATCATTAGAAACATACCTATAAAAATCTTTTCTGCAAAAAAGCCTTTATTCGTGTTTTTGAATGAAAAATGAAAACGTCAATTTACGCTTTTTGAAGCTGCAAACGCAAATTTCATCAAAGTTCACCAAAAAATAAATTTTCGACTTTGGTCCCCCAATTGACTCTAAACATCATTAGGATCATACCTATAAAAATCTTTTCTGCAAAAAAGCCTTTATTCGTGTTTTTGGATGAAAAATGAAAACGTCAATTTACGCTTCTGAAGCTGCAAACGCAAATTTCATCAAAGTTCACCAAAATATGAATTTTCGACTTTGGTACCCAAAATGACTCTTAACATCATTAGAAACATACCTAATAATCTTTTGTACAAAAAAGCCTTTATTCGTGTTTTTGGATCAAAAATGAAAACGTCAATTTACGCTTCTGAAGCTGCAAACGCAAATTTCATCAAAGTTCACCAAAAAATGAATTTTCGACTTTGGTACCAAAAATGACTCTAAACATCATTAGAAACATACCTAATAATCTTTTGTGCAAAAAAGCCTTTATTCGTGTTTTTGATCAAAAATGAAAACGTCAATTTACGCTTCTGAAGCTGCAAACGCAAATTTCATCAAAGTTCACCAAAAAATGAATTTTCGACTTTGGTCGACCAAATGACTCTAAACATCATTAGAAACATACCTATAAAAATATTTTCTGCAAAAAAGCCTTTATTCGTGTTTTTTTGGATCAAAAATGAAAACGTCAATTTACGCTTCTGAAGCTACAAACGCAAATTTCATCAAAGTTCACCAAAAAATGAATTTTCGACTTTGGTCCCCCAAATGACTCTAAACATCATTAGAAACATACCAATAAAAATGTTTTCTGCAAAAAAGCCTTTATTCGTGTTTTTGGATCAAAAATGAAAACGTCAATTTACGCTTCTGAAGCTGCAAACGCAAAGTTCATCAAAGTTCACCAAAAAATGAATTTTCGACTTTGGTACCCAAAATGACTCTTAACATCATTAGAAACATACCTAATAATCTTTTGTCCAAAAAAGCCTTTATTCGTGTTTTTGGATCAAAAATGAAAACGTCAATTTACGCTTCTGAAGCTGCAAACGCAAATTTCATCAAAGTTCACCAAAAAATGAATTTTCTACTTTGGTCCCCCAAATGACTCTAAACATCATTAGAAACATACCTATAAAAATCTTTTCTGCAAAAAAGCCTTTATTCGTGTTTTTGGATCAAAAATGAAAACGTCAATTTACGCTTCTGAAGCTGCAAACGCAAATTTCATCAAAGTTCACCAAAAAATGAATTTTCGACTTTGGTCCCCCAAATGACTCTAAACATCATTAGAAACATACCTATAAAAATATTTTCTGCAAAAAAGCCTTTATTCGTGTTTTTTGGATCAAAAATGAAAACGTCAATTTACGCTTCTGAAGCTGCAAACGCAAATTTCATCAAAGTTCACCAAAAAATGAATTTTCGACTTTGGTCCCCCAAATGACTCTAAACATCATTAGAAACATACCAATAAAAATATTTTTTGCAAAAAAGCCTTTATTCGTGTTTTTGGATCAAAAATGAAAACGTCAATTTACGCTTCTGAAGCTGCAAACGCAAATTTCATCAAAGTTCACCAAAAAATGAATTTTTGACTTAGGTACCCAAAATGACTCTAAACATCATTAGAAACATACCTAATAATCTTTTGTCCAAAAAAGCCTTTATTCGTGTTTTTGGATGAAAAATGAAAACGTCAATTTACGCTTCTGAAGCTGCAAACGCAAATTTCATCAAAGTCCACCAAAAAATGAATTTTCGACCTGTGTACCCAAAATGACTCTAAACATCATTAGAAACATACCTAATAACCTTTTGTCCAAAAAAGCCTTTATTCGTGTTTTTGGATGAAAAATGAAAACGTCAATTTACGCTTCTGAAGCTGCAAACGCAAATTTCATCAAAGTTCACCAAAAAATGAATTTTCGACTTTGGTTCCCCAAATGACTCTTAACATCATTAGAAACATACCTATAAAAAAATGTTCTGCAAAAAAGCCTTTATTCGTGTTTTTGGATCAAAAATGAAAACGTCAATTTACGCTTCTGAAGCTGCAAACGCAAATTTCATCAAAGTTCACCAAAAAAGGAATTTTCGACTTTGGTCCCCCAAATGACTCTAAACATCATTAGAAACATACCACTAAAAATATTTTCTGCAAAAAAGCCTTTATTCGTGTTTTTGGATCAAAAATGAAAACGTCAATTTACGCTTCTGAAGCTGCAAACGCAAATTTCATCAAAGTTCACCAAAAAATGAATTTTCGACTTTGGTACCCAAAATGACTCTAAACATCATTAGAAACATACCTAATAATCTTTTGTCCAAAAAAGCCTTTATTCGTGTTTTTGATCAAAAATGAAAACGTCAATTTACGCTTCTGAAGCTGCAAACGCAAATTTCATCAAAGTTCACCAAAAAATGAATGTTCGACTTTGGTCCCCCAAATGACTCTATACATCATTAGAAACATACCTATAAAAATCTTTTCTGCAAAAAAGCCTTTATTCGTGTTTTTGGATCAAACATGAAAACGTCAATTTACGCTTCTGAAGCTTCAAACGCAAATTTCATCAAAGTTCACCAAAAAATGAATTTTCGACTTTGGTCCCCCAAATGACTCTAAACATCATTAGAAACATACCTATAAAAATCTTTTCTGCAAAAAAGCCTTTATTCGTGTTTTTGAATGAAAAATGAAAACGTCAATTTACGCTTTTTGAAGCTGCAAACGCAAATTTCATCAAAGTTCACCAAAAAATAAATTTTCGACTTTGGTCCCCCAAATGACTCTAAACATCATTAGGATCATACCTATAAAAATCTTTTCTGCAAAAAAGCCTTTATTCGTGTTTTTGGATGAAAAATGAAAACGTCAATTTACGCTTCTGAAGCTGCAAACGCAAATTTCATCAAAGTTCACCAAAATATGAATTTTCGACTTTCGTACCCAAAATGACTCTTAACATCATTAGAAACATACCTAATAATCTTTTGTACAAAAAAGCCTTTATTCGTGTTTTTGGATCAAAAATGAAAACGTCAATTTACGCTTCTGAAGCTGCAAACGCAAATTTCATCAAAGTTCACCAAAAAATGAATTTTCGACTTTGGTACCCAAAATGACTCTAAACATCATTAGAAACATACCTAATAATCTTTTGTGCAAAAAAGCCTTTATTCGTGTTTTTGATCAAAAATGAAAACGTCAAATTACGCTTCTGAAGCTGCAAACGCAAATTTCATCAAAGTTCACCAAAAAATGAATTTTCGACTTTGGTCCCCCAAATGACTCTAAACATCATTAGAAACATACCTATAAAAATCTTTTCTGCAAAAAAGCCTTTATTCGTGTTTTTGGATCAAAAATGAAAACGTCAATTTACGCTTCTGAAGCTGCAAACGCAAATTTCATCAAAGTTCACCAAAAAATGAATTTTCGACTTTGGTACCCAAAATGACTCTAAACATCATTAGAAACATACCTAATAATCTTTTCTGCAAAAAAGCCTTTATTCGTGTTTTTGGATCAAAAATGAAAACGTCAATTTACGCTTCTGAAGCTGCAAACGCAAATTTCATCAAAGTTCACCAAAAAATGAATTTTCGACTTTGGTACCCAAAATGACTCTAAACATCATTAGAAACATACCTAATAATCTTTTGTCCAAAAAAGCCTTTATTCGTGTTTTTGATCAAAAATGGAAACGTCAATTTACGCTTCTGAAGCTGCGAACGCAAATTTCATCAAAGTTCACCAAAAAATGAATTTTCGACTTTGGTCGACCAAATGACTCTAAACATCATTAGAAACATACCTATAAAAATATTTTCTGCAAAAAAGCCTTTATTCGTGTTTTTTGGATCAAAAATGAAAACGTCAATTTACGCTTCTGAAGCTGCAAACGCAAATTTCATCAAAGTTCACCAAAAAATGAATTTTCGACTTTGGTCCCCCAAATGACTCTAAACATCATTAGAAACATACCAATAAAAATGTTTTCTGCAAAAAAGCCTTTATTCGTGTTTTTGGATCAAAAATGAAAACGTCAATTTACGCTTCTGAAGCTGCAAACGCAAAGTTCATCAAAGTTCACCAAAAAATGAATTTTCGACTTTGGTACCCAAAATGACTCTTAACATCATTAGAAACATACCTAATAATCTTTTGTCCAAAAAAGCCTTTATTCGTGTTTTTGGATCAAAAATGAAAACGTCAATTTACGCTTCTGAAGCTGCAAACGCAAATTTCATCAAAGTTCACCAAAAAATGAATTTTCGACTTTGGTCCCCCAAATGACTCTAAACATCATTAGAAACATACCTATAAAAATCTTTTCTGCAAAAAAGCCTTTATTCGTGTTTTTGGATCAAAAATGAAAACGTCAATTTACGCTTCTGAAGCTGCAAACGCAAATTTCATCAAAGTTCACCAAAAAATGAATTTTCGACTTTGGTCCCCCAAATGACTCTAAACATCATTAGAAACATACCTATAAAAATCTTTTCTGCAAAAAAGCCTTTATTCGTGTTTTTGGATGAAAAATGAAAACGTCAATTTACGCTTCTGAAGCTGCAAACGCAAATTTCATCAAAGTTCAACAAAAAATGAATTTTCGACTTTGGTCCCCCAAATGACTCTATACATCATTAGAAACATACCTATAAAAATCTTTTCTGCAAAAAAGCCTTTATTCGTGTTTTTGGATCAAACATGAAAACGTCAATTTACGCTTCTGAAGCTGCAAACGCAAATTTCATCAAAGTTCACCAAAAAATGAATTTTCGACTTTGGTCCCCCAAATGACTCTAAACATCATTAGAAACATACCTAATAATCTTTTGTCCAAAAAAGCCTTTATTCGTGTTTTTGGATCAAAAATGAAAACGTCAATTTACGCTTCTGAAGCTGCAAACGCAAATTTCATCAAAGTTCACCAAAAAATGAATTTTCTACTTTGGTCCCCCAAATGACTCTAAACATCATTAGAAACATACCTATAAAATCTTTTCTGCAAAAAAGCCTTTATTCGTGTTTTTGGATCAAAAATGAAAACGTCAATTAACGCTTCTGAAGCTGCAAACGCAAATTTCATCAAAGTTCACCAAAAAATGAATTTTCGACTTTGGTCCCCCAAATGACTCTAAACATCATTAGAAACATACCTATAAAAAATCTTTTCTGCAAAAAAGCCTTTATTCGTGTTTTTGGATCAAAAATGAAAACGTCAATTTACGCTTCTGAAGCTGCAAACGCAAATTTCATCAAAGTTCACCAAAAAATGAATTTTCGACTTTGGTCCCCCAAATGACTCTAAACATCATTAGAAACATACCTATAAAAATATTTTCTGCCAAAAAAGCCTTTATTCGTGTTTTTGAATGAAAAATGAAAACGTCAATTTACGCTTTTTGAAGCTGCAAACGCAAATTTCATCAAAGTTCACCAAAAAATGAATTTTCGACTTTGGTCCCCCAAAGGACTCTAAACACCATTAGAAACATACCTATAAAAATCTTTTCTGCAAAAAAGCCTTTATTCGTGTTTTTGGATCAAAAATGAAAACGTCAATTTACGCTTCTGAAGCTGCAAACGCAAATTTCATCAAAGTTCACCAAAAAATGAATTTTCGACTTTGGTCCCCCAAAGGACTCTAAACACCATTAGAAACATACCTATAAAAATCTTTTCTGCAAAAAAGCCTTTATTCGTGTTTTTGGATCAAAAATGAAAACGTCAATTAACGCTTCTGAAGCTGCAAACGCAAATTTCATCAAAGTTCACCAAAAAATGAATTTTCTACTTTGGTCCCCCAAATGACTCTAAACATCATTAGAAACATACCTATAAAAATCTTTTCTGCAAAAAAGCCTTTATTCGTGTTTTTGGATCAAAAATGAAAACGTCAATTTACGCTTCTGAAGCTGCAAACGCAAATTTCATCAAAGTTCACCAAAAAATGAATGTTCTACTTTGGTCCCCCAAATGACTCTAAACATCATTAGAAACATACCTATAAAAATCTTTTCTGCAAAAAAGCCTTTATTCGTGTTTTTGGATCAAAAATGAAAACGTCAATTTACGCTTCTGAAGCTGCAAACGCAAATTTCATCAAAGTTCACCAAAAAATGAATTTTCGACTTTGGTCCCCCAAATGACTCTAAACATCATTAGAAACATACCTATAAAAATCTTTTCTGCAAAAAAGCCTTTATTCGTGTTTTTGGATCAAAAATGAAAACGTCAATTTACGCTTCTGAAGCTGCAAACGCAAATTTCATCAAAGTTCACCAAAAAATGAATTTTCGACTTTGGTCCCCCAAATGACTCTAAACATCATTAGAAACATACCTATAAAAATCTTTTCTGCAAAAAAGCCTTTATTCGTGTTTTTGGATCAAAAACGAAAACGTCAATTTACGCTTCTGAAGCTGCAAACGCAAATTTCATCAAAGTTCACCAAAAAATGAATTTTCGACTTTGGTCCCCCATATGACTCTAAACATCATTAGAAACATACCTATAAAAAATCTTTTCTGCAAAAAAGCCTTTATTCGTGTGTTTGGATCAAAAATGAAAACGTCAATTTACGCTTCTGAAGCTGCAAACGCAAATTTCATCAAAGTTCACCAAAAATGAATTTTCGACCTGTGTACCCAAAATGACTCTAAACATCATTAGAAACATACCTAATAACCTTTTGTCCAAAAAAGCCTTCATTCGTGTTTTTGGATGAAAATGAAAACGTCAATTTACGCTTCTGAAGCTGCAAACGCAAATTTCATCAAAGTTCACCAAAAAATGAATTTTCGACTTTGGTTCCCCAAATGACTCTTAACATCATTAGAAACATACCTATAAAAATCTTTTCTGCAAAAAAGCCTTTATTCGTGTTTTTGGATCAAAAATGAAAACGTCAATTTACGCTTCTGAAGCTGCAAACGCAAATTTCATCAAAGTTCACCAAAAAATGAATTTTCGACTTTGGTCCCCCAAATGACTCTAAACATCACTAGAAACATACCAATAAAAATATTTTCTGCAAAAAAGCCTTTATTCGTGTTTTTGGATCAAAAATGAAAACGTCAATTTACGCTTCTGAAGCTGCAAACGCAAATTTCATCAAAGTTCACCAAAAAATGAATTTTCGACTTTGGTCCCCCAAATGACTCTAAACATCATTAGAAACATACCTAATAATCTTTTGTCCAAAAAAGCCTTTATTCGTGTTTTTGATCAAAAATGAAAACGTCAATTTACGCTTCTGAAGCTGCAAACGCAAATTTCATCAAAGTTCACCAAAAAATGAATTTTCGACTTTGGTCCCCCAAATGACTCTAAACATCATTAGAAACATACCTAATAATCTTTTGTCCAAAAAAGCCTTTATTCGTGTTTTTGATCAAAAATGAAAACGTCAATTTACGCTTCTGAAGCTGCAAACGCAAATTTCATCAAAGTTCACCAAAAAATGAATTTTCTACTTTGGTCCCCCAAATGACTCTAAACATCATTAGAAACATACCTATAAAAATATTTTGTGCAAAAAAAGCCTTTATTCGTGTTTTTGGATCAAAAATGAAAACGTCAATTTACGCTTCTGAAGCTGCAAACGCAAATTTCATCAAAGTTCACCAAAAAATGAATTTTCGACTTTGGTCCCCCAAATGACTCTAAACATCATTAGAAACATACCAATAAAAAAATTTTCTGAAAAAAAGCCTTTATTCGTGTTTTTGGATCAAAAATGAAAACGTCAATTTACGCTTCTGAAGCTGCAAACGCAAATTTCATCAAAGTTCACCAAAAAATGAATTTTCGACTTTGGTACCCAAAATGACTCTAAACATCATTAGAAACATACCTATAAAAATATTTTTTGCAAAAAAGCCTTTATTCGTGTTTTTGGATCAAAAATGAAAACGTCAATTTACGCTTCTGAAGCTGCAAACGCAAATTTCATCAAAGTTCACCAAAAAATGAATTTTCGACTTTGGTCCCCCAAATGACTCTAAACATCATTAGAAACATACCTATAAAAATATTTTTCTGCAAAAAAGCCTGTATTCGTGTTTTTGGATCAAAAATGAAAACGTCAATTTACGCTTCTGAAGCTGCAAACGCAAATTTCATCAAAGTTCACCAAAAAATGAATTTTCGACTTTGGTCCCCAAAATGACTCTAAACATCATTAGAAACATACCTATAAAAATCTTTTCTGCAAAAAAGCCTTTATTCGTGTTTTTGGATCAAAAATGAAAACGTCAATTTACGCTTCTGAAGCTGCAAACGCAAATTTCATCAAAGTTCACCAAAAAATGAATTTTCGACTTTGTTCCCCAAAATGACTCTAAACATCATTAGAAACATACCTATAAAAATCTTTTCTGCAAAAAAGCCTTTATTCGTGTTTTTGGATCAAAAATGAAAACGTCAATTTACGCTTCTGAAGCTGCAAACGCAAATTTCATCAAAGTTCACCAAAAAATGAATTTTCGACTTTGGTCCCCCAAATGACTCTAAACATCATTAGAAACATACCTATAAAAATATTTTTCTGCAAAAAAGCCTGTATTCGTGTTTTTGGATCAAAAATGAAAACGTCAATTTACGCTTCTGAAGCTGCAAACGCAAATTTCATCAAAGTTCACCAAAAAATGAATTTTCGACTTTGGTCCCCCAAATGACTCTAAACATCATTAGAAACATACCTATAAAAATCTTTTTTGCAAAAAAGCCTTTATTCGTGTTTTTGGATCAAAAATGAAAACGTCAATTTACGCTTCTGAAGCTGCAAACGCAAATTTCATCAAAGTTCACCAAAAAATGAATTTTCGACTTTGGTACCCAAAATGACTCTAAACATCATTAGAAACATACCTAATAATCTTTTGTCCAAAAAAGCCTTTATTCGTGTTTTTGATCAAAAATGAAAACGTCAATTTACGCTTCTGAAGCTGCAAACGCAAATTTCATCAAAGTTCACCAAAAAATGAATTTTCGACTTTGGTCCCCCAAATGACTCTAAACATCATTAGAAACATACCTATAAAAATATTTTGTGCAAAAAAAGCCTTTATTCGTGTTTTTGGATAAAAAATGAAAACGTCAATTTACGCTTCTGAAGCTGCAAACGCAAATTTCATCAAAGTTCACCAAAAAATGAATTTTCGACTTTGGTCCCCCAAATGACTCTAAACATCATTAGAAACATACCTATAAAAATCTTTTCTGCAAAAAAGCCTTTATTCGTGTTTTTGGATCAAAAATGAAAACGTCAATTTACGCTTCTGAAGCTGCAAACGCAAATTTCATCAAAGTTCACCAAAAAATGAATTTTCGACTTTGGTCCCCCAAATAACTCTAAACATCATTAGAAACATACCTATAAAAATATTTTTCTGCAAAAAAGCCTGTATTCGTGTTTTTGGATCAAAAATGAAAACGTCAATTTACGCTTCTGAAGCTGCAAACGCAAATTTCATCAAAGTTCATCAAAAAATGAATTTTCGACTTTGGTCCCCAAAATGACTCTAAACATCATTAGAAACATACCTATAAAAATCTTTTCTGCAAAAAAGCCTTTATTCGTGTTTTTGGATCACAAATGAAAACGTCAATTTACGCTTCTGAAGCTGCAAACGCAAATTTCATCAAAGTTCACCAAAAAATGAATTTTCGAATTTGGTCCCCCAAATGACTCTAAACATCATTAGAAACATACCTATAAAAATCTTTTCTGCAAAAAAGCCTTTATTCGTGTTTTTGGATCAAACATGAAAACGTCAATTTACGCTTCTGAAGCTGCAAAAAACGCAAATTTCATCAAAGTTCACCAAAAAATGAATTTTCGACTTTGGTCCCCCAAATGACTCTAAACATCATTAGAAACATACCTATAAAAATCTTTTTTGCAAAAAAGCCTTAATTCGTGTTTTTGGATCAAAAATGAAAACGTCAATCTACGCTTCTGAAGCTGCAAACGCAAATTTCATCAAAGTTCACCAAAAAATGAATTTTCGACTTTGGTACCCAAAATGACTCTAAACATCATTAGAAACATACCTAATAATCTTTTGTCCAAAAAAGCCTTTATTCGTGTTTTTGATCAAAAATGAAAACGTCAATTTACGCTTCTGAAGCTGCAAACGCAAATTTCATCAAAGTTCACCAAAAAATGAATTTTCGACTTTGGTCCCCAAAATGACTCTAAACATCATTAGAAACATACCTATAAAATATTTTCTGCAAAAAAAGCCTTTATTCGTGTTTTTGGATCAAAAATGAAAACGTCAATTTACGCTTCTGAAGCTGCAAACGCAAATTTCATCAAAGTTCACCAAAAAATGAATTTTCGACTTTGGTCCCCCAAATGACTCTAAACATCATTAGAAACATACCTATAAAAATCTTTTCTGCAAAAAAGCCTTTATTCGTGTTTTTGGATGAAAAATGAAAACGTCAATTTACGCTTCTGAAGCTGCAAACGCAAATTTCATCAAAGTTCACCAAAAAATGAATTTTCGACTTTGGTCCCCCAAATGACTCTAAACATCATTAGAAACATACCTATAAAAATATTTTTCTGCAAAAAAGCCTGTATTCGTGTTTTTGGATCAAAAATGAAAACGTCAATTTACGCTTCTGAAGCTGCAAATGCAAATTTCATCAAAGTTCACCAAAAAATGAATTTTCGATTTTGGTCCCCCAAATGACTCTAAACATCATTAGAAACATACCTATAAAAATCTTTTCTGCAAAAAAGCCTTTATTCGTGTTTTTGGATCAAAAATGAAAACGTCAATTTACGCTTCTGAAGCTGCAAACGCAAATTTCATCAAAGTTCACCAAAAAATGAATTTTCGACTTTGGTCCCCCAAATGACTCTAAACATCATTAGAAACATACCTATAAAAATATTTTGTGCAAAAAAAGCCTTTATTCGTGTTTTTGGATCAAAAATGAAAACGTCAATTTACGCTTCTGAAGCTGCAAACGCAAATTTCATCAAAGTTCACCAAAAAATGAATTTTCGAATTTGGTCCCCCAAATGACTCTAAACATCATTAGAAACATACCAATAAAAATATTTTCTGCAAAAAAGCCTTTATTCGTGTTTTTGGATCAAAAATGAAAACGTCAATTAACGCTTCTGAAGCTGCAAACGCAAATTTCATCAAAGTTCACCAAAAAATAAATTTTCGACTTTGGTCCCCCAAATGACTCAAAACATCATAAGAAACATACCTATAGAAATCTTTTCTGCAAAAAAGCCTTTATTCGTGTTTTTGGATCAAAAATGAAAACGTCAATTTACGCTTCTGAAGCTGCAAACGCAAATTTCATCAAAGTTCACCAAAAAATGAATTTTCGACTTTGGTCCCCCAAATGACTCTAAACATCATTAGAAACATACCTATAGAAATCTTTTCTGCAAAAAAGCCTTTATTCGTGTTTTTGGATCAAAAATGAAAACGTCAATTTACGCTTCTGAAGCTGCAAACGCAAATTTCATCAAAGTTCACCAAAAAATGAATTTTCGACTTTGGTCCCCCAAATGACTCTAAACATCATTAGAAACATACCTATACAAATCTTTTCTGCAAAAAAAGCCTTTATTCGTGTTTTTGGATCAAAAATGAAAACGTCAATTTACGCTTCTGAATCTGCAAACGCAAATTTCATCAAAGTTCACCAAAAAATTAATTTTCGACCTGTGTACCCAAAATGACTCTAAACATCATTAGAAACATACCTAATAACCTTTTGTCCAAAAAAGCCTTTATTCGTGTTTTTGGATCAAAAATGAAAACGTCAATTTACGCTTCTGAAGCTGCAAACGCAAATTTCATCAAAGTTCACCAAAAAATGAATTTTCGACTTTGGTCCCCCAAATGACTCTAAACATCATTAGAAACATACCTATAAAAATATTTTCTGCAAAAAAGCCTTTATTCGTGTTTTTGGATCAAAAATGAAAACGTCAATTTACGCTTCTGAAGCTGCAAACGCAAATTTCATCAAAGTTCACCAAAAAATGAATTTTCGACTTTGGTCCCCCCAAATGACTCTAAACATCATTAGAAACATACCTATAAAAATCTTTTCTGCAAAAAAGCCTTTATTCGTGTTTTTGGATGAAAAATGAAAACGTCAATTTACGCTTCTGAAGCTGCAAACGCAAATTTCATCAAAGTTCACCAAAAAATGAAATTTCGACTTTGGTCCCCCAAATGACTCTAAACATCATTAGAAACATACCTATAAAAATATTTTTCTGCAAAAAAGCCTGTATTCGTGTTTTTGGATCAAAAATGAAAACGTCAATTTACGCTTCTGAAGCTGCAAACGCAAATTTCATCAAAGTTCACCAAAAAATGAATTTTCGACTTTGGTCCCCCAAATGACTCTAAACATCATTAGAAACATACCTATAGAAATCTTTTCTGCAAAAAAGCCTTTATTCGTGTTTTTGGATCAAAAATGAAAACGTCAATTTACGCTTCTGAAGCTGCAAACGCAAATTTCATCAAAGTTCACCAAAAAATGAATTTTCGACTTTGGTCCCCCAAATGACTCTAAACATCATTAGAAACATACCTATAAAAATATTTTCTGCAAAAAAGCCTTTATTCGTGTTTTTGGATCAAAAATGAAAACGTCAATTTACGCTTCTGAAGCTGCAAACGCAAATTTCATCAAAGTTCACCAAAAAATGAATTTTCGACTTTGGTCCCCCAAATGACTCTAAACATCATTAGAAACATACCTATAAAAATCTTTTCTGCAAAAAAGCCTTTATTCGTGTTTTTGGATGAAAAATGAAAACGTCAATTTACGCTTCTGAAGCTGCAAACGCAAATTTCATCAAAGTTCACCAAAAAATGAAATTTCGACTTTGGTCCCCCAAATGACTCTAAACATCATTAGAAACATACCTATAAAAATATTTTTCTGCAAAAAGGCCTGTATTCGTGTTTTTGGATCAAAAATGAAAACGTCAATTTACGCTTCTGAAGCTGCAAACGCAAATTTCATCAAAGTTCACCAAAAAATGAATTTTCGATTTTGGTCCCCCAAATGACTCTAAACATCATTAGAAACATACCTATAAAAATCTTTTCTGCAAAAAAGCCTTTATTCGTGTTTTTGGATCAAAAATGAAAACGTCAATTTACGCTTCTGAAGCTGCAAACGCAAATTTCATCAAAGTTCACCAAAAAATGAATTTTCGACTTTGGTCCCCCAAATGACTCTAAACATCATTAGAAACATACCTATAAAAATCTTTTTTGCAGAAAAGCTTTTATTCGTGTTTTTGGATCAAAAATGAAAACGTCAATTTACGCTTCTGAATCTGCAAACGCAAATTTCATCAAAGTTCACCAAAAAATTAATTTTCGACCTGTGTACCCAAAATGACTCTAAACATCATTAGAAACATACCTAATAACCTTTTGTCCAAAAAAGCCTTTATTCGTGTTTTTGGATCAAAAAAGAAAACGTCAATTTACGCTTCTGAAGCAGCAAACGCAAATTTCATCAAAGTTCACCAAAAAATGAATTTTCGACTTTGGTCCCCCAAATGACTTTAAACATCATTAGAAACATACCTATAAAAATCTTTTCTGCAAAAAAGCCTTAATTCGTGTTTTTGGTTAAAAAAAGAAAACGTCAATTGACGCTTCTGAAGCTGCAAACGCAAATTTCATCAAAGTTCACCAAAAAATGAATTTTCGACTTTGGTCCCCCAAATGACTCTAAACATCATTAGAAACATACCTATAAAAATCTTTTCTGCAAAAAAGCCTTTATTCGTGTTTTTGGATCAAAAATGAAAACGTCAATTTACGCTTCTGAAGCTGCAAACGCAAATTTCATCAAAGTTCACCAAAAAATGAATTTTCGACTTTGGTCCCCCAAATGACTCTAAACATCATTAGAAACATACCTATAAAATCTTTTCTGCAAAAAAGCCTTTATTCGTGTTTTTGGATCAAAAATGAAAGCGTCAATTTACGCTTCTGAAGCTGCAAACGCAAATTTCATCAAAGTTCACCAAAAAATGAATTTTCGACTTTGGTCCCCCAAATGACTCTAAACATCATTAGAAACATACCTATAAAAATATTTTCTGCAAAAAAGCCTTTATTCGTGTTTTTGGATCAAAAATGAAAACGTCAATTTACGCTTCTGAAGCTGCAAACGCAAATTTCATCAAAGTTCACCAAAAAATGAATTTTCGACTTTGGTCCCCCAAATGACTCTAAACATCATTAGAAACATACCTATAAAAATCTTTTCTGCAAAAAAGCCTTTATTCGTGTTTTTGGATGAAAAATGAAAACGTCAATTTACGCTTCTGAAGCTGCAAACGCAAATTTCATCAAAGTTCACCAAAAAATGAATTTTCGACTTTGGTCCCCCAAATGACTCTAAACATCATTAGAAACATACCTATAAAAATATTTTTCTGCAAAAAGGCCTGTATTCGTGTTTTTGGATCAAAAATGAAAACGTCAATTTACGCTTCTGAAGCTGCAAACGCAAATTTCATCAAAGTTCACCAAAAAATGAATTTTCGATTTTGGTCCCCCAAATGACTCTAAACATCATTAGAAACATACCTATAAAAATCTTTTCTGCAAAAAAGCCTTTATTCGTGTTTTTGGATCAAAAATGAAAACGTCAATTTACGCTTCTGAAGCTGCAAACGCAAATTTCATCAAAGTTCACCAAAAAATGAATTTTCGACTTTGGTCCCCCAAATGACTCTAAACATCATTAGAAACATACCTATAAAAATCTTTTTGCAGAAAAGATTTTATTCGTGTTTTTGGATCAAAAATGAAAACGTCAATTTACGCTTCTGAATCTGCAAACGCAAATTTCATCAAAGTTCACCAAAAAATTAATTTTCGACCTGTGTACCCAAAATGACTCTAAACATCATTAGAAACATACCTAATAACCTTTTGTCCAAAAAAGCCTTTATTCGTGTTTTTGGATCAAAAATGAAAACGTCAATTTACGCTTCTGAAGCTGCAAACGCAAATTTCATCAAAGTTCACCAAAAAATGAATTTTCGACTTTGGTCCCCCAAATGACTTTAAACA
The DNA here is from genome assembly GCA_936450465.1 of Gibbula magus. Classification (NCBI taxonomy): domain Eukaryota; kingdom Metazoa; phylum Mollusca; class Gastropoda; order Trochida; family Trochidae; genus Gibbula; species Gibbula magus. The sequence continues at coordinate 89,259,930 of OW388292.1, read as the reverse complement.
TCATTAGAAACATACCTATAAAAATCTTTTCTGCAAAAAAGCCTTTATTCGTGTTTTTGGTTAAAAAAAGAAAACGTCAATTGACGCTTCTGAAGCTGCAAACGCAAATTTCATCAAAGTTCACCAAAAAATGAATTTTCGACTTTGGTCCCCCAAATGACTCTAAACATCATTAGAAACATACCTATAAAAATCTTTTCTGCAAAAAAGCCTTTATTCGTGTTTTTGGATCAAAAATGAAAACGTCAATTTACGCTTCTGAAGCTGCAAACGCAAATTTCATCAAAGTTCACCAAAAAATGAATTTTCGACTTTGGTCCCCCAAATGACTCTAAACATCATTAGAAACATACCTATAAAATCTTTTCTGCAAAAAAGCCTTTATTCGTGTTTTTGGATCAAAAATGAAAACGTCAATTTACGCTTCTGAAGCTGCAAACGCAAATTTCATCAAAGTTCACCAAAAAATGAATTTTCGACTTTGGTCCCCCAAATGACTCTAAACATCATTAGAAACATACCTATAGAAATCTTTTCTGCAAAAAAGCCTTTATTCGTGTTTTTGGATCAAAAATGAAAACGTCAATTTACGCTTCTGAAGCTGCAAACGCAAATTTCATCAAAGTTCACCAAAAAATGAATTTTCGACTTTGGTCCCCCAAATGACTCTAAACATCATTAGAAACATACCTATACAAATCTTTTCTGCAAAAAAAGCCTTTATTCGTGTTTTTGGATCAAAAATGAAAACGTCAATTTACGCTTCTGAAGCTGCAAACGCAAATTTCATCAAAGTTCACCAAAAAATTAATTTTCGACCTGTGTACCCAAAATGACTCTAAACATCATTAGAAACATACCTAATAACCTTTTGTCCAAAAAAGCCTTTATTCGTGTTTTTGGATCAAAAATGAAAACGTCAATTTACGCTTCTGAAGCTGCAAACGCAAATTTCATCAAAGTTCACCAAAAAATGAATTTTCGACTTTGGTCCCCCAAATGACTCTAAACATCATTAGAAACATACCTATAAAAATCTTTTCTGCAAAAAAGCCTTTATTCGTGTTTTTGGATCAAAAATGAAAACGTCAATTTACGCTTCTGAAGCTGCAAACGCAAATTTCATCAAAGTTCACCAAAAAATGAATTTTCGACTTTGGTCCCCCAAATGACTCTAAACATCATTAGAAACATACCTATAAAAATCTTTTCTGCAAAAAAGCCTTTATTCGTGTTTTTGGATGAAAAATGAAAACGTCAATTTACGCTTCTGAAGCTGCAAACGCAAATTTCATCAAAGTTCACCAAAAAATGAAATTTCGACTTTGGTCCCCCAAATGACTCTAAACATCATTAGAAACATACCTATAAAAATATTTTTCTGCAAAAAAGCCTGTATTCGTGTTTTTGGATCAAAAATGAAAACGTCAATTTACGCTTCTGAAGCTGCAAACGCAAATTTCATCAAAGTTCACCAAAAAATGAATTTTCGATTTTGGTCCCCCAAATGACTCTAAACATCATTAGAAACATACCTATAAAAATCTTTTCTGCAAAAAAGCCTTTATTCGTGTTTTTGGATCAAAAATGAAAACGTCAATTTACGCTTCTGAAGCTGCAAACGCAAATTTCATCAAAGTTCACCAAAAAATGAATTTTCGACTTTGGTCCCCCAAATGACTCTAAACATCATTAGAAACATACCTATAAAAATCTTTTTTGCAGAAAAGATTTTTTTCGTGTTTTTGGATCAAAAATGAAAACGTCAATTTACGCTTCTGAATCTGCAAACGCAAATTTCATCAAAGTTCACCAAAAAATTAATTTTCGACCTGTGTACCCAAAATGACTCTAAACATCATTAGAAACATACCTAATAACCTTTTGTCCAAAAAAGCCTTTATTCGTGTTTTTGGATCAAAAATGAAAACGTCAATTTACGCTTCTGAAGCTGCAAACGCAAATTTCATCAAAGTTCACCAAAAAATGAATTTTCGACTTTAGTCCCCCAAATGACTTTAAACATCATTAGAAACATACCTATAAAAATCTTTTCTGCAAAAAAGCCTTAATTCGTGTTTTTGGTTAAAAAAAGAAAACGTCAATTGACGCTTCTGAAGCTGCAAACGCAAATTTCATCAAAGTTCACCAAAAAATGAATTTTCGACTTTGGTCCCCCAAATGACTCTAAACATCATTAGAAACATACCTATAAAAATCTTTTCTGCAAAAAAGCCTTTATTCGTGTTTTTGGATCAAAAATGAAAACGTCAATTTACGCTTCTGAAGCTGCAAACGCAAATTTCATCAAAGTTCACCAAAAAATGAATTTTCGACTTTGGTCCCCCAAATGACTCTAAACATCATTAGAAACATACCTATAAAATCTTTTCTGCAAAAAAGCCTTTATTCGTGTTTTTGGATCAAAAATGAAAGCGTCAATTTACGCTTCTGAAGCTGCAAACGCAAATTTCATCAAAGTTCACCAAAAAATGAATTTTCGACTTTGGTCCCCCAAATGACTCTAAACATCATTAGAAACATACCTATAGAAATCTTTTGTGCAAAAAAGCCTTTATTCGTGTTTTTGGATCAAAAATGAAAACGTCAATTTACGCTTCTGAAGCTGCAAACGCAAATTTCATCAAAGTTCACCAAAAAATGAATTTTCGACTTTGGTCCCCCAAATGACTCTAAACATCATTAGAAACATACCTATACAAATCTTTTCTGCAAAAAAAGCCTTTATTCGTGTTTTTGGATCAAAAATGAAAACGTCAATTTACGCTTCTGAATCTGCAAACGCAAATTTCATCAAAGTTCACCAAAAAATTAATTTTCGACCTGTGTACCCAAAATGACTCTAAACATCATTAGAAACATACCTAATAACCTTTTGTCCAAAAAAGCCTTTATTCGTGTTTTTGGATCAAAAATGAAAACGTCAATTTACGCTTCTGAAGCTGCAAACGCAAATTTCATCAAAGTTCACCTAAAAATGAATTTTCGACTTTGGTCCCCCAAATGACTCTAAACATCATTAGAAACATACCTATAAAAATCTTTTCTGCAAAAAAGCCTTTATTCGTGTTTTTGGATCAAAAATGAAAACGTCAATTTACGCTTCTGAAGCTGCAAACGCAAATTTCATCAAAGTTCACCAAAAAATGAATTTTCGACTTTGGTCCCCCAAATGACTCTAAACATCATTAGAAACATACCTATAAAAATCTTTTCTGCAAAAAAGCCTTTATTCGTGTTTTTGGATGAAAAATGAAAACGTCAATTTACGCTTCTGAAGCTGCAAACGCAAATTTCATCAAAGTTCACCAAAAAATGAAATTTCGACTTTGGTCCCCCAAATGACTCTAAACATCATTAGAAACATACCTATAAAAATATTTTTCTGCAAAAAAGCCTGTATTCGTGTTTTTGGATCAAAAATGAAAACGTCAATTTACGCTTCTGAAGCTGCAAACGCAAATTTCATCAAAGTTCACCAAAAAATGAATTTTCGATTTTGGTCCCCCAAATGACTCTAAACATCATTAGAAACATACCTATAAAAATCTTTTCTGCAAAAAAGCCTTTATTCGTGTTTTTGGATCAAAAATGAAAACGTCAATTTACGCTTCTGAAGCTGCAAACGCAAATTTCATCAAAGTTCACCAAAAAATGAATTTTCGACTTTGGTCCCCCAAATGACTCTAAACATCATTAGAAACATACCTATAAAAATCTTTTTTGCAAAAAAGCTTTTATTCGTGTTTTTGGATCAAAAATGAAAACGTCAATTTACGCTTCTGAATCTGCAAACGCAAATTTCATCAAAGTTCACCAAAAAATTAATTTTCGACCTGTGTACCCAAAATGACTCTAAACATCATTAGAAACATACCTAATAACCTTTTGTCCAAAAAAGCCTTTATTCGTGTTTTTGGATGAAAAATGAAAACGTCAATTTACGCTTCTGAAGCTGCAAACGCAAATTTCATCAAAGTTCACCAAAAAATGAATTTTCGACTTTGGTCCCCCAAATGACTTTAAACATCATTAGAAACATACCTATAAAAATCTTTTCTGCAAAAAAGCCTTAATTCGTGTTTTTGGTTAAAAAAAGAAAACGTCAATTGACGCTTCTGAAGCTGCAAACGCAAATTTCATCAAAGTTCACCAAAAAATGAATTTTCGACTTTGGTCCCCCAAATGACTCTAAACATCATTAGAAACATACCTATAAAAATCTTTTCTGCAAAAAAGCCTTTATTCGTGTTTTTGGATCAAAAATGAAAACGTCAATTTACGCTTCTGAAGCTGCAAACGCAAATTTCATCAAAGTTCACCAAAAAATGAATTTTCGACTTTGGTCCCCCAAATGACTCTAAACATCATAAGAAACATACCTATAAAAATCTTTTCTGCAAAAATGCTTTTATTCGTGTTTTTGGATCAAAAATGAAAACGTCAATTTACGCTTCTGAAGCTGCAAACGCAAATTTCATCAAAGTTCACCAAAAAATGAATTTTCGACTTTGGTCCCCCAAATGACTCTAAACATCATTAGAAACATACCTATAAAAATCTTTTCTGCAAAAAAGCCTTTATTCGTGTTTTTGGATGAAAAATGAAAACGTCAATTTACGCTTCTGAAGCTGCAAACGCAAATTTCATCAAAGTTCACCAAAAAATGAAATTTCGACTTTGGTCCCCCAAATGACTCTAAACATCATTAGAAACATACCTATAAAAATATTTTTCTGCAAAAAAGCCTTAATTCGTGTTTTTGGTTAAAAAAAGAAAACGTCAATTGACGCTTCTGAAGCTGCAAACGCAAATTTCATCAAAGTTCACCAAAAAATGAATTTTCGACTTTGGTCCCCCAAATGACTCTAAACATCATTAGAAACATACCTATAAAAATCTTTTCTGCAAAAAAGCCTTTATTCGTGTTTTTGGATCAAAAATGAAAACGTCAATTTACGCTTCTGAAGCTGCAAACGCAAATTTCATCAAAGTTCACCAAAAAATGAATTTTCGACTTTGGTCCCCCAAATGACTCTAAACATCATAAGAAACATACCTATAAAAATCTTTTCTGCAAAAATGCCTTTATTCGTGTTTTTGGATCAAAAATGAAAACGTCAATTTACGCTTCTGAAGCTGCAAACGCAAATTTCATCAAAGTTCACCAAAAAATGAATTTTCGACTTTGGTCCCCCAAATGACTCTAAACATCATTAGAAACATACCTATACAAATCTTTTCTGCAAAAAAGCCTTTATTCGTGTTTTTGGATGAAAAATGAAAACGTCAATTTACGCTTCTGAAGCTGCAAACGCAAATTTCATCAAAGTTCACCAAAAAATGAAATTTCGACTTTGGTCCCCCAAATGACTCTAAACATCATTAGAAACATACCTATAAAAATATTTTTCTGCAAAAAAGCCTGTATTCGTGTTTTTGGATCAAAAATGAAAACGTCAATTTACGCTTCTGAAGCTGCAAACGCAAATTTCATCAAAGTTCACCAAAAAATGAATTTTCGATTTTGGTCCCCCAAATGACTCTAAACATCATTAGAAACATACCTATAAAAATCTTTTCTGCAAAAAAGCCTTTATTCGTGTTTTTGGATCAAAAATGAAAACGTCAATTTACGCTTCTGAAGCTGCAAACGCAAATTTCATCAAAGTTCACCAAAAAATGAATTTTCGACTTTGGTCCCCCAAATGACTCTAAACATCATTAGAAACATACCTATAAAAATCTTTTTTGCAAAAAAGCCTTTATTCGTGTTTTTGGATCAAAAATGAAAACGTCAATTTACGCTTCTGAATCTGCATATGCTGTCCTAGCATTCACCCTTTTCCAAATAAAAACAGATGGGATGTCGTTCAGTGTTTATTGGATCTCCTCATAAGTGCAGGTACACGAAGATTTAGGGTAAAACTGAAATGTACAGAAATACAGTAATAAGTACGAGTCCCAAAGTTCACAGAAAACACATACAAATTCCCTAATAAAATACATTTCCAAAAGGTATGTGTAAGATGAATAAATCCTGAATAATATCCAAAATATTCCTCAATAAATGCATTATCTATAAATGCTGAGTCCGAAATAATGTTACATGAAAAATATAAACAATATAACATCACCAAAACACAAGGGAAGTAACTCCGTAATGACTACATTTGCTAAGAAAGCTTCAAATAGAAGACATTTTATGAACGCTTCAAATGAAGAAATTTGACTGCAAAGTTTTACTGGGGAAAAGAACCCTACCACCTACAGTATTAAAAAACTGCCAAAATATATTTCCTTAATTCCATACATAAAATATTCCTAAATTCTATACACAGATAGCATAATATAATAGCATAACAAAAACATTTTAGTGCTTTGTTGCTGTACGGAATTCGAAAAACCTCAATATTCAAAGTTGATGAAAATACTGCGCACAAATGTACACATTTGCCTAAATATGATATTGAAACATGTTTACATAAATGCATGAAACAATAAATATGAAAATACATACACTTTGTGGGTTTGAAGCCCGAAAAAGGGAGAGAGTCCTGGCCATGCGGCTTTGCCCTAGCGAAAGTTTCAAAACAAGAGGCACGAAAAAGGTGCTACCACAAAAGGTTACCCGCAAGAAACGGTGCATGTGAAAAAGTTACCTGTGCAAAACAGTACACTCCCCGCCTAATATCTGATAACTCAGATATTACAAAAATGAAGCCCTATGAATAAATACAAATATACCCACAACCAAAATTAAAAAAACATTCAACGACATAATTGCTGGGAAAATATACAGTAAATATCATTCCGTAATCAGACAAACTGATATGTAATAAACTACAGGCAGCAGTAAATCTACATTCTCACATAAACATCACAAAACCTGGGTACCCGGTAGGACTAAGCGGACATCAAGAGAGTCATGTCTGTTATAGGACGGGTGAGAATTATAACTTTGTCGTTCCGAAACATTTTCACAGCAGCTTTCCTGACATGTCCATCACTGCTTTGCATTGGGTCAGTAATGACACCTACTGGCCACTCATTCCTGTGTAGATTTTTCTCACAAACCAAAACAAAGTCTCCAGTTTTCAGGTCGAGTTGACCTTTCTGCCATTTTCTCCGATATTGTAGAGTGTGAAGATATTCACGGCGCCATCTGTTCCAGAAAAACTCAGACATTGCTTGTACCTGTTTCCACTGAGATTTATACAAATCTCCAAGATTGTCAGAAATATTAAAGGGGCAGTCTACAATCTGACTAGACTTTTGTGTCAACAGAATTTGTGGGGTCAAAATAAAAGGTGACTCTGGGTCGCTCGAAACCGGTGTGATTGGTCTGCCATTAACTATCGCAGACACTTCCGCCATAAAAGTACATAGAACTTCATGAGTGAAGCTTCTTGTTGATTGGTTGACCAACATACTGTCCAGAATTCTGCGAACGACACCGATCATCCTCTCCCACACTCCTCCCATGTGCGATGAGTGTGGCGGATTGAATTTCCATTCGGACTGATTATCAAACAGAAAGTTCCTCATTTCTTCATTTTCTACAGCACCAACAAAATTTGTCCCTCTGTCCGAACGAAATTCTTTCACTTTACCACGGATCGAGATGAAACGGCGGACTGCATTCACAAACGATGAAGAACTTAGCTCTTCAATGACTTCAATGTGAACTGCTCTGCACACCAGACAAGTGAATAACAGGGCCCATCTCTTACTATGTGCTAAACCACCACGTGTTCTTCTTGACGAGATATTCCAGGGTCCAAAAGTGTCGACTCCGACAAATGTAAATGGCGGCGAAGGTTCCAGGCGGTCAGGCGGCAAATCGGCCATTTTCTGAGTTTCCTGTTTTCCTCTCATTTTCCTGCATTTTACACACTTGTAGATAAGGGATGAAATCAATCTTTTACCGCCAATAATCCAGAATCCATTACTTCTCACAGCTCCTTCTGTAAAATGGCGTCCCTGATGCTTTACCGCTGCATGAAAATGTCGTACCAGAAGTGTCGCAATGTAATGACTTCCATGCAAGATGATGGGAGTCTTCTCATATGCGGCAATGTCTGCGTGACGTAATCTTCCGCCTACACGCAGAAGACCGGATTCATCTAGGAATGGATCCAGGCAAAGTATCCGACTGTCTTTTGATATAGGTGATCTCTGTTTAAGTGACTTGATTTCTGAAGAAAACTGTTCCTGTTGAACTTGTTGAATGAGGAAGCTTTCAGATTCCAATTGAAGGTCTACACAGCTAGTGCTTTCTAGATTTCCATCCTTCTTGTACCTTCTAGCAAAACGTTTCAAGAGGGTAATAGCTCGAACAAGCTTCTTCCATTCTGAAAAACGCTGAAACCTTTCACATCCAATTCCTACTTTCTGTACAGCTGTAGTTGTGAAAATAGAGAAATCTGTACCTGATTTTAACTCATCTTGAGATTCTTCTGAATAGATTTCTTCTAAATTGTCTGGTTCATCTGCTTCATCTCGAGAGTGACAAGTTGGACCTTTCAACCATAAGCTGTCACATATGCGTGTAACATCGAGTGGTCTGGTAGCTGAATCTGCGGGGTTCTTCCTCGTTGGAACATATGACCACTGTTCTGGACTTGACACATTCCTTATTTTCTGAACACGATTTGAGATGTAAACTGAAAATCTTCTGGTTGAGTTGTTGATGTATCCCAAAACAATCTTGCTGTCTGTAAAATACTGAACCGAGTCGAGTGGCAATTCAAGATGAGATGTAACAGATTCTGCAATTTCGACTGCCAACACAGCTCCACAAAGTTCAAGTCGAGGTATTGTGTGTCCGTGAGTTGGTGCAACTTTAGCCTTTCCATGTATGAAGCCTGTATGGGTCTGTCCAGTGTTGTCTGTGACGCGAAGGTACGAAACTGCTGCTATGGCTTGCTCTGAGGCATCACAGTAGACAAGTACATCTTTCCTGTTGGAGAGGTCAAAGGAGGTTGGAACAAACATTCTTGGTATCTTGAGATTTTGTAGTGCCTGGAGAGAACTTTTCCATTGGTCCCATTCCTGTTCAAGTTGTTTATCGAGAGGTTCGTCCCAGCTTGATTTTCCAACCATCGCATTCCGAAGAAGTAGTTTTCCATGCACGGAGACTGGAGCAATGAAACCCATCGGATCGAAGATGCTATTGACAGTTGACAACATACCACGTCTTGTATATGGCTTCTCCTCCTGTGAGACCTTGAAAGTGAAGGCATCATCTTCCAGGTTCAAAAGCATTCCTAGACTTCTCTGCAAGGGGAGAGAATCTTCTAAAAGATTTAAGTCTTTGAGGTCCTTTGCCAAATCTGTTTGAGGAAAGCATTGCATCAATTCAGTGTTGTTTGAAACAATTTTGTGTAGTCTTAAATTACCATTTTCAAGGAGTGATTTCTGTGTCCGCTTGAGTAAGCTGACTGCCTCTTCAGTTGATGAACATGATTTTAAGCCATCATCCACATAAAAGTCTCTTTCTACAAATAATTTTGTGTCTTGTCCGAAAGCCTTTTCTCCCTCTGTGGCTGCCTTTCGAAGACCGTAAGTCGCAACTGCTGGAGATGGTCTATTTCCAAAAACATGCACACGCATTCTAAATTCTGTTAAGTTCTTGGAAGGATCATTTTCTTCAAACCAGTAAAATCTGAGATAGTTACGGTGGTCCTCTCTGACAAGAAAACAGTGGAACATGCTTTCAATATCTGTCATGAAAGCAACTTTCTCTTTCCTGAAGCGAAGTAGGACTCCGAGTAGACTGTTGGTTAGGTTTGGTCCCTGAAGCAGAACATTGTTGAGAGATAGTCCCTGTAAAGTAGCTGAAGAGTCAAATACTGCTCGGATTTGTCCAGGTTTCTTCGGATGATAAACACCAAATATCGGTAAATACCAGTGTTCTTCGTTCAGCTCAAGAGGAGGTGCAATTTCAGCATGCTTCTTGTCGAATATCTTCGTCATGAATTGAAGGAAGTGTTCCATCTTGACAGAATCTTGATAAAGGCTTCTTACAAGAGTGTGGGCTCTTTTCAAGGCTAGATGTCTGTTATCTGGAAGAACAGGTCTCTTCTGCTTGAAGGGCAGAGGTGCTGTCCAATTTCCTTCTTGTCCCATATGCATCTCTTCATCCATAACATTGATGAACTGTCTATCTTCTACTGACAGGGCAGGTTTGTCATCATCTTGAGTGAGGTTGAAAACTAGATCATTCTCTTTGACAAGGAAGTTATTAGGGCAAGGTTTGAACAGAGATGTTCGTCCATTGTTCCAAACTATGGTTTTGTTGACATTCACAGAAGTTGGTTGATGAATCTTACCAATGCATGTTTCTCCAATGATGACCCATCCTAGCGGTAATCTTTGTGCATAAGGTGCTCCTTTGGGTCCGATACGCTGATCCAACACATGATGTGCTTCGATGACATCTCTTCCAATCAGTAAGAGGATCTCCATATCCGCGTCAAGAGGAGCAACAAAATCTGAAATGTCATGGAGATGGTTATGGTACTTAGCCACTTCAGGTGTGGGAATTTCCTCTCTCAAATCCGGTACTTGGTTACACTCTATAAGATTCGGGATGTCGAGTTGACAGCTACCATCTATGGATTCCATGACAAGATCACTAGCTCTTCTACCATCTGAATCAGAAATCCCTGAGCATGAGGTAATGGTGTAAGGAATCCTTCTTTCATTTGAGCAAAGACTGTCAAAAACTTCTGATTTCCCAAGTGACACATTACTCTGGTCATCCATCATAGCATATAGCTTAACTGAAAGTTCTGGTCTTGATTTAGAGTAAACCCTGACGGGTAATATCTTAGCACATGACTTGCCACCTCTGTTCTTTCCGCATACCTGAGTGCATCTGGATGATATGGTCTGTGAAGAACTTCTATCCTCCCCGCCATGACCTGCTGAGGTGTCCGCCGTACACTGTTTGGCTGGAGGCAACTGATGTTTGTCCATGTGGAAAAATGTTGGGTGTCTCCTGCTGTGACATAGAGAACATGACACATCTTCCTTGCAATCTTTAGCTAAGTGAGAGTTGGTAGAACAACATCGAAAGCAATAACCCTTTTTCTTGACAAATCCTTTACGCTCATCATACGTACTGTTTTTGAATGCTCGGCACTGATTCAAAGAATGTCCAGTTGAATGGTAGGGGCACTTGACGGTGTTGCTCTCATCACGTCTGCCGAGAGAGGACTGATGTGAGACGTCAGTCTTTCTCGCTGATACCTTTGTGCTGTTTGGAACAGAAGACCTGAAAGAAACGTTTGAGTCATACAAGAAACTAGGGTCATTCTTAACCTTGCTCAAATCATAAATGAATTTCACAAAGAATGAAAAAGGTGGGTAAGGAGTTCTATGCTGCTCCTTGTAATGAAATGCCTGATTTGTCCACTTATCCTGAACACCATAAGGGAGCTTACTGACAATAGGGTTAATACCTACAGAAGAATCAAAGTAAGCAAGAAGCTGGCTATACATGGGATTTAACTTAATTGATTCAATTTCACACAAAAGATCAGAAAGTTCATACAACATATGATAGTTCTTTGTTGTGATTTTCTGAAAACTATCAAGTCTATTTCTCAAAGCACTTTCAACAAGTTCAGGGGCACCATAGCGTTCATCTAAACGTTGCCACAGAAGTTGTAGTCCTCTTGAAGGTTTGTCGACGTTCGCTGCCCTCAGACTCGCTGCATGCTTAGAAGAAGTAGGTCCAAGGTACTTGATCAGCAGATCAAGCTCTTCCACATCAGAAATATCCAGTTCAGAAATCACACTGGAGAAGCATGACTTCCACACTACGAAGTTTTCTGGTTTATCGTCGTAGACTTTCAATCTGGCCATGACCAGATCCTTCTTCAGAAATACTTGACTGAATTCTCTAGGGAAGAAAGGCTGCACACCAGGGTCCAAGATCTGACGCTGATGACTTGGTTGGGCGTTCCACTCAGTTGGCTGGTCTGAAGGCAATTTCGGATCGCTGAGCTGTTGACGCGGTGGTAGATGTGATCTTCCTTCTGGTCCAGTTGTAGCTCGTGGTGGTGGAATCTTAGGTGCAGTATTCTGTGCAGATTGATCGACGAAGTCCTGGATGCGATCTGATGTAACCTGCGGGTCCAAAGGAAGTTCAGCCTTCTGAGATGTATTGTCACCTTCGTATGCCAATGCTTCTGCATCAGCAACTGCAGCTTCCTTTTCTTTCTCTAAAAGCTCTAGGTCTGCTGTAAGTTCCATACTTTTCCTCAATATCAGGGCCTTTTCTTCTTCCAAGATGGCTTGCTGCTTCTTCAAGGAGTGTTCATGTCTGGCATACTCAGCTGCTTTCCGGGCTGCCTCTGCTTTTGCTCTAAGAGCCACTGAAGAAGAGGTACATCTAGTCCCAGACGAACGTGTTCTTTCAGTCTTAGGGACAGAAGGTTGCAGCTTTTGTTGAATAGATGTCCTGATTTCAAATATTGCAGCACATGTTTTATGAAATTGTTCAATATGAAGTTTCAAAATTTGATTTGAGTCTACTGCACCAGATCTTCTTAGAAATTCCTGATAATGTTCAAACACAGTCTGGTATTGAGAATGAATATCTGTTAACCGTTTCTCAACATCAACTAAATTTTCCTTATCATCACTCGAGACCTTCTGTTCAAAGCACTTTTGACACAGTGAAATCAGTTTCTTAATTTTAATTTCATATCTTGCACAATTGGATTGAAAAAGTTCCTGTCCCTTTAAGGTTAATGTCCGTTGTCGCCGCGAAGGATCCTCTTGATCTCCGAGATCCCCCGTGGCACCCTCCATGATAGTTGATTGACTGCTGTCCGTCGGCCAGGCTCCCTCCCTTGACTTCTTAATTGATACGTCGAAATGTTTACTACAAAGTTTTTACTATGCTGTCCTAGCATTCACCCTTTTCCAAATAAAAACAGATGGGATGTCGTTCAGTGTTTATTGGATCTCCTCATAAGTGCAGGTACACGAAGATTTAGGGTAAAACTGAAATGTACAGAAATACAGTAATAAGTACGAGTCCCAAAGTTCACAGAAAACACATACAAATTCCCTAATAAAATACATTTCCAAAAGGTATGTGTAAGATGAATAAATCCTGAATAATATCCAAAATATTCCTCAATAAATGCATTATCTATAAATGCTGAGTCCGAAATAATGTTACATGAAAAATATAAACAATATAACATCACCAAAACACAAGGGAAGTAACTCCGTAATGACTACATTTGCTAAGAAAGCTTCAAATAGAAGACATTTTATGAACGCTTCAAATGAAGAAATTTGACTGCAAAGTTTTACTGGGGAAAAGAACCCTACCACCTACAGTATTAAAAAACTGCCAAAATATATTTCCTTAATTCCATACATAAAATATTCCTAAATTCTATACACAGATAGCATAATATAATAGCATAACAAAAACATTTTAGTGCTTTGTTGCTGTACGGAATTCGAAAAACCTCAATATTCAAAGTTGATGAAAATACTGCGCACAAATGTACACATTTGCCTAAATATGATATTGAAACATGTTTACATAAATGCATGAAACAATAAATATGAAAATACATACACTTTGTGGGTTTGAAGCCCGAAAAAGGGAGAGAGTCCTGGCCATGCGGCTTTGCCCTAGCGAAAGTTTCAAAACAAGAGGCACGAAAAAGGTGCTACCACAAAAGGTTACCCGCAAGAAACGGTGCATGTGAAAAAGTTACCTGTGCAAAACAGTACACTGCAAACGCAAATTTCATCAAAGTTCACCAAAAAATTTATTTTCGACCTGTGTACCCAAAATGACTCTAAACATCATTAGAAACATACCTAATAACCTTTTGTCCAAAAAAGCCTTTATTCGTGTTTTTGGATCAAAAATGAAAACGTCAATTTACGCTTCTGAAGCTGCAAACGCAAATTTCATCAAAGTTCACCAAAAAATGAATTTTCGACTTTGGTCCCCCAAATGACTCTAAACATCATTAGAAACATACCTATAAAAATCTTTTCTGCAAAAAAGCCTTTATTCGTGTTTTTGGATCAAAAATGAAAACGTCAATTTACGCTTCTGAAGCTGCAAACGCAAATTTCATCAAAGTTCACCAAAAAATGAATTTTCGACTTTGGTCCCCCAAATGACTCTAAACATCATTAGAAACATACCTATAAAAATCTTTTCTGCAAAAAAGCCTTTATTCGTGTTTTTGGATGAAAAATGAAAACGTCAATTTACGCTTCTGAAGCTGCAAACGCAAATTTCATCAAAGTTCACCAAAAAATGAATTTTCGACTTTGGTCCCCCAAATGACTCTAAACATCATTAGAAACATACCTATAAAAATATTTTTCTGCAAAAAAGCCTGTATTCGTGTTTTTGGATCAAAAATGAAAACGTCAATTTACGCTTCTGAAGCTGCAAACGCAAATTTCATCAAAGTTCACCAAAAAATGAATTTTCGATTTTGGTCCCCCAAATGACTCTAAACATCATTAGAAACATACCTATAAAAATCTTTTCTGCAAAAAAGCCTTTATTCGTGTTTTTGGATCAAAAATGAAAACGTCAATTTACGCTTCTGAAGCTGCAAACGCAAATTTCATCAAAGTTCACCAAAAAATGAATTTTCGACTTTGGTACCCAAAATGACTCTTAACATCATTAGAAACATACCTAATAATCTTTTGTCCAAAAAAGCCTTTATTCGTGTTTTTGGATCAAAAATGAAAACGTCAATTTACGCTTCTGAAGCTGCAAACGCAAATTTCATCAAAGTTCACCAAAAAATGAATTTTCGACTTTGGTCCCCCAAATGACTCTAAACATCATTAGAAACATACCTATAAAAATCTTTTTTGCAAAAAAGCCTTTATTCGTGTTTTTGGATCAAAAATGAAAACGTCAATTTACGCTTCTGAAGCTGCAAACGCAAATTTCATCAAAGTTCACCAAAAAATGAATTTTCGACTTTGGTACCCAAAATGACTCTAAACATCATTAGAAACATACCTAATAATCTTTTGTCCAAAAAAGCCTTTATTCGTGTTTTTGGATCAAAAATGAAAACGTCAATTTACGCTTCTGAAGCTGCAAACGCAAATTTCATCAAAGTTCACCAAAAAATGAATTTTCGACTTTGGTACCCAAAATGACTCTTAACATCATTAGAAACATACCTAATAATCTTTTGTCCAAAAAAGCCTTTATTCGTGTTTTTGGATCAAAAATGAAAACGTCAATTTACGCTTCTGAAGCTGCAAACGCAAATTTCATCAAAGTTCACCAAAAAATGAATTTTCGACTTTGGTCCCCCAAATGACTCTAAACATCATTAGAAACATACCAATAAAAATATTTTCTGCAAAAAAGCCTTTATTCGTGTTTTTGGATCAAAAATGAAAACGTCAATTAACGCTTCTGAAGCTGCAAACGCAAATTTCATCAAAGTTCACCAAAAAATAAATTTTCGACTTTGGTCCCCCAAATGACTCAAAACATCATAAGAAACATACCTATAAAAATCTTTTCTGCAAAAAAGCCTTTATTCGTGTTTTTGGATCAAAAATGAAAACGTCAATTTACGCTTCTGAAGCTGCAAACGCAAATTTCATCAAAGTTCACCAAAAAATGAATTTTCGACTTTGGTCCCCCAAATGACTCTAAACATCATAAGAAACATACCTATAAAAATCTTTTCTGCAAAAAAGCCTTTATTCGTGTTTTTGGATCAAAAATGAAAACGTCAATTTACGCTTCTGAAGCTGCAAACGCAAATTTCATCAAAGTTCACCAAAAAATGAATTTTCGACTTTGGTCCCCCAAATGACTCTAAACATCATTAGAAACATACCTATAAAAATATTTTCTGCAAAAAAGCCTTTATTCGTGTTTTTGGATCAAAAATGAAAACGTCAATTTACGCTTCTGAAGCTGCAAACGCAAATTTCATCAAAGTTCACCAAAAAATGAATTTTCGACTTTGGTCCCCCAAATGACTCTAAACATCATTAGAAACATACCTATACAAATCTTTTCTGCAAAAAAAGCCTTTATTCGTGTTTTTGGATCAAAAATGAAAACGTCAATTTACGCTTCTGAATCTGCAAACGCAAATTTCATCAAAGTTCACCAAAACATTAATTTTCGACCTGTCTACCCAAAATGACTCTAAACATCATTAGAAACATACCTAATAACCTTTTGTCCAAAAAAGCCTTTATTCGTGTTTTTGGATCAAAAATGAAAACGTCAATTTACGCTTCTGAAGCTGCAAACGCAAATTTCATCAAAGTTCACCAAAAAATGAATTTTCGAATTTGTTCCCCCAAATGACTCTAAACATCATTAGAAACATACCTATAAAAATCTTTTCTGCAAAAAAGCCTTTATTCGTGTTTTTGGATCAAAAATGAAAACGTCAATTTACGCTTCTGAAGCTGCAAACGAAAATTTCATCAAAGTTCACCAAAAAATGAATTTTCGACTTTGGTCCCCCAAATGACTCTAAACATCATTAGAAACATACCTATAAAAATCTTTTTTGCAAAAAAGCCTTTATTCGTGTTTTTGGATCAAAAATGAAAACGTCAATTAACGCTTCTGAAGCTGCAAACGCAAATTTCATCAAAGTTCACCAAAAAATGAATTTTCGACTTCGGTCCCCCAAATGACTCTAAACATCATTAGAAACATACCTATAAAAATCTTTTCTGCAAAAAAGCCTTTATTCGTGTTTTTGGATCAAAAATGAAAACGTCAATTTACGCTTCTGAAGCTGCAAACGAAAATTTCATCAAAGTTCACCAAAAAATGAATTTTCGACTTTGGTCCCCCAAATGACTCTAAACATCATTAGAAACATACCTATAAAAATCTTTTCTGCAAAAAAGCCTTTATTCGTGTTTTTGGATCAAAAATGAAAACGTCAATTTACGCTTCTGAAGCTGCAAACGCAAATTTCATCAAAGTTCACCAAAAAATGAATTTTCGACTTTGGTCCCCCAAATGACTCTAAACATCATAAGAAACATACCTATAAAAATCTTTTCTGCAAAAAAGCCTTTATTCGTGTTTTTGGATCAAAAATGAAAACGTCAATTTACGCTTCTGAAGCTGCAAACGCAAATTTCATCAAAGTTCACCAAAAAATGAATTTTCGACTTTGGTCCCCCAAATGACTCTAAACATCATTAGAAACATACCTATAAAAATATTTTCTGCAAAAAAGCCTTTATTCGTGTTTTTGGATCAAAAATGAAAACGTCAATTTACGCTTCTGAAGCTGCAAACGCAAATTTCATCAAAGTTCACCAAAAAATGAATTTTCGACTTTGGTCCCCCAAATGACTCTAAACATCATAAGAAACATACCTATAAAAATCTTTTCTGCAAAAAAGCCTTTATTCGTGTTTTTGGATCAAAAATGAAAACGTCAATTTACGCTTCTGAAGCTGCAAACGCAAATTTCATCAAAGTTCACCAAAAAATGAATTTTCGACTTTGGTCCCCCAAATGACTCTAAACATCATAAGAAACATACCTATAAAAATCTTTTCTGCAAAAATGCTTTTATTCGTGTTTTTGGATCAAAAATGAAAACGTCAATTTACGCTTCTGAAGCTGCAAACGCAAATTTCATCAAAGTTCACCAAAAAATGAATTTTCGACTTTGGTCCCCCAAATGACTCTAAACATCATTAGAAACATACCTATAAAAATCTTTTCTGCAAAAAAGCCTTTATTCGTGTTTTTGGATCAAAAATGAAAACGTCAATTTACGCTTCTGAAGCTGCAAACGCAAATTTCATCAAAGTTCACCAAAAAATGAATTTTCGACTTTGGTCCCCCAAATGACTCTAAACATCATTAGAAACATACCTATACAAATCTTTTCTGCAAAAAAAGCCTTTATTCGTGTTTTTGGATCAAAAATGAAAACGTCAATTTACGCTTCTGAATCTGCAAACGCAAATTTCATCAAAGTTCACCAAAACATTAATTTTCGACCTGTCTACCCAAAATGACTCTAAACATCATTAGAAACATACCTAATAACCTTTTGTCCAAAAAAGCCTTTATTCGTGTTTTTGGATCAAAAATGAAAACGTCAATTTACGCTTCTGAAGCTGCAAACGCAAATTTCATCAAAGTTCACCAAAAAATGAATTTTCGAATTTGTTCCCCCAAATGACTCTAAACATCATTAGAAACATACCTATAAAAATCTTTTCTGCAAAAAAGCCTTTATTCGTGTTTTTGGATCAAAAATGAAAACGTCAATTTACGCTTCTGAAGCTGCAAACGAAAATTTCATCAAAGTTCACCAAAAAATGAATTTTCGACTTTGGTCCCCCAAATGACTCTAAACATCATTAGAAACATACCTATAAAAATCTTTTTTGCAAAAAAGCCTTTATTCGTGTTTTTGGATCAAAAATGAAAACGTCAATTAACGCTTCTGAAGCTGCAAACGCAAATTTCATCAAAGTTCACCAAAAAATGAATTTTCGACTTCGGTCCCCCAAATGACTCTAAACATCATTAGAAACATACCTATAAAAATCTTTTCTGCAAAAAAGCCTTTATTCGTGTTTTTGGATCAAAAATGAAAACGTCAATTTACGCTTCTGAAGCTGCAAACGAAAATTTCATCAAAGTTCACCAAAAAATGAATTTTCGACTTTGGTCCCCCAAATGACTCTAAACATCATTAGAAACATACCTATAAAAATCTTTTCTGCAAAAAAGCCTTTATTCGTGTTTTTGGATCAAAAATGAAAACGTCAATTTACGCTTCTGAAGCTGCAAACGAAAATTTCATCAAAGTTCACCAAAAAATGAATTTTCGACTTTGGTCCCCAAAATGACTCTAAACATCATTAGAAACATACCTATAAAAATATTTTCTGCAAAAAAGCCTTTATTCGTGTTTTTGGATCAAAAATGAAAACGTCAATTTACGCTTCTGAAGCTGCAAACGCAAATTTCATCAAAGTTCACCAACAAATGAATTTTCGACTTTGGTCCCCCAAATGACTCTAAACATCATTAGAAACATACCTATAAAAATCTTTTCTGCAAAAAAGCCTTTATTCGTGTTTTTGGATCAAAAATGAAAACGTCAATTTACGCTTCTGAAGCTGCAAACGCAAATTTCATCAAAGTTCACCAAAAAATGAATTTTCGACTTTGGTCCCCCAAATGACTCTAAACATCATTAGAAACATACCTATAAAAATCTTTTCTGCAAAAAAAGCCTTTATTCGTGTTTTTGGATCAAAAATGAAAACGTCAATTTACGCTTCAGAATCTGCAAACGCAAATTTCATCAAAGTTCACCAAAAAATTAATTTTCGACCTGTCTACCCAAAATGACTCTAAACATCATTAGAAACATACCTAATAACCTTTTGTCCAAAAAAGCCTTTATTCGTGTTTTTGGATCAAAAATGAAAACGTCAATTTACGCTTCTGAAGCTGCAAACGCAAATTTCATCAAAGTTCACCAAAAAATGAATTTTCGAATTTGGTCCCCCAAATGACTCTAAACATCATTAGAAACATACCTATAAAAATCTTTTCTGCAAAAAAGCCTTTATTCGTGTTTTTGGATCAAAAATGAAAACGTCAATTTACGCTTCTGAAGCTGCAAACGAAAATTTCATCAAAGTTCACCAAAAAATGAATTTTCGACTTTGGTCCCCCAAATGACTCTAAACATCATTAGAAACATACCTATAAAAATATTTTCTGCAAAAAAGCCTTTATTCGTGTTTTTGGATCAAAAATGAAAACGTCAATTTACGCTTCTGAAGCTGCAAACGCAAATTTCATCAAAGTTCACCAACAAATGAATTTTCGACTTTGGTCCCCCAAATGACTCTAAACATCATTAGAAACATACCTATAAAAATCTTTTCTGCAAAAAAGCCTTTATTCGTGTTTTTGGATCAAAAATGAAAACGTCAATTTACGCTTCTGAAGCTGCAAACGCAAATTTCATCAAAGTTCACCAAAAAATGAATTTTCGACTTTGGTCCCCCAAATGACTCTAAACATCATTAGAAACATACCTATAAAAATCTTTTCTGCAAAAAAAGCCTTTATTCGTGTTTTTGGATCAAAAATGAAAACGTCAATTTACGCTTCAGAATCTGCAAACGCAAATTTCATCAAAGTTCACCAAAAAATTAATTTTCGACCTGTCTACCCAAAATGACTCTAAACATCATTAGAAACATACCTAATAACCTTTTGTCCAAAAAAGCCTTTATTCGTGTTTTTGGATCAAAAATGAAAACGTCAATTTACGCTTCTGAAGCTGCAAACGAAAATTTCATCAAAGTTCACCAAAAAATGAATTTTCGACTTTGGTCCCCCAAATGACTCTAAACATCATTAGAAACATACCTATAAAAATCTTTTCTGCAAAAAAGCCTTTATTCGTGTTTTTGGATCAAAAATGAAAACGTCAATTTACTCTTCTGAAGCTGCAAACGCAAATTTCATCAAAGTTCACCAAAAAATGAATTTTCGACTTTGGTCCCCCAAATGACTCTAAACATCATTAGAAACATACCTATAAAAATCTTTTCTGCAAAAAAAGCCTTTATTCGTGTTTTTGGATCAAAAATGAAAACGTCAATTTACGCTTCTGAATCTGCAAACGCAAATTTCATCAAAGTTCACCAAAAAATTAATTTTCGACCTGTCTACCCAAAATGACTCTAAACATCATTAGAAACATACCTAATAACCTTTTGTCCAAAAAAGCCTTTATTCGTGTTTTTGGATCAAATATGAAAACGTCAATTTACGCTTCTGAAGCTGCAAACGCAAATTTCATCAAAGTTCACCAAAAAATGAATTTTCGAATTTGGTCCCCCAAATGACTCTAAACATCATTAGAAACATACCTATAAAAATCTTTTCTGCAAAAAAGCCTTTATTCGTGTTTTTGGGTCAAAAATGAAAACGTCAATTTACGCTTCTGAAGCTGCAAACGCAAATTTCATCAAAGTTCACCAAAAAATGAATTTTCGACTTTGGTCCCCCAAATGACTCTAAACATCATTAGAAACATACCTATAAAAATCTTTTCTGCAAAAAAGCCTTTATTCGTGTTTTTGGATGAAAAATGAAAACGTCAATTTACGCTTCTGAAGCTGCAAACGCAAATTTCATCAAAGTTCACCAAAAAATGAATTTTCGACTTTGGTCCCACAAATGACTCTTAACATCATTAGAAACATACCTATAAAAATATTTTTCTGCAAAAAAGCCTGTATTCGTGTTTTTGGATCAAAAATGAAAACGTCAATTTACGCTTCTGAAGCTGCAAACGCAAATTTCATCAAAGTTCACCAAAAAATGAATTTTCGACTTTGGTCCCCCAAATGACTCTAAACATCATTAGAAACATACCTATAAAAATCTTTTTTGCAAAAAAGCCTTTATTCGTGTTTTTGGATCAAAAATGAAAACGTCAATTAACGCTTCTGAAGCTGCAAACGCAAATTTCATCAAAGTTCACCAAAAAATGAATTTTCGACTTCGGTCCCCCAAATGACTCTAAACATCATTAGAAACATACCTATAAAAATCTTTTCTGCAAAAAAGCCTTTATTCGTGTTTTTGGATCAAAAATGAAAACGTCAATTTACGCTTCTGAAGCTGCAAACGAAAATTTCATCAAAGTTCACCAAAAAATGAATTTTCGACTTTGGTCCCCCAAATGACTCTAAACATCATTAGAAACATACCTATAAAAATCTTTTCTGCAAAAAAGCCTTTATTCGTGTTTTTGGATCAAAAATGAAAACGTCAATTTACGCTTCTGAAGCTGCAAACGAAAATTTCATCAAAGTTCACCAAAAAATGAATTTTCGACTTTGGTCCCCCAAATGACTCTAAACATCATTAGAAACATACCTATAAAAATATTTTCTGCAAAAAAGCCTTTATTCGTGTTTTTGGATCAAAAATGAAAACGTCAATTTACGCTTCTGAAGCTGCAAACGCAAATTTCATCAAAGTTCACCAACAAATGAATTTTCGACTTTGGTCCCCCAAATGACTCTAAACATCATTAGAAACATACCTATAAAAATCTTTTCTGCAAAAAAGCCTTTATTCGTGTTTTTGGATCAAAAATGAAAACGTCAATTTACGCTTCTGAAGCTGCAAACGCAAATTTCATCAAAGTTCACCAAAAAATGAATTTTCGACTTTGGTCCCCCAAATGACTCTAAACATCATTAGAAACATACCTATAAAAATCTTTTGTGCAAAAAAAGCCTTTATTCGTGTTTTTGGATCAAAAATGAAAACGTCAATTTACGCTTCAGAATCTGCAAACGCAAATTTCATCAAAGTTCACCAAAAAATTAATTTTCGACCTGTCTACCCAAAATGACTCTAAACATCATTAGAAACATACCTAATAACCTTTTGTCCAAAAAAGCCTTTATTCGTGTTTTTGGATCAAAAATGAAAACGTCAATTTACGCTTCTGAAGCTGCAAACGCAAATTTCATCAAAGTTCACCAAAAAATGAATTTTCGAATTTGGTCCCCCAAATGACTCTAAACATCATTAGAAACATACCTATAAAAATCTTTTCTGCAAAAAAGCCTTTATTCGTGTTTTTGGATCAAAAATGAAAACGTCAATTTACGCTTCTGAAGCTGCAAACGAAAATTTCATCAAAGTTCACCAAAAAATGAATTTTCGACTTTGGTCCCCCAAATGACTCTAAACATCATTAGAAACATACCTATAAAAATCTTTTTTGCAGAAAAGCCTTTATTCGTGTTTTTGGATCAAAAATGAAAACGTCAATTAACGCTTCTGAAGCTGCAAACGCAAATTTCATCAAAGTTCACCAAAAAATGAATTTTCGACTTCGGTCCCCCAAATGACTCTAAACATCATTAGAAACATACCTATAAAAATCTTTTCTGCAAAAAAGCCTTTATTCGTGTTTTTGGATCAAAAATGAAAACGTCAATTTACGCTTCTGAAGCTGCAAACGAAAATTTCATCAAAGTTCACCAAAAAATGAATTTTCGACTTTGGTCCCCCAAATGACTCTAAACATCATTAGAAACATACCTATAAAAATCTTTTCTGCAAAAAAGCCTTTATTCGTGTTTTTGGATCAAAAATGAAAACGTCAATTTACTCTTCTGAAGCTGCAAACGCAAATTTCATCAAAGTTCACCAAAAAATGAATTTTCGAATTTGGTCCCCCAAATGACTCTAAACATCATTAGAAACATACCTATAAAAATCTTTTCTGCAAAAAAAGCCTTTATTCGTGTTTTTGGATCAAAAATGAAAACGTCAATTTACGCTTCTGAATCTGCAAACGCAAATTTCATCAAAGTTCACCAAAAAATTAATTTTCGACCTGTCTACCCAAAATGACTCTAAACATCATTAGAAACATACCTAATAACCTTTTGTCCAAAAAAAGCCTTTATTCGTGTTTTTGGATCAAATATGAAAACGTCAATTTACGCTTCTGAAGCTGCAAACGCAAATTTCATCAAAGTTCACCAAAAAATGAATTTTCGAATTTGGTCCCCCAAATGACTCTAAACATCATTAGAAACATACCTATAAAAATCTTTTCTGCAAAAAAGCCTTTATTCGTGTTTTTGGGTCAAAAATGAAAACGTCAATTTACGCTTCTGAAGCTGCAAACGCAAATTTCATCAAAGTTCACCAAAAAATGAATTTTCGACTTTGGTCCCCCAAATGACTCTAAACATCATTAGAAACATACCTATAAAAATCTTTTCTGCAAAAAAGCCTTTATTCGTGTTTTTGGATGAAAAATGAAAACGTCAATTTACGCTTCTGAAGCTGCAAACGCAAATTTCATCAAAGTTCACCAAAAAATGAATTTTCGACTTTGGTCCCACAAATGACTCTTAACATCATTAGAAACATACCTATAAAAATATTTTTCTGCAAAAAAGCCTGTATTCGTGTTTTTGGATCAAAAATGAAAACGTCAATTTACGCTTCTGAAGCTGCAAACGCAAATTTCATCAAAGTTCACCAAAAAATGAATTTTCGACTTTGGTCCCCCAAATGACTCTAAACATCATTAGAAACATACCTATAAAAATCTTTTCTGCAAAAAAGCCTTTATTCGTGTTTTTGGATCAAAAATGAAAACGTCAATTTACGCTTCTGAAGCTGCAAACGCAAATTTCATCAAAGTTCACCAAAAAATGAATTTTCGACTTTGGTCCCCCAAATGACTCTAAACATCATTAGAAACATACCTATAAAAATCTTTTTTGCAAAAAAGCCTTTATTCGTGTTTTTGGATCAAAAATGAAAACGTCAATTTACGCTTCTGAAGCTGCAAACGCAAATTTCATCAAAGTTCACCAAAAAATGAATTTTCGACTTTGGTCCCCCAAATGACTCTAAACATCATTAGAAACATACCTATAAAAATCGTTTTTGCAAAAAAGCCTTTATTCGTGTTTTTGGATCAAAAATGAAAACGTCAATTTACGCTTCTGAATCTGCAAACGCAAATTTCATCAAAGTTCACCAAAAAATTAATTTTCGACCTGTGTACCCAAAATGACTCTAAACATCATTAGAAACATACCTATAAAAATCTTTTCTGCAAAAAAAGCCTTTATTCGTGTTTTTGGATCAAAAATGAAAACGTTAATTTACGCTTCTGAAGCTGCAAACGCAAATTTCATCAAAGTTCACCAAAAAATGAATTTTCGACTTTGGTACCCAAAATGACTCTAAACATCATTAGAAACATACCTAATAATCTTTTGTCCAAAAAAGCCTTTATTCGTGTTTTTGATAAAAAATGAAAACGTCAATTTACGCTTCTGAAACTGCAAACGCAAATTTCATCAAAGTTCACCAAAAAATGAATTTTCGACTTTGGTCCCCCAAATGACTCTAAACATCATTAGAAACATACCTATAAAAATCTTTTTTGCAAAAAAGCCTTTATTCGTGTTTTTGGATCAAAAATGAAAACGTCAATTTACGCTTCTGAAGCTGCAAACGCAAATTTCATCAAAGTTCACCAAAAAATGAATTTTCGACTTTGGTCCCCCAAATGACTCTAAACATCATTAGAAACATACCTATAAAAATATTTTTCTGCAAAAAAGCCTGTATTCGTGTTTTTGGATCAAAAATGAAAACGTCAATTTACGCTTCTGAAGCTGCAAACGCAAATTTCATCAAAGTTCACCAAAAAATCAATTTTCGACTTTGGTCCCCAAAATGACTCTAAACATCATTAGAAACATACCTATAAAAATCTTTTCTGCAAAAAAGCCTTTATTCGTGTTTTTGGATCAAAAATGAAAACGTCAATTTACGCTTCTGAAGCTGCAAACGCAAATTTCATCAAAGTTCACCAAAAAATGAATTTTCGACTTTGGTCCCATAAATGACTCTAAACATCATTAGAAACATACCAATAAAAATATTTTCTGCAAAAAAGCCTTTATTCGTGTTTTTGGATCAAAAATGAAAACGTCAATTAACGCTTCTGAAGCTGCAAACGCAAATTTCATCAAAGTTCACCAAAAAATAAATTTTCGACTTTGGTCCCCCAAATGACTCAAAACATCATTAGAAACATACCTATAAAAATCTTTTCTGCAAAAAAGCCTTTATTCGTGTTTTTGGATCAAAAATGAAAACGTCAATTTACGCTTCTGAAGCTGCAAACGCAAATTTCATCAAAGTTCACCAAAAAATGAATTTTCGACTTTGGTCCCCCAAATGACTCTAAACATCATTAGAAACATACCTATAAAAATCTTTTCTGCAAAAAAGCCTTTATTCGTGTTTTTGGATCAAAAATGAAAACGTCAATTTACGCTTCTGAAGCTGCAAACGCAAATTTCATCAAAGTTCACCAAAAAATGAATTTTCGACTTTGGTCCCCCAAATGACTCTAAACATCATTAGAAACATACCTATAAAAATCTTTTGTGCAAAAAAAGCCTTTATTCGTGTTTTTGGATCAAAAATGAAAACGTCAATTTACGCTTCTGAATCTGCAAACGCAAATTTCATCAAAGTTCACCAAAAAATTAATTTTCGACCTGTGTACCCAAAATGACTCTAAACATCATTAGAAACATACCTAATAACCTTTTGTCCAAAAAAGCCTTTATTCGTGTTTTTGGATCAAAAATGAAAACGTCAATTTACGCTTCTGAAGCTGCAAACGCAAATTTCATCAAAGTTCACCAAAAAATGAATTTTCGACTTTGGTCCCCCAAATGACTCTAAACATCATTAGAAACATACCTATAAAAATCTTTTCTGCAAAAAAGCCTTTATTCGTGTTTTTGGATGAAAAATGAAAACGTCAATTTACGCTTCTGAAGCTGCAAACGCAAATTTCATCAAAGTTCACCAAAAAATGAATTTTCGACTTTGGTCCCCAAATGACTCTTAACATCATTAGAAACATACCTATAAAAATATTTTTCTGCAAAAAAGCCTGTATTCGTGTTTTTGGATCAAAAATGAAAACGTCAATTTACGCTTCTGAAGCTGCAAACGCAAATTTCATCAAAGTTCACCAAAAAAGGAATTTTTGACTTTGGTCCCCCAAATGACTCTAAACATCATTAGAAACATACCTATAAACATCTTTTTTGCAAAAAAGCCTTTATTCGTGTTTTTGGATCAAAAATGAAAACGTCAATTTACGCTTCTGAAGCTGCAAACGCAAATTTCATCAAAGTTCACCAAAAAATGAATTTTCGACTTTGGTCCCCCAAATGACTCTAAACATCATTAGAAACATACCTATAAAAATCTTTTTTGCAAAAAAGCCTTTATTCGTGTTTTTGGATCAAAAATGAAAACGTCAATTTACGCTTCTGAAGCTGCAAACGCAAATTTCATCAAAGTTCACCAAAAAATGAATTTTCGACTTCGGTACCCAAAATGATTCTAAACATCATTAGAAACATACCTATAAAAATCTTTTCTGCAAAAAAGCCTTTATTCGTGTTTTTGGATCAAAAATGAAAACGTCAATTTACGCTTCTGAAGCTGCAAACGCAAATTTCATCAAAGTTCACCAAAAAATGAATTTTCGACTTTGGTCCCCCAAATGACTCTAAACATCATTAGAAACATACCTATAAAAATCTTTTCTGCAAAAAAAGCCTTTATTCGTGTTTTTGGATCAAAAATGAAAACGTCAATTTACGCTTCTGAATCTGCAAACGCAAATTTCATCAAAGTTCACCAAAAAATTAATTTTCGACCTGTGTACCCAAAATGACTCTAAACATCATTAGAAACATACCTAATAACCTTTTGTCCAAAAAAGCCTTTATTCGTGTTTTTGGATCAAAAATGAAAACGTCAATTTACGCTTCTGAAGCTGCAAACGCAAATTTCATCAAAGTTCACCAAAAAATGAATTTTCGACTTTGGTCCCCCAAATGACTCTAAACATCATTAGAAACATACCTATAAAAATCTTTTCTGCAAAAAAGCCTTTATTCGTGTTTTTGGATGAAAAATGAAAACGTCAATTTACGCTTCTGAAGCTGCAAACGCAAATTTCATCAAAGTTCACCAAAAAATGAATTTTCGACTTTGGTCCCCAAATGACTCTTAACATCATTAGAAACATACCTATAAAAATATTTTTCTGCAAAAAAGCCTGTATTCGTGTTTTTGGATCAAAAATGAAAACGTCAATTTACGCTTCTGAAGCTGCAAACGCAAATTTCATCAAAGTTCACCAAAAAATGAATTTTCGACTTTGGTCCCCCAAATGACTCTAAACATCATTAGAAACATACCTATAAAAATCTTTTCTGCAAAAAAGCCTTTATTCGTGTTTTTGGATCAAAAATGAAAACGTCAATTTACGCTTCTGAAGCTGCAAACGCAAATTTCATCAAAGTTCACCAAAAAAGGAATTTTCGACTTTGGTCCCCCAAATGACTCTAAACATCATTAGAAACATACCTATAAAAATCTTTTTTGCAAAAAAGCCTTTATTCGTGTTTTTGGATCAAAAATGAAAACGTCAATTTACGCTTCTGAAGCTGCAAACGCAAATTTCATCAAAGTTCACCAAAAAAGGAATTTTCGACTTTGGTCCCCCAAATGACTCTAAACATCATTAGAAACATACCTATAAAAATCTTTTTTGCAAAAAAGCCTTTATTCGTGTTTTTGGATCAAAAATGAAAACGTCAATTTACGCTTCTGAAGCTGCAAACGCAAATTTCATCAAAGTTCACCAAAAAATGAATTTTCGACTTTGGTCCCCCAAATGACTCTAAACATCATTAGAAACATACCTATAAAAATCTTTTTTGCAAAAAAGCCTTTATTCGTGTTTTTGGATCAAAAATGAAAACGTCAATTTACGCTTCTGAAGCTGCAAACGCAAATTTCATCAAAGTTCACCAAAAAATGAATTTTCGACTTCGGTACCCAAAATGACTCTAAACATCATTAGAAACATACCTAATAATCTTTTGTCCAAAAAAGCCTTTATTCGTGTTTTTGATCAAAAATGAAAACGTCAATTTACGCTTCTGAAGCTGCAAACGCAAATTTCATCAAAGTTCACCAAAAAATGAATTTTCGACTTTGGTCCCCCAAATGACTCTAAACATCATTAGAAACATACCTATAAAAATATTTTGTGCAAAAAAAGCCTTTATTCGTGTTTTTGGATCAAAAATGAAAACGTCAATTTACGCTTCTGAAGCTGCAAACGCAAATTTCATCAAAGTTCACCAAAAAATGAATTTTCGACTTCGGTCCCCCAAATGACTCTATACATCATTAGAAACATACCTATAAAAATCTTTTCTGCAAAAAAGCCTTTATTCGTGTTTTTGGATCAAAAATGAAAACGTCAATTTACGCTTCTGAAGCTGCAAACGAAAATTTCATCAAAGTTCACCAAAAAATGAATTTTCGACTTTGGTCCCCCAAATGACTCTAAACATCATTAGAAACATACCTATAAAAATCTTTTTTGCAAAAAAGCCTTTATTCGTGTTTTTGGATCAAAAATGAAAACGTCAATTAACGCTTCTGAAGCTGCAAACGCAAATTTCATCAAAGTTCACCAAAAAATAAATTTTCGACTTTGGTCCCCCAAATGACTCAAAACATCATAAGAAACATACCTATAAAAATCTTTTCTGCAAAAAAGCCTTTATTCGTGTTTTTGGATCAAAAATGAAAACGTCAATTTACGCTTCTGAAGCTGCAAACGCAAATTTCATCAAAGTTCACCAAAAAATGAATTTTCGACTTTGGTCCCCCAAATGACTCTAAACATCATTAGAAACATACCTATAAAAATCTTTTCTGCAAAAAAGCCTTTATTCGTGTTTTTGGATCAAAAATGAAAACGTCAATTTACGCTTCTGAAGCTGCAAACGCAAATTTCATCAAAGTTCACCAAAAAATGAATTTTCGACTTTGGTCCCCCAAATGACTCTAAACATCATTAGAAACATACCTATAAAAATCTTTTCTGCAAAAAAAGCCTTTATTCGTGTTTTTGGATCAAAAATGAAAACGTCAATTTACGCTTCTGAATCTGCAAACGCAAATTTCATCAAAGTTCACCAAAAAATTAATTTTCGACCTGTCTACCCAAAATGACTCTAAACATCATTAGAAACATACCTAATAACCTTTTGTCCAAAAAAGCCTTTATTCGTGTTTTTGGATCAAAAATGAAAACGTCAATTTACGCTTCTGAAGCTGCAAACGCAAATTTCATCAAAGTTCACCAAAAAATGAATTTTCGACTTCGGTACCCAAAATGACTCTAAACATCATTAGAAACATACCTAATAATCTTTTGTCCAAAAAAGCCTTTATTCGTGTTTTTGATCAAAAATGAAAACGTCAATTTACGCTTCAGAAGCTGCAAACGCAAATTTCATCAAAGTTCACCAAAAAATGAATTTTCGACTTTGGTCCCCCAAATGACTCTAAACATCATTAGAAACATACCTATAAAAATATTTTCTGCAAAAAAAGCCTTTATTCGTGTTTTTGGATCAAAAATGAAAACGTCAATTTACGCTTCTGAAGCTGCAAACGCAAATTTCATCAAAGTTCACCAAAAAATGAATTTTCGACTTCGGTCCCCCAAATGACTCTAAACATCATTAGAAACATACCTATAAAAATCTTTTCTGCAAAAAAGCCTTTATTCGTGTTTTTGGATCAAAAATGAAAACGTCAATTTACGCTTCTGAAGCTGCAAACGAAAATTTCATCAAAGTTCACCAAAAAATGAATTTTCGACTTTGGTCCCCCAAATGACTCTAAACACAATTAGAAACATACCTATAAAAATCTATTTTGCCAAAAAGCCTTTATTCGTGTTTTTGGATCAAAAATGAAAACGTCAATTTACGCTTCTGAAGCTGCAAACGCAAATTTCATCAAAGTTCACCAAAAAATGAATTTTCGACTTTGGTCCCCCAAATGACTCTAAACATCATTAGAAACATACCTATAAAAATCTTTTCTGCAAAAAAGCCTTTATTCGTGTTTTTGGATCAAAAATGAAAACGTCAATTTACGCTTCTGAAGCTGCAAACGCAAATTTCATCAAAGTTCACCAAAAAATGAATTTTCGACTTTGGTCCCCCAAATGACTCTAAACATCATTAGAAACATACCTATAAAAATCTTTTGTGCAAAAAAAGCCTTTATTCGTGTTTTTGGATCAAAAATGAAAACGTCAATTTACGCTTCTGAATCTGCAAACGCAAATTTCATCAAAGTTCACCAAAAAATTAATTTTCGACCTGTCTACCCAAAATGACTCTAAACATCATTAGAAACATACCTAATAACCTTTTGTCCAAAAAAGCCTTTATTCGTGTTTTTGGATCAAAAATGAAAACGTCAATTTACGCTTCTGAAGCTGCAAACGCAAATTTCATCAAAGTTCACCAAAAAATGAATTTTCGACTTCGGTACCCAAAATGACTCTAAACATCATTAGAAACATACCTAATAATCTTTTGTCCAAAAAAGCCTTTATTCGTGTTTTTGATCAAAAATGAAAACGTCAATTTACGCTTCAGAAGCTGCAAACGCAAATTTCATCAAAGTTCACCAAAAAATGAATTTTCGACTTTGGTCCCCCAAATGACTCTAAACATCATTAGAAACATACCTATCAAAATCTTTTCTGCAAAAAAAGTCTTTATTCGTGTTTTTGGATCAAAAATGAAAACGTCAATTTACGCTTCTGAAGCTGCAAACGCAAATTTCATCAAACTTCACCAAAAAATGAATTTTCGACTTCGGTCCCCCAAATGACTCTAAACATCATTAGAAACATACCTATAAAAATCTTTTCTGCAAAAAAGCCTTTATTCGTGTTTTTGGATCAAAAATGAAAACGTCAATTTACGCTTCTGAAGCTGCAAACGAAAATTTCA
The DNA here is from genome assembly GCA_936450465.1 of Gibbula magus. Taxonomy (NCBI): domain Eukaryota; kingdom Metazoa; phylum Mollusca; class Gastropoda; order Trochida; family Trochidae; genus Gibbula; species Gibbula magus. Next base: position 89,228,397 of record OW388292.1, on the reverse strand, counting down.
TCAAAGTTCACCAAAAAATGAATTTTCGACTTTGGTCCCCCAAATGACTCTAAACACAATTAGAAACATACCTATAAAAATCTATTTTGCCAAAAAGCCTTTATTCGTGTTTTTGGATCAAAAATGAAAACGTCAATTAACGCTTCTGAAGCTGCAAACGCAAATTTCATCAAAGTTCACCAAAAAATAAATTTTCGACTTTGGTCCCCCAAATGACTCAAAACATCATAAGAAACATACCTATAAAAATCTTTTCTGCAAAAAAGCCTTTATTGGTGTTTTTGGATCAAAAATGAAAACGTCAATTTACGCTTCTGAAGCTGCAAACGCAAATTTCATCAAAGTTCACCAAAAAATGAATTTTCGACTTTGGTCCCCCAAATGACTCTAAACATCATTAGAAACATACCTATGAAAATCTTTTCTGCAAAAAAGCCTTTATTCGTGTTTTTGGATCAAAAATGAAAACGTCAATTTACGCTTCTGAAGCTGCAAACGCAAATTTCATCAAAGTTCACCAAAAAATGAATTTTCGACTTTGGTCCCCCAAATGACTCTAAACATCATTAGAAACATACCTATAAAAATCTTTTCTGCAAAAAAAGCCTTTATTCGTGTTTTTGGATCAAAAATGAAAACGTCAATTTACGCTTCTGAATCTGCAAACGCAAATTTCATCAATGTTCACCAAAAAATTAATTTTCGACCTGTCTACCCAAAATGACTCTAAACATCATTAGAAACATACCTAATAACCTTTTGTCCAAAAAAGCCTTTATTCGTGTTTTTGGATCAAAAATGAAAACGTCAATTTACGCTTCTGAAGCTGCAAACGCAAATTTCATCAAAGTTCACCAAAAAATGAATTTTCGACTTTGGTCCCCCAAATGACTCTAAACATCATTAGAAACATACCTATAGAAATATTTTCTGCAAAAAAAGCCTTTATTCGTGTTTTTGGATCAAAAATGAAAACGTCAATTTACGCTTCTGAAGCTGCAAACGCAAATTTCATCAAAGTTCACCAAAAAATGAATTTTCGACTTCGGTCCCCCAAATGACTCTAAACATCATTAGAAACATACCTATAAAAATCTTTTCTGCAAAAAAGCCTTTATTCGTGTTTTTGGATCAAAAATGAAAACGTCAATTTACGCTTCTGAAGCTGCAAACGAAAATTTCATCAAAGTTCACCAAAAAATGAATTTTCGACTTTGGTCCCCCAAATGACTCTAAACACAATTAGAAACATACCTATAAAAATCTTTTTTGCAAAAAAGCCTTTATTCGTGTTTTTGGATCAAAAATGAAAACGTCAATTAACGCTTCTGAAGCTGCAAACGCAAATTTCATCAAAGTTCACCAAAAAATAAATTTTCGACTTTGGTCCCCCAAATGACTCAAAACATCATAAGAAACATACCTATAAAAATCTTTTCTGCAAAAAAGCCTTTATTCGTGTTTTTGGATCAAAAATGAAAACGTCAATTTACGCTTCTGAAGCTGCAAACGCAAATTTCATCAAAGTTCACCAAAAAATGAATTTTCGACTTTGGTCCCCCAAATGACTCTAAACATCATTAGAAACATACCTATGAAAATCTTTTCTGCAAAAAAGCCTTTATTCGTGTTTTTGGATCAAAAATGAAAACGTCAATTTACGCTTCTGAAGCTGCAAACGCAAATTTCATCAAAGTTCACCAAAAAATGAATTTTCGACTTTGGTCCCCCAAATGACTCTAAACATCATTAGAAACATACCTATAAAAATCTTTTCTGCAAAAAAAGCCTTTATTCGTGTTTTTGGATCAAAAATGAAAACGTCAATTTACGCTTCTGAATCTGCAAACGCAAATTTCATCAAAGTTCACCAAAAAATTAATTTTCGACCTGTCTACCCAAAATGACTCTAAACATCATTAGAAACATACCTAATAACCTTTTGTCCAAAAAAGCCTTTATTCGTGTTTTTGGATCAAAAATGAAAACGTCAATTTACGCTTCTGAAGCTGCAAACGCAAATTTCATCAAAGTTCACCAAAAAATGAATTTTCGAATTTGGTCCACCAAATGACTCTAAACATCATTAGAAACATACCTATAAAAATCTTTTCTGCAAAAAAGCCTTTATTCGTGTTTTTGGGTCAAAAATGAAAACGTCAATTTACGCTTCTGAAGCTGCAAACGCAAATTTCATCAAAGTTCACCAAAAAATGAATTTTCGACTTTGGTCCCCCAAATGACTCTAAACATCATTAGAAACATACCTATAAAAATCTTTTCTGCAAAAAAGCCTTTATTCGTGTTTTTGGATGAAAAATGAAAACTTCAATTTACGCTTCTGAAGCTGCAAACGCAAATTTCATCAAAGTTCACCAAAAAATGAATTTTCGACTTTGGTCCCCCAAATGACTCTAAACATCATTAGAAACATACCTATAAAAATATTTTTCTGCAAATAAGCCTGTATTCGTGTTTTTGGATCAAAAATGAAAACGTCAATTTACGCTTCTGAAGCTGCAAACGCAAATTTCATCAAAGTTCACCAAAAAATGAATTTTCGACCTGTGTACCCAAAATGACTCTAAACATCATTAGAAACATACCTATAAAAATCTTTTCTGCAAAAAAAGCCTTTATTCGTGTTTTTGGATCAAAAATGAAAACGTCAATTTACGCTTCTGAATCTGCAAACGCAAATTTCATCAAAGTTCACCAAAAAATGAATTTTCGACCTGTGTACCCAAAATGACTCTAAACATCATTAGAAACATACCTAATAACCTTTTGTCCAAAAAAGCCTTTATTCGTGTTTTTGGATCAAAAATGAAAACGTCAATTTACGCTTCTGAAGCTGCAAACGCAAATTTCATCAAAGTTCACCAAAAAATGAATTTTCGACTTTGGTCCCCCAAATGACTCTAAACATCATTAGAAACATACCTATAAAAATATTTTCTGCAAAAAAGCCTTTATTCGTGTTTTTGGATCAAAAATGAAAACGTCAATTTACGCTTCTGAAGCTGCAAACGCAAATTTCATCAAAGTTCACCAAAAAATGAATTTTCGACTTTGGTCCCCCAAATGACTCTAAACATCATTAGAAACATACCTATGAAAATCTTTTCTGCAAAAAAGCCTTTATTCGTGTTTTTGGATGAAAAATGAAAACGTCAATTTACGCTTCTGAAGCTGCAAACGCAAATTTCATCAAAGTTCACCAAAAAATGAATTTTCGACTTTGGTCCCCCAAATGACTCTAAACATCATTAGAAACATACCTATAAAAATATTTTTCTGCAAAAAAGCCTGTATTCGTGTTTTTGGATCAAAAATGAAAACGTCAATTTACGCTTCTGAAGCTGCAAACGCAAATTTCATCAAAGTTCACCAAAAAATGAATTTTCCACTTTGGTCCCCCAAATGACTCTAAACATCATTAGAAACATACCTATAAAAATCTTTTTTGCAAAAAAGCCTTTATTCGTGTTTTTGGATCAAAAATGAAAACGTCAATTTACGCTTCTGAAGCTGCAAACGCAAATTTCATCAAAGTTCACCAAAAAATGAATTTTCGATTTTGGTCCCCCAAATGACTCTAAACATCATTAGAAACATACCTATAAAAATCTTTTTTGCAAAAAAGCCTTTATTCGTGTTTTTGGATCAAAAATGAAAACGTCAATTTACGCTTCTGAATCTGCAAACGCAAATTTCATCAAAGTTCACCAAAAAATTAATTTTCGACCTGTGTACCCAAAATGACTCTAAACATCATTAGAAACATACCTATAAAAATCTTTTCTGCAAAAAAAGCCTTTATTCGTGTTTTTGGATCAAAAATGAAAACGTCAATTTACGCTTCTGAATCTGCAAACGCAAATTTCATCAAAGTTCACCAAAAAATTAATTTTCGACCTGTGTACCCATAATGACTCTAAACTTCATTAGAAACATACCTAATAACCTTTTGTCCAAAAAAGCCTTTATTCGTGTTTTTGGATCAAAAATGAAAACGTCAATTTACGCTTCTGAATCTGCAAACGCAAATTTCATCAAAGTTCACCAAAAAATGAATTTTCGACCTGTGTACCCAAAATGACTCTAAACATCATTAGAAACATACCTAATAACCTTTTGTCCAAAAAAGCCTTTATTCGTGTTTTTGGATCAAAAATGAAAACGTCAATTTACGCTTCTGAAGCTGCAAACGCAAATTTCATCAAAGTTCACCAAAAAATGAATTTTCGACTTTGGTCCCCCAAATGACTCTAAACATCATTAGAAACATACCTATAAAAATATTTTCTGCAAAAAAGCCTTTATTCGTGTTTTTGGATGAAAAATGAAAACGTCAATTTACGCTTCTGAAGCTGCAAACGCAAATTTCATCAAAGTTCACCAAAAAATGAATTTTCGACTTTGGTCCCCCAAATGACTCTAAACATCATTAGAAACATACCTATAAAAATCTTTTTTGCAAAAAAGCCTTTATTCGTGTTTTTGGATCAAAAATGAAAACGTCAATTTACGCTTCTGAAGCTGCAAACGCAAATTTCATCAAAGTTCACCAAAAAATGAATTTTCGATTTTGGTCCCCCAAATGACTCTAAACATCATTAGAAACATACCTATAAAAATCTTTTTTGCAAAAAAGCCTTTATTCGTGTTTTTGGATCAAAAATGAAAACGTCAATTTACGCTTCTGAATCTGCAAACGCAAATTTCATCAAAGTTCACCAAAAAATTAATTTTCGACCTGTGTACCCAAAATGACTCTAAACATCATTAGAAACATACCTATGAAAATCTTGTGCAAAAAAAGCCTTTATTCGTGTTTTTGGATCAAAAATGAAAACCTCAATTTACGCTTCTGAATCTGCAAACGCAAATTTCATCAAAGTTCACCAAAAAATTAATTTTCGACCTGTGTACCCATAATGACTCTAAACTTCATTAGAAACATACCTAATAACCTTTTGTCCAAAAAAGCCTTTATTCGTGTTTTTGGATCAAAAATGAAAACGTCAATTTACGCTTCTGAATCTGCAAACGCAAATTTCATCAAAGTTCACCAAAAAATGAATTTTCGACCTGTGTACCCAAAATGACTCTAAACATCATTAGAAACATACCTAATAACCTTTTGTCCAAAAAAGCCTTTATTCGTGTTTTTGGATCAAAAATGAAAACGTCAATTTACGCTTCTGAAGCTGCAAACGCAAATTTCATCAAAGTTCACCAAAAAATGAATTTTCGATTTTGGTCCCCCAAATGACTCTAAACATCATTAGAAACATACCTATAAAAATCTTTTTTGCAAAAAAGCCTTTATTCGTGTTTTTGGATCAAAAATGAAAACGTCAATTTACGCTTCTGAATCTGCAAACGCAAATTTCATCAAAGTTCACCAAAAAATGAATTTTCGACCTGTGTACCCAAAATGACTCTAAACATCATTAGAAACATACCTATAAAAATCTTTTCTGCAAAAAAAGCCTTTATTCGTGTTTTTGGATCAAAAATGAAAACGTCAATTTACGCTTCTGAATCTGCAAACGCAAATTTCATCAAAGTTCACCAAAAAATTAATTTTCGACCTGTGTACCCATAATGACTCTAAACTTCATTAGAAACATACCTAATAACCTTTTGTCCAAAAAAGCCTTTATTCGTGTTTTTGGATCAAAAATGAAAACGTCAATTTACGCTTCTGAATCTGCAAACGCAAATTTCATCAAAGTTCACCAAAAAATGAATTTTCGACCTGTGTACCCAAAATGACTCTAAACATCATTAGAAACATACCTAATAACCTTTTGTCCAAAAAAGCCTTTATTCGTGTTTTTGGATCAAAAATGAAAACGTCAATTTACGCTTCTGAAGCTGCAAACGCAAATTTCATCAAAGTTCACCAAAAAATGAATTTTCGACTTTGGTCCCCCAAATGACTCTAAACATCATTAGAAACTTTCCTATAAAAATATTTTCTGCAAAAAAGCCTTTATTCGTGTTTTTGGATGAAAAATGAAAACGTCAATTTACGCTTCTGAAGCTGCAAACGCAAATTTCATCAAAGTTCACCAAAAAATGAATTTTCGACTTTGGTCCCCCAAATGACTCTAAACATCATTAGAAACATACCTATAAAAATCTTTTCTGCAAAAAAGCCTTTATTCGTGTTTTTGGATGAAAAATGAAAACGTCAATTTACGCTTCTGAAGCTGCAAACGCAAATTTCATCAAAGTTCACCAAAAAATGAATTTTCGACTTTGGTCCCCCAAATGACTCTAAACATCATTAGAAACATACCTATAAAAATATTTTTCTGCAAAAAAGCCTGTATTCGTGTTTTTGGATCAAAAATGAAAACCACAATTTACGCTTCTGAAGCTGCAAACGCAAATTTCATCAAAGTTCACCAAAAAATGAATTTTCGACTTTGGTCCCCCAAATGACTCTAAACATCATTAGAAACATACCTATAAAAATATTTTCTGCAAAAAAGCCTTTATTCGTGTTTTTGGATCAAAAATGAAAACGTCAATTTACGCTTCTGAATCTGCAAACGCAAATTTCATCAAAGTTCACCAAAAAATGACTTTTCGATTTTGGTCCCCCAAATGACTCTAAACATCATTAGAAACATACATATAAAAATCTTTTTTGCAAAAAAGCCTTTATTCGTGTTTTTGGATCAAAAATGAAAACGTCAATTTACGCTTCTGAAGCTGCAAACGCAAATTTCATCAAAGTTCACCAAAAAATTAATTTTCGACCTGTGTACCCAAAATGACTCTAAACATCATTAGAAACATACCTATAAAATCTTTTCTGCAAATAAAGCCTTTATTCGTGTTTTTGGATCAAAAATGAAAACGTCAATTTACGCTTCTGAATCTGCAAACGCAAATTTCATCAAAGTTCACCAAAAAATTAATTTTCGACCTGTGTACCCAAAATGACTCTAAACATCATTAGAAACATACCTAATAACCTTTTGTCCAAAAAAGCCTTTATTCGTGTTTTTGGATCAAAAATGAAAACGTCAATTTACGCTTCTGAAGCTGCAAACGCAAATTTCATCAAAGTTCACCAAAAAATGAATTTTCGACTTTTGTCCCCCAAATGACTCTAAACATCATTAGAAACATACCTATAAAAATCTTTTCTGCAAAAAAGCCTTTATTCGTGTTTTTGGATGAAAAATGAAAACGTCAATTTACGCTTCTGAAGCTGCAAACGCAAATTTCATCAAAGTTCACCAAAAAATGAATTTTCGACTTTGGTCCCCCAAATGACTCTAAACATCATTAGAAACATACCTATAAAAATCTTTTCTGCAAAAAAGCCTTTATTCGTGTTTTTGGATCAAAAATGAAAACGTCAATTTACGCTTCTGAAGCTGCAAACGCAAATTTCATCAAAGTTCACCAAAAATGAATTTTCGACCTGTGTACCCAAAATGACTCTAAACATCATTAGAAACATACCTAATAACCTTTTGTCCAAAAAAGCCTTTATTCGTGTTTTTGGATGAAAAATGAAAACGTCAATTTACGCTTCTGAAGCTGCAAACGCAAATTTCATCAAAGTTCACCAAAAAATGAATTTTCGACTTTGGTCCCCCAAATGACTTTAAACATCATTAGAAACATACCTATAAAAAATCTTTTCTGCAAAAAAGCCTTTATTCGTGTTTCTGGTTAAAAAAAGAAAACGTCAATTGACGCTTCTGAAGCTGCAAACGCAAATTTCATCAAAGTTCACCAAAAAATGAATTTTCGACTTTGGTCCCCCAAATGACTTTAAACATCATTAGAAACATACCTATAAAAATCTTTTCTGCAAAAAAGCCTTTATTCGTGTTTTTGGTTAAAAAAAGAAAACGTCAATTGACGCTTCTGAAGCTGCAAACGCAAATTTCATCAAAGTTCACCAAAAAATGAATTTTCGACTTTGGTCCCCCAAATGACTCTAAACATCATTAGAAACATACCTATAAAAATCTTTTCTGCAAAAAAGCCTTTATTCGTGTTTTTGGATCAAAAATGAAAACGTCAATTTACGCTTCTGAAGCTGCAAACGCAAATTTCATCAAAGTTCACCAAAAAATTAATTTTCGACCTGTGTACCCAAAATGACTCTAAACATCATTAGAAACATACCTATAAAATCTTTTCTGCAAAAAAAGCCTTTATTCGTGTTTTTGGATCAAAAATGAAAATGTCAATTTACGCTTCTGAATCTGCAAACGCAAATTTCATCAAAGTTCACCAAAAAATGAATTTTCGACCTGTGTACCCAAAATGACTCTAAACATCATTAGAAACATACCTAATAACCTTTTGTCCAAAAAAGCCTTTATTCGTGTTTTTGGATCAAAAATGAAAACGTCAATTTACGCTTCTGAAGCTGCAAACGCAAATTTCATCAAAGTTCACCAAAAAATGAATTTTCGACTTTTGTCCCCCAAATGACTCTAAACATCATTAGAAACATACCTATAAAAATCTTTTCTGCAAAAAAGCCTTTATTCGTGTTTTTGGATGAAAAATGAAAACTTCAATTTACGCTTCTGAAGCTGCAAACGCAAATTTCATCAAAGTTCACCAAAAAATGAATTTTCGACTTTGGTCCCCCAAATGACTCTAAACATCATTAGAAACATACCTATAAAAATCTTTTCTGCAAAAAAGCCTTTATTCGTGTTTTTGGATCAAAAATGAAAACGTCAATTTACGCTTCTGAAGCTGCAAACGCAAATTTCATCAAAGTTCACCAAAAAATGAATTTTCGACTTTTGTCCCCCAAATGACTCTAAACATCATTAGAAACATACCTATAAAAATCTTTTCTGCAAAAAAGCCTTTATTCGTATTTTTGGATGAAAAATGAAAACGTCAATTTACGCTTCTGAAGCTGCAAACGCAAATTTCATCAAAGTTCACCAAAAAATGAATTTTCGACTTTGGTCCCCCAAATGACTCTAAACATCATTAGAAACATACCTATAAAAATCTTTTCTGCAAAAAAGCCTTTATTCGTGTTTTTGGATCAAAAATGAAAACGTCAATTTACGCTTCTGAAGCTGCAAACGCAAATTTCATCAAAGTTCACCAAAAATGAATTTTCGACCTGTGTACCCAAAATGACTCTAAACATCATTAGAAACATACCTAATAACCTTTTGTCCAAAAAAGCCTTTATTCGTGTTTTTGGATGAAAAATGAAAACGTCAATTTACGCTTCTGAAGCTGCAAACGCAAATTTCATCAAAGTTCACCAAAAAATGAATTTTCGACTTTGGTCCCCCAAATGACTCTAAACATCATTAGAAACATACCTATAAAAATCTTTTCTGCAAAAAAGCCTTTATTCGTGTTTTTGGATCAAAAATATAAACGTCAATTTACGCTTCTGAAGCTGCAAACGCAAATTTCATCAAAGTTCACCAAAAAATGAATTTTCGACTTTGGTCCCCCAAATGACTTTAAACATCATTAGAAACATACCTATAAAAAATCTTTTCTGCAAAAAAGCCTTTATTCGTGTTTCTGGTTAAAAAAAGAAAACGTCAATTGACGCTTCTGAAGCTGCAAACGCAAATTTCATCAAAGTTCATCAAAAAATGAATTTTCGACTTTGGTCCCCCAAATGACTCTAAACATCATTAGAAACATACCTATAAAAATCTTTTCTGCAAAAAAGCCTTTATTCGTGTTTTTGGATAAAAAAATGAAAACGTCAATTTACGCTTCTGAAGCTGCAAACGAAAATTTCATCAAAGTTCACCAAAAAATGAATTTTCGACTTTGGTCCCCCAAATGACTCTAAACATCATTAGAAACATACCTATAAAAATATTTTCTGCAAAAAAGTCTTTATTCGTGTTTTTGGATCAAAAATGAAAACGTCAATTTACGCTTCTGAAGCTGCAAACGCAAATTTCATCAAAGTTCACCAAAAAATGAATTTTCGACTTTGGTCCCCCAAATGACTTTAAACATCATTAGAAACATACCTATAAAAATATTTTCTGCAAAAAAGCCTTTATTCGTGTTTCTGGTTAAAAAAAGAAAACGTCAATTGACGCTTCTGAAGCTGCAAACGCAAATTTCATCAAAGTTCACCAAAAAATGAATTTTCGACTTTGGTCCCCCAAATGACTCTAAACATCATTAGAAACATACCTATAAAAATCTTTTCTGCAAAAAAGCCTTTATTCGTGTTTTTGGATCAAAAATGAAAACGTCAATTTACGCTTCTGAAGCTGCAAACGCAAATTTCATCAAAGTTCACCAAAAAATGAATTTTCGACTTTGGTCCCCCAAATGACTCTAAACATCATTAGAAACATACCTATAAAAATCTTTTCTGCAAAAAAGCCTTTATTCGTGTTTTTGGATCAAAAAAGAAAACGTCAATTTACGCTTCTGAAGCTGCAAACGCAAATTTCATCAAAGTTCACCAAAAAATGAATTTTCGACTTTGGTCCCCCAAATGACTTTAAACATCATTAGAAACATATCTATAAAAAATCTTTTCTGCAAAAAAGCCTTTATTCGTGTTTTTGGTTAAAAAAAGAAAACGTCAATTGACGCTTCTGAAGCTGCAAACGCAAATTTCATCAAAGTTCACCAAAAAATGAATTTTCGACTTTGGTCCCCCAAATGACTTTAAACATCATTAGAAACATACCTATAAAAATCTTTTCTGCAAAAAAGCCTTTATTCGTGTTTTTGGTTAAAAAAAGAAAACGTCAATTGACGCTTCTGAAGCTGCAAACGCAAATTTCATCAAAGTTCACCAAAAAATGAATTTTCGACTTTGGTCCCCCAAATGACTCTAAACATCATTAGAAACATACCTATAAAAATCTTTTCTGCAAAAAAGCCTTTATTCGTGTTTTTGGATCAAAAATGAAAACGTCAATTTACGCTTCTGAAGCTGCAAACGCAAATTTCATCAAAGTTCACCAAAAAATGAATTTTCGACTTTGGTCCCCCAAATGACTCTAAACATCATTAGAAACATACCTATAAAAATCTTTTCTGCAAAAAAGCCTTTATTCGTGTTTTTGGATCAAAAATGAAAACGTCAATTTACGCTTCTGAAGCTGCAAACGCAAATTTCATCAAAGTTCACCAAAAAATGAATTTTCGACTTTGGTCCCCCAAATGACTCTAAACATCATTAGAAACATACCTATAAAATCTTTTCTGCAAAAAAGCCTTTATTCGTGTTTTTGGATCAAAAATGAAAGCGTTAATTTACGCTTCTGAAGCTGCAAACGCAAATTTCATCAAAGTTCACCAAAAAATGAATTTTCGACTTTAGTCCCCCAAATGACTCTAAACATCATAAGAAACATACCTATAAAAATATGTTCTGCAAAAAAGCCTTTATTCGTGTTTTTGGATCAAAAATTAAAACGTCAATTGACGCTTCTGAAGCTGCAAACGCAAATTTCATCAAAGTTCACCAAAAAATGAATTTTCGACTTTGGTACCCAAAATGACTCTAAACATCATTAGAAACATACCTAATAATCTTTTGTCCAAAAAAGCCTTTATTCGTGTTTTTGGATCAAAAATGAAAACGTCAATTTACGCTTCTGAAGCTGCAAACGCAAATTTCATCAAATTCACCAAAAAATGAATTTTCGACTTTGGTCCCCCAAATGACTCTAAACATCATTAGAAACATACCTATAAAAATCTTTTCTGCAAAAAAGCCTTTATTCGTGTTTTTGGATCAAAAATGAAAACGTCAATTTACGCTTCTGAAGCTGCAAACGCAAATTTCATCAAAGTTCACCAAAAAATGAATTTTCGACTTTGGTCCCCCAAATGACTCTAAACATCATTAGAAACATACCTATAAAAATCTTTTCTGCAAAAAAGCCTTTATTCGTGTTTTTGGATCAAAAATGAAAACGTCAATTTACGCTTCTGAAGCTGCAAACGCAAATTTCATCAAAGTTCACCAAAAAATGAATTTTCGACTTTGGTCCCCCAAATGACTCTAAACATCATTAGAAACATACCTATAAAAATATTTTCTGCAAAAAAGCCTTTATTCGTGTTTTTGGATCAAAAATGAAAACGTCAATTTACGCTTCTGAAGCTGCAAACGCAAATTTCATCAAAGTTCACCAAAAAATGAATTTTCGACTTTGGTCCCCCAAATGACTCTAAACATCATTAGAAACAAACCTAATAATCTTTTGTCCAAAAAAGCCTTTATTCGTGTTTTTGATCAAAAATGAAAACGTCAATTTACGCTTCTGAAGCTGCAAACGCAAATTTCATCAAAGTTCACCAAAAAATGAATTTTCGACTTTGGTCCCCCAAATGACTCTAAACATCATTAGAAACATACCTATAAAAAATCTTTTCTGCAAAAAAGCCTTTATTCGTGTTTTTGGATCAAAAATGAAAACGTCAATTTACGCTTCTGAAGCTGCAAACGCAAATTTCATCAAAGTTCACCAAAAAATGAATTTTCGACTTTGGTCCCCCAAATGACTCTAAACATCATTAGAAACATACCTATAAAAATCTTTTCTGCAAAAAAGCCTTTATTCGTGTTTTTGGATCAAAAATGAAAACGTCAATTTACGCTTCTGAAGCTGCAAACGCAAATTTCATCAAAGTTCACCAAAAAATGAATTTTCGACTTTGGTCCCCCAAATGACTCTAAACATCATTAGAAACATACCTATAAAAATCTTTTCTGCAAAAAAGCCTTTATTCGTGTTTTTGGATCAAAAAAGAAAACGTCAATTGACGCTTCTGAAGCTGCAAACGCAAATTTCATCAAAGTTCACCAAAAAATGAATTTTCGACTTTGGTCCCCCAAATGACTTTAAACATCATTAGAAACATACCTATAAAAATCTTTTCTGCAAAAAAGCCTTTATTCGTGTTTTTGGTTAAAAAAAGAAAACGTCAATTGACGCTTCTGAAGCTGCAAACGCAAATTTCATCAAAGTTCACCAAAAAATGAATTTTCGACTTTGGTCCCCCAAATGACTTTAAACATCATTAGAAACATACCTATAAAAATATTTTCTGCAAAAAAGCCTTTATTCGTGTTTTTGGTTAAAAAAAGAAAACGTCAATTGACGCTTCTGAAGCTGCAAACGCAAATTTCATCAAAGTTCACCAAAAAATGAATTTTCGACTTTGGTCCCCCAAATGACTCTAAACATCATTAGAAACATACCTATAAAAATCTTTTCTGCAAAAAAGCCTTTATTCGTGTTTTTGGATCAAAAATGAAAACGTCAATTTACGCTTCTGAAGCTGCAAACGCAAATTTCATCAAAGTTCACCAAAAAATGAATTTTCGACTTTGGTCCCCCAAATGACTCTAAACATCATTAGAAACATACCTATAAAAATCTTTTCTGCAAAAAAGCCTTTATTCGTGTTTTTGGATCAAAAATGAAAACGTCAATTTACGCTTCTGAAGCTGCAAACGCAAATTTCATCAAAGTTCACCAAAAAATGAATTTTCGACTTTGGTCCCCCAAATGACTCTAAACATCATTAGAAACATACCTATAAAATCTTTTCTGCAAAAAAGCCTGTATTCGTGTTTTTGGATAAAAAATGAAAGCGTTAATTTACGCTTCTGAAGCTGCAAACGCAAATTTCATCAAAGTTCACCAAAAAATGAATTTTCGACTTTAGTCCCCCAAATGACTCTAAACATCATAAGAAACATACCTATAAAAATATGTTCTGCAAAAAAGCCTTTATTCGTGTTTTTGGATCAAAAATTAAAACGTCAATTGACGCTTCTGAAGCTGCAAACGCAAATTTCATCAAAGTTCACCAAAAAATGAATTTTCGACTTTGGTACCCAAAATGACTCTAAACATCATTAGAAACATACCTAATAATCTTTTGTCCAAAAAAGCCTTTATTCGTGTTTTTGGATCAAAAATGAAAACGTCAATTTACGCTTCTGAAGCTGCAAACGCAAATTTCATCAAATTCACCAAAAAATGAATTTTCGACTTTGGTCCCCCAAATGACTCTAAACATCATTAGAAACATACCTATAAAAATCTTTTCTGCAAAAAAGCCTTTATTCGTGTTTTTGGATCAAAAATGAAAACGTCAATTTACGCTTCTGAAGCTGCAAACGCAAATTTCATCAAAGTTCACCAAAAAATGAATTTTCGACTTTGGTCCCCCAAATGACTCTAAACATCATTAGAAACATACCTATAAAAATCTTTTCTGCAAAAAAGCCTTTATTCGTGTTTTTGGATCAAAAATGAAAACGTCAATTTACGCTTCTGAAGCTGCAAACGCAAATTTCATCAAAGTTCACCAAAAAATGAATTTTCGACTTTGGTCCCCCAAATGACTCTAAACATCATTAGAAACATACCTATAAAAATCTTTTCTGCAAAAAAGCCTTTATTCGTGTTTTTGGATCAAAAATGAAAACGTCAATTTACGCTTCTGAAGCTGCAAACGCAAATTTCATCAAAGTTCACCAAAAAATGAATTTTCGACTTTGGTCCCCCAAATGACTCTAAACATCATTAGAAACAAACCTAATAATCTTTTGTCCAAAAAAGCCTTTATTCGTGTTTTTGATCAAAAATGAAAACGTCAATTTACGCTTCTGAAGCTGCAAACGCAAATTTCATCAAAGTTCACCAAAAAATGAATTTTCGACTTTGGTCCCCCAAATGACTCTAAACATCATTAGAAACATACCTATAAAAATCTTTTCTGCAAAAAAGCCTTTATTCGTGTTTTTGGATCAAAAATGAAAACGTCAATTTACGCTTCTGAAGCTGCAAACGCAAATTTCATCAAAGTTCACCAAAAAATGAATTTTCGACTTTGGTCCCCCAAATGACTCTAAACATCATTAGAAACATACCTATAAAAATCTTTTCTGCAAAAAAGCCTTTATTCGTGTTTTTGGATCAAAAATGAAAACGTCAATTTACGCTTCTGAAGCTGCAAACGCAAATTTCATCAAAGTTCATCAAAAAATGAATTTTCGACTTTGGTCCCCCAAATGACTCTAAACATCATTAGAAACATACCTATAAAAATCTTTTCTGCAAAAAAGCCTTTATTCGTGTTTTTGGATCAAAAAAGAAAACGTCAATTGACGCTTCTGAAGCTGCAAACGCAAATTTCATCAAAGTTCACCAAAAAATGAATTTTCGACTTTGGTCCCCCAAATGACTTTAAACATCATTAGAAACATATCTATAAAAAATCTTTTCTGCAAAAAAGCCTTTATTCGTGTTTTTGGTTAAAAAAAGAAAACGTCAATTGACGCTTCTGAAGCTGCAAACGCAAATTTCATCAAAGTTCACCAAAAAATGAATTTTCGAATGTGGTCCCCCAAATGACTTTAAACATCATTAGAAACATATCTATAAAAAATCTTTTCTGCAAAAAAGCCTTTATTCGTGTTTTTGGTTAAAAAAAGAAAACGTCAATTGACGCTTCTGAAGCTGCAAACGCAAATTTCATCAAAGTTCACCAAAAAATGAATTTTCGAATGTGGTCCCCCAAATGACTTTAAACATCATTAGAAACATACCTATAAAAAATCTTTTCTGCAAAAAAGCCTTTATTCGTGTTTTTGGTTAAAAAAAGAAAACGTCAATTTACGCTTCTGAAGCTGCAAACGCAAATTTCATCAAAGTTCACCAAAAAATGAATTTTCGACTTTGGTCCCCCAAATGACTCTAAACATCATTAGAAACATACCTATAAAAATCTTTTCTGCAAAAAAGCCTTTATTCGTGTTTTTGGATCAAAAATGAAAACGTCAATTAACGCTTCTGAAGCTGCAAACGCAAATTTCATCAAAGTTCACCAAAAAATAAATTTTCGACTTTGGTCCCCCAAATGACTCAAAACATCATAAGAAACATACCTATAAAAATCTTTTCTGCAAAAAAGCCTTTATTCGTGTTTTTGGATCAAAAATGAAAACGTCAATTTACGCTTCTGAAGCTGCAAACGCAAATTTCATCAAAGTTCACCAAAAAATGAATTTTCGACTTTGGTCCCCCAAATGACTCTAAACATCATTAGAAACATACCTATAAAAATCTTTTCTGCAAAAAAGCCTTTATTCGCGTTTTGGATCAAAAATGAAAACGTCAATTTACGCTTCTGAAGCTGCAAACGCAAATTTCATCAAAGTTCACCAAAAAATGAATTTTCGACTTTGGTCCCCCAAATGACTCTAAACATCATTAGAAACATACCTATAAAAATCTTTTCTGCAAAAAAGCCTTTATTCGTGTTTTTGGATCAAAAATGAAAACGTCAATTTACGCTTCTGAAGCTGCAAACGCAAATTTCATCAAAGTTCACCAAAAAATGAATTTTCGACTTTGGTCCCCCAAATGACTCTAAACATCATTAGAAACAAACCTAATAATCTTTTGTCCAAAAAAGCCTTTATTCGTGTTTTTGATCAAAAATGAAAACGTCAATTTACGCTTCTGAAGCTGCAAACGCAAATTTCATCAAAGTTCACCAAAAAATGAATTTTCGACTTTGGTCCCCCAAATGACTCTAAACATCATTAGAAACATACCTATAAAAATCTTTTCTGCAAAAAATCCTTTATTCGTGTTTTTGGATCAAAAATGAAAACGTCAATTTACGCTTCTGAAGCTGCAAACGCAAATTTCATCAAAGTTCACCAAAAAATGAATTTTCGACTTTGGTCCCCCAAATGACTCTAAACATCATTAGAAACATACCTATAAAAATCTTTTCTGCAAAAAAGCCTTTATTCGTGTTTTTGGATCAAAAATGAAAACGTCAATTTACGCTTCTGAAGCTGCAAACGCAAATTTCATCAAAGTTCACCAAAAAATGAATTTTCGACTTTGGTCCCCCAAATGACTCTAAACATCATTAGAAACATACCTATAAAAATCTTTTCTGCAAAAAAGCCTTTATTCGTGTTTTTGGATCAAAAAAGAAAACGTCAATTGACGCTTCTGAAGCTGCAAACGCAAATTTCATCAAAGTTCACCAAAAAATGAATTTTCGACTTTGGTCCCCCAAATGACTTTAAACATCATTAGAAACATACCTATAAAAATATTTTCTGCAAAAAAGCCTTTATTCGTGTTTTTGGTTAAAAAAAGAAAACGTCAATTGACGCTTCTGAAGCTGCAAACGCAAATTTCATCAAAGTTCACCAAAAAATGAATTTTCGAATGTGGTCCCCCAAATGACTTTAAACATCATTAGAAACATACCTATAAAAATCTTTTCTGCAAAAAAGCCTTTATTCGTGTTTTTGGTTAAAAAAAGAAAACGTCAATTTACGCTTCTGAAGCTGCAAACGCAAATTTCATCAAAGTTCACCAAAAAATGAATTTTCGACTTTGGTCCCCCAAATGACTCTAAACATCATTAGAAACATACCTATAAAAATCTTTTCTGCAAAAAAGCCTTTATTCGTGTTTTTGGATCAAAAATGAAAACGTCAATTTACGCTTCTGAAGCTGCAAACGCAAATTTCATCAAAGTTCACCAAAAAATGAATTTTCGACTTTGGTCCCCCAAATGACTCTAAACATCATTAGAAACATACCTATAAAAATCTTTTCTGCAAAAAAGCCTTTATTCGTGTTTTTGGTTAAAAAAAGAAAACGTCAATTGACGCTTCTGAAGCTGCAAACGCAAATTTCATCAAAGTTCACCAAAAAATGAATTTTCGAATGTGGTCCCCCAAATGACTTTAAACATCATTAGAAACATATCTATAAAAAATCTTTTCTGCAAAAAAGCCTTTATTCGTGTTTTTGGTTAAAAAAAGAAAACGTCAATTGACGCTTCTGAAGCTGCAAACGCAAATTTCATCAAAGTTCACCAAAAAATGAATTTTCGAATGTGGTCCCCCAAATGACTTTAAACATCATTAGAAACATACCTATAAAAAATCTTTTCTGCAAAAAAGCCTTTATTCGTGTTTTTGGTTAAAAAAAGAAAACGTCAATTTACGCTTCTGAAGCTGCAAACGCAATTTTCATCAAAGTTCACCAAAAAATGAATTTTCGACTTTGGTCCCCAAAATGACTCTAAACATCATTAGAAACATACCTATAAAAATCTTTTCTGCAAAAAAGCCTTTATTCGTGTTTTTGGATCAAAAATGAAAACGTCAATTTACGCTTCTGAAGCTGCAAACGCAAATTTCATCAAAGTTCACCAAAAAATGAATTTTCGACTTTGGTCCCCCAAATGACTCTAAACATCATTAGAAACATACCAATAAAAATATTTTCTGCAAAAAAGCCTTTATTCGTGTTTTTGGATCAAAAATGAAAACGTCAATTAACGCTTCTGAAGCTGCAAACGCAAATTTCATCAAAGTTCACCAAAAAATAAATTTTCGACTTTGGTCCCCCAAATGACTCAAAACATCATAAGAAACATACCTATAAAAATCTTTTCTGCAAAAAAGCCTTTATTCGTGTTTTTGGATCAAAAATGAAAACGTCAATTTACGCTTCTGAAGCTGCAAACGCAAATTTCATCAAAGTTCACCAAAAAATGAATTTTCGACTTTGGTCCCCCAAATGACTCTAAACGTCATTAGAAACATACCTATACAAATCTTTTCTGCAAAAAAGCCTTTATTCGCGTTTTGGATCAAAAATGAAAACGTCAATTTACGCTTCTGAAGCTGCAAACGCAAATTTCATCAAAGTTCACCAAAAAATGAATTTTCGACTTTGGTCCCCCAAATGACTCTAAACATCATTAGAAACATACCTATAAAAATCTTTTCTGCAAAAAAGCCTTTATTCGTGTTTTTGGATCAAAAATGAAAACGTCAATTTACGCTTCTGAAGCTGCAAACGCAAATTTCATCAAAGTTCACCAAAAAATGAATTTTCGACTTTGGTCCCCCAAATGACTCTAAACATCATTAGAAACAAACCTAATAATCTTTTGTCCAAAAAAGCCTTTATTCGTGTTTTTGATCAAAAATGAAAACGTCAATTTACGCTTCTGAAGCTGCAAACGCAAATTTCATCAAAGTTCACCAAAAAATGAATTTTCGACTTTGGTCCCCCAAATGACTCTAAACATCATTAGAAACATACCTATAAAAATCTTTTCTGCAAAAAAGCTTTTATTCGTGTTTTTGGATCAAAAATGAAAACGTCAATTTACGCTTCTGAAGCTGCAAACGCAAATTTCATCAAAGTTCACCAAAAAATGAATTTTCGACTTTGGTCCCCCAAATGACTCTAAACATCATTAGAAACATACCTATAAAAATCTTTTCTGCAAAAAAGCCTTTATTCGTGTTTTTGGATCAAAAATGAAAACGTCAATTTACGCTTCTGAAGCTGCAAACGCAAATTTCATCAAAGTTCACCAAAAAATGAATTTTCGACTTTGGTCCCCCAAATGACTCTAAACATCATTAGAAACATACCTATAAAAATCTTTTCTGCAAAAAAGCCTTTATTCGTGTTTTTGGATCAAAAAAGAAAACGTCAATTGACGCTTCTGAAGCTGCAAACGCAAATTTCATCAAAGTTCACCAAAAAATGAATTTTCGACTTTGGTCCCCCAAATGACTTTAAACATCATTAGAAACATACCTATAAAAATATTTTCTGCAAAAAAGCCTTTATTCGTGTTTTTGGTTAAAAAAAGAAAACGTCAATTGATGCTTCTGAAGCTGCAAACGCAAATTTCATCAAAGTTCACCAAAAAATGAATTTTCGAATGTGGTCCCCCAAATGACTTTAAACATCATTAGAAACATATCTATAAAAAAATCTTTTCTGCAAAAAAGCCTTTATTCGTGTTTTTGGTTAAAAAAAGAAAACGTCAATTGACGCTTCTGAAGCTGCAAACGCAAATTTCATCAAAGTTCACCAAAAAATGAATTTTCGAATGTGGTCCCCCAAATGACTTTAAACATCATTAGAAACATACCTATAAAAAATCTTTTCTGCAAAAAAGCCTTTATTCGTGTTTTTGGTTAAAAAAAGAAAACGTCAATTTACGCTTCTGAAGCTGCAAACGCAAATTTCATCAAAGTTCACCAAAAAATGAATTTTCGACTTTGGTCCCCAAAATGACTCTAAACATCATTAGAAACATACCTATAAAAATCTTTTCTGCAAAAAAGCCTTTATTCGTGTTTTTGGATCAAAAATGAAAACGTCAATTTACGCTTCTGAAGCTGCAAACGCAAATTTCATCAAAGTTCACCAAAAAATGAATTTTCGACTTTGGTCCCCCAAATGACTCTAAACATCATTAGAAACATACCTATAAAAATCTTTTCTGCAAAAAAGCCTTTATTCGTGTTTTTGGTTAAAAAAAGAAAACGTCAATTGACGCTTCTGAAGCTGCAAACGCAAATTTCATCAAAGTTCACCAAAAAATGAATTTTCGAATGTGGTCCCCCAAATGACTTTAAACATCATTAGAAACATATCTATAAAAAATCTTTTCTGCAAAAAAGCCTTTATTCGTGTTTTTGGTTAAAAAAAGAAAACGTCAATTGACGCTTCTGAAGCTGCAAACGCAAATTTCATCAAAGTTCACCAAAAAATGAATTTTCGAATGTGGTCCCCCAAATGACTTTAAAAATCATTAGAAACATACCTATAAAAAATCTTTTCTGCAAAAAAGCCTTTATTCGTGTTTTTGGTTAAAAAAAGAAAACGTCAATTTACGCTTCTGAAGCTGCAAACGCAAATTTCATCAAAGTTCACCAAAAAATGAATTTTCGACTTTGGTCCCCCAAATGACTCTAAACATCATTAGAAACATACCTATAAAAATCTTTTCTGCAAAAAAGCCTTTATTCGTGTTTTTGGATCAAAAATGAAAACGTCAATTTACGCTTCTGAAGCTGCAAACGCAAATTTCATCAAAGTTCACCAAAAAATGAATTTTCGACTTTGGTCCCCCAAATGACTCTAAACATCATTAGAAACATACCAATAAAAATATTTTCTGCAAAAAAGCCTTTATTCGTGTTTTTGGATCAAAAATGAAAA